>WHPX01000725.1:600000-863386 GCA_011057435.1 Actinia equina
CTAAACAAGTAAAAAAATCGACGAAGGGTTCTCAAGATCCTAGAACAAAACGGTCGCCACAGTTTAACCCAGGGTTTAATGGACTTGGTCGACCGACACAAATTGGACTTGGACAATTGGGGTTGTCTATCAACCCAAGGCTACCTGCTTTAGGTCTACAAGGAACACCAGCTTTTGGACAATATCGAAGTTTAATCCCGCAAACTAACCCACTAATTGCAAACAACGCTGGCTACAGGCTTCCATATAACTACCAACTTGCAAGACTTCTATCGACTATCAATCTACTGAGAGAACGTTCTGATCTTGCTTCTGCAGTCAACCCAGCCGCAGCAGCAGGCTTTGGGCTTTATAAACCAAAGAGGTTAAAGTATAATTCGATTCCTCTCAAACCTAATGATCTAGATGGAAACGCGCTTTCCTTGCTTCTGGGCCGTAATTCCTTAAACAGCCAACCTGAAAACGACGATGAAGACGATGAAGATTCTGATAACAGTAAGTCTATATGCCTGTCCACTCGTAAAGTAATAATTGTTTTTTTTTTATATCAAACTTGTTGTTAGAAATTTATACGCCGTGCCATAAAATGTAGTGAAAAAAAATCAATGCAACCTTTACCTCAATGTTTTCCTTTATTTTTTGAGTCAAATACTTTGCACATCGATAAAGGTTCTGATATGTACATCCACGGTGTTCCTCTTTTTCTGCGAAAATTATACAAGTCAGCTTTAAAAAGTGCATGACGATATCTAATTACAATTTCTGCTACCTTTTTCGCGTTGTTAGTTTTTTTTAGATTTGTTTTCTAGTGTTTGCCAGACTCCGCTCTTTTTTTTTTCTTTCAAAACGAGATGGTTCAAACTCGATAATAAAATGTTGATGTTAATGATGAAACAGAAAAGAGTTATAAAACCTCAAAAAAGCCATCATTGTCCAGTTTATTTTTCAGTTTATTTTCAAAACAAGATTTCTGAAGAAAAGATTGCTGATATTTATGAAAGACATTATCGAAAGCCCTTGTTTATTTAGCTCAAACACTAATTATTTATTGGTATGAGGAGTGCACCCACTCAACAGTCATCCAATTGTTTTGCTCCCAATCAAAGACATTCTCACGCTTTCGCATGTCCTGACAATATTGACTTTTAATGGCATCTAAACTTGCGTTTCAGCCTTAGAAGGGACTTCAGAGCTTTTTGCTTAAATTTCTTTGTGTAATAAATTTTTGAACCTAAATGAAAGTAGGCGGTTCGAGAAGAAAGTTAAACGCAACTGCAATGTCTTCCTATGCAAATTATTTCTCAATGGAGCAGAAAAATGGACAGCTAGCTTCGGTTGCTCTTCTAGCGAAGCAATGATTTCAAACGTAAAAAGGTACTCGGCTTATTCAATGAATTATAACTGAATGATAAAGTTAGCTTCCTTATTTCTTTTTGTTTTTGTCCTCGAACAAGCTCGCTGTGTGGTTCTTATTGCATCAGCAGAAGCAGCGGCTTTGTTTCAAGAAATATTTAATGTGTGCCGCCGGTATGATGTTTATATAAATGACAAGCTTTGCTTGCGGCATATCTAAATTTTTGTTTCATTCAATATAAGCACGTACATGATGAATTAGCAAGGAACTTATAACGGGACTGAGTGCACAAATTAAACCCTTTTTGTTTGTTTGTAACTATAAAACCTCAGTATAGTACAAAGTTTTTTTCGTAGAATTGCAATAATCGCAATGGTCTATATGCTAATCGCTTTGTGTCTGACGTCTTCGCGTATTGTTTGATTTTGTCTTTCGTGACAGGAGTTTTTAAAATTATATTTTCTTATTGCTTCCTTTATTGTTGTGATTAATGGTTTTTGCCTAGCTTGCTATTGTCATCCTTGTTACCGGGTTATCTTAGCGCCTTCGGTACATCAATTCCTCCTTTTAATACTGAGCAGAAAAAAACTACGGCAGTCAATGCCCAAAGAGAGTCCAAAGAAGGCAATGGAACTACTTTTGGTCGATTTTAGAGAATTGATACTAATTACAAGAAGCCAAATGGAATCTGTCACTTTAACTAAAAACTAAAAATATTTAGTTTCCTAATATCATCAGTATGATTACAATCCGCATAATGTAAACACTCGTCAGCAGCACCATGACCAAGATGTTCTGTGATGATCGATAATGACGATGATAATCATAGTATGGCGATACATAACCATGAAAATATCAAAGAATGGTATGCCTTCAAGTAACCATCGCGGTAGCGAGTCGAACTAGTTCTGTGCTAACTAGTAATAATAATTAGAGTAAGATCGTGATAAGAAAGGATTCTGGGGGGGGGGGGGGGGGGGGGATATGAAGGGGATGGTGGTGATGATTATGTTGATGATGGTGGTGATGATGGTGATGATGATGATGATGGTGATGATCAATGATGTCGACGACGATGGTGGATTTGGTGGTAATAATAAATATTTTTTTTCATTTCAGATGGATTCTGTTCCCCTAACCCATGTCATAATGATGGCAAGTGCAAAAATCACATGTTTGGGTATAAGTGTTCATGTGTCAATGGATACACTGGAAAACGATGCGCAGGTATGTAAAAAAACACATTACAAAGATGAGCGTAAAGGTACAAACACACGCTGCAACTTTGCTCGCAATATTGCAGGCAATGTTGCAGAAGTAGGTTCGTTTCTATTTCAGAACATTGCGTGCCACAAATTGTGTCGTGTGACATGCCTCGCAGCATTGCTTGCAACATTGCTCGCATGGAATTCACCATCTTAGAATTCAACATTGCGCGCAATGTTGCACCGTGTGTTCGTAGCTTTACACTTCATAGTTTTCCTTGCAACTTGTCTCGCAATTTTGTTGCAATTGTGCTTTAATAAACTGTACGGTTGCAGTTGCACCGACAGGGGTATGTTACATCAGACTGCTGTTTCATGCAGCTTGTTTCGAGCATTCGAAGGTATAGTCAACCGATTCCATTAATAATTACGGTCGATAAAATAGTATTGGTTGTTTACGCAATTGGATGCGAGACAATATGCAGGAGTGGTGTTACACTAAAAATATTTTCATCGCTTATCATCACCGCAAAGTACAGCAATTGCACAGCTCGACGGGGTCGAAGGCAATGCACTATGCAATGAAAATATGGTTTCTCAATTTGTTTTGCAAAAGATATATATAACTCGGCTGTAATATTATTCTCAAAGGCTTTTGCAAATAGTTTGCTCTTAAAGGAGTCTAAGCCTCTGCAGATGAGTCCTTAGCAGTGGCGGATCCAGGTGTGGTAATATAGATGACTAATGACACCACTATTTTGTTCGAATTTCTCAGTATATTATCGTTAGTAGCATTTTCCTTGAATTTATGGTAAACCTTTGTAAAAGTCACCCCCTTCTAAACTTCCTGGATCTGCCCTTGCTCAGTAATAAAACACAGCATTATTTACCATATAAGGAAAAGGAATATTAACTTATGATTCTAGTTCTAAAAAAAACTGCAAATATTGGCCTAGTGTTTACCATCATGTTTTACCATCAAATCGAAATGAAAGGGTTAAACTGGTAATGGTTAAACCAATTAGAAACCAATCAGAATTGTATGTTCTAATTGGTCTAACAGGTTGTCCAATGAATGAGAGTCAATGAAACATAGACCAATCACGTTCCTTTTTTTTTTTGCAAACGTCAAAAACTTTGACAAGGTTTACTGAAGCATTGTATTAAATTTAAGCCTCGGTTAGTTCTAAGTGGATTTTATACGGTTTCTCGAGTATTCTTCAAATAAACTCTGATTGGATTTCTTATTGTGTGACGTCAAATTGCTGTTATTAGATTAAATTATAAGGTAAAAAATTCAGTTCAGCAGTTCAGTGCTATCCTTTATTGAATATATAAAAATGATGCTACATTTTTCATTTAAAAAAAAAGCTTTAAAAAGTCAGTTAATGTTCCATTAGCTGTCGTTTTGTTGATTCTTTTGATATGATGTAATTTTACAGTTCAACAGTTATCACTTTGTGTCGTCCAGTTCAACGAAGCGAGTGCCTGAAGTCACCCATATCTTTACTGAAGAGCAAGGAGGGAATATCTTTTCTAGACATAGTTAATTCTACTTTCTCTACTAATGTTAAAATCAAACGGCCTCGATGTCCAGTAGTCCATGCTTGTGTAAGCTACTGTTTTGTTTGTCGCTACCATTGATGGTTCTATCTTACCACCACACAGGGAAAAATCCATGTCATCCAAATCCTTGTGAGTACGACGGGGAGTGCACTGTCTCTGGCACAAGCTTTGAATGCTCTTGTCCTCCAGGAAGAAAGGGAGAAAAATGTGAAGGTAAGATAAATAATATCTAACGTCAAGAACCACAAAGACAACGATGCTTAACACTTTTGCACAATTCAATAACTTATGTGTTTGTTTACCAGGACGTTTAGCTACACATAGAAACAGCCCATGCGTTTTATGACTCAATAAAAATTAACGCCTTTCTGGGTTTTTATATTGGCATCACACACACTTTCCCATCAAATATTTCACCTCTAGTTGTAGGGGTTTCTTCATCAATGACAGTAAATCAAGACACCAATTGTCTGAAGTTATTTGCTTTTATTTTAGACACTACGAGGGTACTTTAAGTACACGTCGTTTTTAAAATCACTTTTCTTTCAGCAAATCAGAAATTTAGTATTCTAAGCTTAGAGGCACTTTAGAATGACCTGCTGTGAGGGTCGGCGGTGGTCGCTAATCAAATGTCATGGTAAAAACCCATCAACACCAATGTTTTGAGTAATTTTGATTATGTTTTATTGATTAAATTGAGATAGTAATGGGGGCGTCGTTCTTTTCTCAGGCTAAACAATATAACTGAACTTAATCATGTTCCTGAACTGTTTTTGATATAGATGCAGAAATATTAGTACAAAAGGACTCAGTACGCCATTTCATGTATATTTTATCTCTTTTAGACATCTTTTACCACCGCTTTTCATTCACTATTTAGTGGTGTTTCAGGTTGGGGAGGGGGTACCTAGGTATATAGCATCTCGGAGTAGCACATCAAGATTGTGAATTCATTTTGAGATGTCAGATTCAACTTAGGTCTTACTTTTGTTGCTTTAGTTTTGTTTTGTATATTTAAACGCAAAATAAAAAGAGCTACTTACTTATTATAACTCGGTTAAATTTTCACGCGATAGGGATTTAAAATATCCCAGTGGGGACGTGCAGTAAATTAGGAAATATTTACACTGAGAGCGTCTCAAAGGAGCCATTCCTTTGCAATCGAAGATTTGATGCAAAAGTAGGATACACTTAAAGTAATAGTCAATGGAGGCTTTGCACCGTCACGTGATGGCAGCCATGAAAGGAGGCACAACCATAGTCTTTTTCCCCAGGAAATTGGAATTTTTTTTCATGTAAATCAGGTTAGATCAGACTCAATTGTTCCTTTCTTTTGTCATGGCTGCCATCACGATAACGCACGATATGATAACGTACATTGCGGGTGGCGCTTCAACTTATTCTATTTGTGAGTATGGATTGGTATTCAAAAGCTTTCGAAACGCGACTAAAATGTGCAAATCCAATTTCTCTTTTTTCAGTCGAGGATCGCTGTCACCCCAACCCATGCATGAATGGTGGAACATGTACAGAGCTCAGTGATGGTCATGAATGTACCTGTGTCCATGGTTACCGAGGACAGAATTGCGAAGGTAAATATAGGACTTTAATTCAAAAATTGTTCATAAAATCTATCAATGCAAGAATTTAAAAAAAAAGGAAGTTAAATGGCCGCCATTATGAGTGATGGAACAAAAACGAACAGGGCCGCCATGTTGGATGATAAAGATGGCTGCCTTGTTGGGTTCAAAGCAAAAGACTTACTATTGCCACCATGTTGGATGATAAAACAAGACAAATACAGGGCCGCCATGTTGGATGATAGATATATCTGCCTTGTTGGATTACATGACAGAGATTAACCTAATGCCACCATGTCGTTGGATGATAGGACAAAATGCTGAGCATAAAAATGTTTTCGGTTACATCTCACGTTTATGTACGTACTTTTTCTTTCTTTGCAGTGCGCAGTGGGAGCTGTTCCACCAACCCCTGCCAAAATAATGGCAATTGCATTGAGACTCCGTCTGGCTTTGAGTGCATTTGCAAGGCAGGATATTCAGGGACACTTTGTTCAGGTAATTTCGACAAATGTCAGAAAGAGCGCATGCACAAATCAGAGCTGATTCGTTCAAAACCACACTATTGCCAATCCTGGATTTAATCCTATCTGGAAAATTGAATCAATACACGTATGTAAGTCTTAACTTGGATTTAGCCATCCCTCTGATGATGATCAGTTATCTGCTTTGAATTAAAGCTAGCAATGTGCTAGCTTTTCACAAACCTATAATTACTCAAACGTTTTATAGTTTTATCGAGTAAATGCGTTATGAATACTAAAGGTTCTTTGTTTATTTTCCCACAGCTTCGCAAAATAAATGTCTCATGAATCCATGCCTGAATGGCGGTAAATGCTTCCAGACACTAAGCGGGACCGGGTTCCAGTGTGACTGCCCTTCAGGTTATAAAGGAGATATATGTGAAGGTAACAGAATTCCCTCTAGATCTCTTCAAATGAAACATCTGATAATCGTTTTGCTACTGCTGTTGCTGTTGCTTGTCTTGTCGTTGTTATTTCACTTTTAATTTATTTACAGTGTATTTATTTTCATTTTTGAGCAGAAATATAGTAATTGGAACTATTTTTTCTGATTTGCTAATCGCCTGGGCCACTTTGTTAGGAGGGCGAATAACGCGATCCAACGGATAAATCTTATCTATTGGATAAGACTACACCATCGACCTATCCACTGGATAAAGGTTTATCCGTTGGATCGCGCTATCCACCCATAGTACGACCGGGCCCAGGATGCAATGAAAATCCACGACTAGATTTATCCCAATATATTTAGCAAACAAATTCAACACCAAAAGATATTTTTCTATGTAAATAAATTAATCATTGCCTCATCTGACCAGATATGAGTCCATGTCACTCTGGCACTTGTCATAATGGAGGAACCTGCTACGAGACAGACAGTGGCTATAAATGCATCTGTAGACAAGGTTTTGGAGGCAGAAATTGTGATGGTAAGAGAACGTCATTATAGTGTTTATACAGGGACTGATGTAAGGGAGGGATGAAGGTGGAGCACACTCTCTCACCCCGCTCCATGATTCTGAAACATCTATTTTTTCATTTAGCTTTTTCTTGGGAAACCATTACATTTTTCACCAATTATTTTGGACCCTGTAGTGTAATTACGGGTAATGAACATAGTACTGAACGTCTTCAGTGGGTCTTTTAAACCCGCTTTATACAGGGTTAAGTAGTGAAGACAGACATGGCCTACACTTTCCAAACGACTAATTTTTTTAAATGTTGGTTTCTCTCTCTCAGTGCACCACAGCTGTCAGATGGATACTTGTAAGAATGGAGCCAGATGTATCGAACATGAAAATGGCTTCAAATGTGTCTGTTCTTCAGGATACAGAGGCCTTTATTGTGAAGGTAACAAGATTATGTAACCATTCTGCACCTCAATAAAGAGCAAAGATCTAGGAATTTTACTATTAGGATTGGACCCAGAAATGTTTTTGCGATGGGTTGGCATGGCTACAAGCCGGAAGCAGTCGCAATGGACTACTTTGACAATACGGCGGCCATCTTGAACCGCATGACATTAAGGCTTCTAGGGGCAAATAAAGCTTTTTTAGAGTAAATACGTCGATAACCGAGAGTAAAATATTATTGTATCAACAGAGGCGGAACGATGCAAGCCAAACCCTTGTCTACACAATGGAGAATGCATCGAAACAGGAAATAGCTACAATTGCAAATGTCAGAATCAGTTCAAAGGAGCACACTGTGAAGGTATAAATGTGACACTATTTTGACGTATACTACATGTCTGAACAAACATGCAATTTATTGTATAACCGCATAATAGCCTTCATAGTTTTCACTGAAGATACAACCGCAATAATATACGCAAGCGCAGATGGTGCGATATTGTAGATCGGAGGTTTTGTTCTATCCGAATATAGAGAAAAAGTCGGGGAGGTCTTTCTGTGCGCTTGTGTTTTATTTATGGTTTTGTTGGGAACGCGGCCAGGAAAGCAAAATCAATGCAACAAAAAATGTTACTTGATCAAATTTTGAGCATGCATTGAGAATTATACCTTTCTAATGAAGCAAAATGTTTTCCTTGTTGCTTCAATTTCTTTGTTTTTGCCTTCAGTTGATCATACAATACCTTTTCAGGAGCACTAGATCTATTCCTTCTTGTTTTACGATTATTTCTTGATATCTAGACATGGATTTGTGTGCAACAAACCCCTGTATGAATGGCGGTCAGTGCTTTGGTTATGATGGAGGGTTTAAATGTATGTGTCAGCAAGGATACAAAGGAGACAATTGTCAAGGTACGTAATAAGTTTTTTTTTCGCCGTTCATACGTTGAGTTTCGAAGCAGATTACATTATAGTAAACATTACGCGCAATGTTGGGGGCAGTTTTTCCGAAGTAGGGTCGTTTTCTATTTCAACAACATTGCGTGCAACAAATTGCTTCATGATGGCTTTCAAAGATCGATTGCCTACAACATTATGCGCGATGATGAACCGTGTCCATAGCTTAAAGCAGATTGTATCACTGGGTAACATATCACGCAAAACTTTCCAATATATGGCGTCTTCTTTCCATAACAAAGTCAGCTATACTAAGACTTTTGCTCAGCGTTTTTTTGTTTTAGTGCAAACTGAATGGCTAAGAATTCCAAACACGAAAACATTTGTTTCATACAAAGTTGCAGAAGTAGAGCATGATTGAACTCCTAATAAAATATTGTATACAATAAGTAGGGATCTACAAACGCTACAGCGAACCTGTTGCGCGCAGTTTTGCACCGTGTGTCTTGCAATGTGTGTCGTTTAACGAACCTTCAAGAAAATTGTTTAGTGTATCATCACAAAGTCACGTTTTTCATTAAGACAGTTCTGAAAAGTTCTTGTGCATTTTGCTTGTTCTTATTAGTTTATTCATGGATTGTGTGGTTTTCCTCGTATTTCGAACTCATTTGTTTTTCCCTTGTACCGTTATCAGTGAAAAGCAGTTGTGAGCCCAACCCTTGTCACAACGAGGGAGAGTGCACACAAGATGGCGACAAATTTAAGTGTTCTTGTAGAAGAGGCTACAGTGGTGACCATTGTGAATGTAAGTCATGAGAAAACACTCAGAAGTCGAAAATATAATATCAAATTCAGCAATAGACCCATATCACGATTCTTTTTTCGCATAATTTGTGAAATCGCCGATCGCTAGCTCTGTGTTTCTTCATTACTGCAGATTCATTCACTAAGGGCTACCCTTTAAATCATGTTCACAAACAACAACAAAAGCTAATGGCTTGAGTGTCTTCCTCGATATATGATTAAACTTTGTCTTGGGAGTTTTTGTACATTATAAGCATGTTCACCTTGTTGAATATATTGTTCTTTATATGTTCTAGTGGTCGATAGTTGTTTATCAAACCCATGTCAAAATGGAGGAAAATGCAGCAGTTTGGCAGATGGCTTCACATGTTCATGCCCACCAGAATACAAAGGCAAATACTGTCATGGTAAGCTAGTCCCTCTGAGGACCACCCTCGAGCTTTACTGAATTTGTATGCTCCTTTTCAAGTTAGATATGACCGTACTATAACTTTTTTTCGTACAGCGAGGCAATGTGGTTATTTATTTAAACATATTTTGTGTAATGCAAAGATTAAATAGCAAGGAAAGAAAAAAGCCAAAATTACAAATAGTTATAATTGGGAGAATAAGGAGTGGTGTTAAACTAGAACTCGGTTCCATAATTGACGGTTTCCCTTTTTCCTTTACGAATTGCAGTTTTTTTTCATAATTGCAATCACCGCATATATCGTGGCACAATATATCTGAAGGCGTTTATTTGCTTCTTATTAACAGAAAAAGAGCCCTGTCACCCAAATCCATGCGAAAACAATGGCAAGTGCCTGTCCACCTCTGACGGGTTTATTTGTCGATGTTCACTTGGATTCAAAGGAGAAACATGCTCAGGTATTTGTAATACTTTAACCTGTTTTTTCATGGCTTAAGAATTAGAAATATTCTAAGATGTTATATTCCAGAGGAAGACCAATGTCAGCCAAACCCATGTCAAAATGGAGGCCGTTGTATAGGACGTTATATCGGCGGAGGATTCGACTGCGCATGCTCCGAAGGATTTAGAGGAACAACATGTAAAGGTAATAAAAATACCACGTCTAATTCAAGTCTTTTTGTCTTAGCTTTTTAATAGCTTTAATGATGTTTCAAAAATGCTTGGTGAAAGTTTGTTGCGTGTTGCGTGTTGCGTGTTGCGTGTTGCGTGTTGCGTGTTGCGTGTTGCGTGTTGCGTGTTGCGTGTTGCGTGTTGCGTGTTGCGTGTTGCGTGTTGCGTGTTGCGTGTTGCGTGTTGCGTGTTGAATAGCAAGCCCGAAATGCCATAAGAAAAAGAGCACAGCAATGTGACAGTTTGTTAATCTTTGTCTGCACGTTTTTCAAGCACAGATTCTTCGAATTCTGAGATGAAATCATTTACCTATGATCTAACATACATTTCAAACTTTACAAGCAACATGCAACAAAACCTTCATCAACCTTTTTTTGGAAATAACTGTAAACTGAAAATAAAAATATTTTGTTTATTTTTCAACAGAGAAAGATCCGTGTCATCCAAACCCGTGCAACAATAACGGTTTTTGTAACGAAATAGGTGATGGCATCACATGTAACTGTTCACAGGGCTTCAAAGGCTCTACTTGTTCAGGTAAATACTTTTTAAATCTTATGTAGGTTTTAAAAGCCGTCAATACACGCGTATAATAAATGTCATAAAAGGTCTTGATTGTCGTCCACTTTACCAAAACCTACCTACGATTCCACGCGTGATAATGAAAACGACAGTAATGGCAAGGGCTGCATTAATGGCAGTGGCTATCAGTTAATAACGTTATTGATAGTTTTATTTTGCTGGATCTTTCAGAGCTTGACAGATGCCGTCCTAATCCATGTCATCACGGAGGGATGTGCACAGAAGTAGTCGGAGGACAAGGGTTTGTATGTCGATGTCCTCAAAGCTACAAGGGACTTACGTGTGAAGGTATGGTACCTCATTTCAGTACATATTCAGTACATAAAAATTAGGGAATGGACTATTTAAATGATATGGCGACAATTTTGCAACGGAACAAAACAAAAGAGAGCTATGGCGGAAAATATATATTAGAGTTACCTGTGTTTCGATGTTCCACCTTAATTCATCATTATTGTATTCTCTTGTGGTGAGCTGTTAATATCGATCGACTTACCGTAAAAAAGCTTATTTTGCCCCCTGGATTCCCCATAATGCTTTGCGATCCAACATGGCTGCCACATCATCGAAGTAGTTCATTCCATTCGGTTTTGAAGTAAAATTCGCTTTTCTATTCAAGTCAACATATCGTTTTCTTTAGTATTGTTACTTTCTTCTACTACCAGATGATAAATTGAAAACACGCACCATTAAGGGTTATAAATGTGAGAATATTCCATGAAACTATTTGTTACTATGCTTGAAATGACAAAACAATAAAAACTATTTTAGATTATTTTGTCGAGATTAGCGTGCAGTTATGAAAGTACTCTTCTATTACGAATTTATGATTTGGATTAATGATTTTTTCTGGTTTAGCCAAAGATCGCTGTCATCCAAACCCATGCCTGCATGATGGCTACTGCCTAGAGATAAATAATGATTTGGGTTTCCTTTGTAATTGTTCTACTGGATACAGAGGATCGCATTGCCAAGGTAAGCAACCTCTCTTACCCTTTCTTCTTCTCCTTATTTTCTCTCTCTCTCCTCTCTCGTTTAGTTCTTTAATATCTTTTTTCCTTTCTTCCTTTCCGTTCTTTTAAATCACAAATCTACTGTCAAATCATAAAGTAATTGTACATGTTAGCATTGTTTTATGCTATTCTATCCTAGATAAAGATCCTTGCCATCCTAACCCATGCAATGCAGGCAAGTGCTTGCACACAAGTGATGGAAGCTTTGCATGTAACTGCAACATTGGATTTAAGGGGTCACACTGCCAAGGTATAACTTATTTCCAATAGACCACTTTTGTGTAATGTTTTACATTTCAGACCACGCGTTATTCTCTTGAGAATAAGATTCTTTGTTTGAGTTGTATCCATGTTCTTGTGTCTCCTCATGTGCAACCGTTAAACAAAGAAATGATACTCAAGGAACAGACATTGGATTCCCCCATTCCTCTAGTTATGGACGGTTTTGGAAAGTCTTCATCTGGGACCCTTTTTTCGGGTTCAGTACAGAAATATATAACCCATATATATATATGTATTTGTTTGTGTCTTAGTTTTGTCGGTTTTTTTTCTTTCTTTCCAAATGCATTCGTATGTTTACGTAACAAATTCTTCTCCCTATTTTTCTATTGCAGACAAAGATCTGTGTCAGCCAAACCCATGTCAATTTTCTGACAAGTGTAAACAAACTAGCGCAGACAGCTATCAATGTGTAAAGAATGTCTGCGATCCAAATCCCTGTCTGCACGGGGGCCGCTGCATCGAAGTAAATGACGATGACTTCCAATGCGTATGCTCCAATGAGTACAAAGGGAAAACCTGCGATGGTAAGCGCCAATCTTCTATTTCTATTTCTATCTCTCATTTTTTTCTTCTTCTATAGTACTTCTTAGTTTCTTTCTTTCCCTCTTTTTCGAACTTTGTCCTCTTCCTCTTCCTCTTCCTCTTCCTCTTCCTCTTCCTCTTCCTCATCCTCTTCCTCTTCCTCTTTCTTTTCCTCTTCCTCTTCCTCTTCCTCTGCCTCTGCCTCTTCCTCGTCTTTTTCTTCGAACTTCTTCTTATTCAAAGATTTTGTTCTCTTTTAACGCCTTCTTCCTTTTCCTATTCCTCTTTCTCATCCTTTTCCTGTTCTTCGTTTTCTTCTTCGAACTCCTTTTTCTTCAAAAGCCTTCTTTCTTTTCTTTAATCTACATTTTTCTGACAAGTTGTTTTCGCAGATAGAGCTGCTTGGCAGTGTCCATTTTTTCATCATTCGGTAAAATCAACCTAGGCTTCTAAACTCACCCACTCTAAGGAACCACTTTTCTAGCCCCATTTCATTGATTGACTGACTGTTTGACATTAATCTATTCATTTATTTATTATTCTACTGTTTAAATGGATTCTGATCTTTTATTTCAGCATTGGCTGAAATGGGAGACAGTCGTCATAAAGTACCTGAAAATAAAAACGTACCATCGACTAACGGTAGGTACACTTATTAGTTGAAGTATTATTAGGTACACTTGCTTGAATTTTGAAATTGGCCGCGGAAACTCTAATAATATTTAATGCATAAGAAAAATGCGCAAAATCAAAAGTATGTGTATGTTGCTTATGTTTGTGAGCTGCATGTATGAACCAAATTGGTTTTACTTAAGCGACAGTCATGTTGACTGGAACAACAGACTTCACCAGTGTTGCCTCTCTTTAAAGTGCTTGCGCATACATTTCTGCTAGTGGAACAAAAGTTTTTATTCTCAAAAGAATAAACATGGCTGCCACGTGAATAATGCCAATAATCATAGAGCAGTTTTCACATGGCTTTGAAATGCTGGCGGCACCCACAAGGTCGTGGCACGGCAAGGCATACGCCAGACCAATAATTCAGTGCGAGAACTTACACTCCATCTAATCAAGTGCGTGTCCAAAAACCGCATGAACAAGGCGCGGATACGGTCACGCCAAGGTCACGGCTCTGGCAGATCAGTCACATTGAGTGAGAGAAAAATCAGCCAATTGAGATTCTAGAAAATATCACGGTCACGCATCGGCTCAAGACCGAATGATGCAGCTACGAAATCTCATAATAAAGTTTCATTTTTGCCACAATCTAGAGATTTGATGTAAGTTCGGGTCCTATAAATTGAATTAAATCATTAACATAAGAGATCTAGTATCACTTGTGATTGCCAAGGCGTGCTTTTAATGACAAAAATTCGCAATTTCTGAACACTTCTTAGATTTTTGCCATCCAAACCCATGCAAAAATGATGGGCTTTGTACTTCTCATGAGACTGGCTTCCATTGCCATTGTAAGAACGACTTTACGGGACCAAGATGCGAAGAAAGTAAGTCATGTCTGAATGATCTTTATGTAGACATTACCACATATATAGCTTATATATTTTTTCACGTTATACATTTTTTTCTCTTTTTCTAGAAAAAGATACTCTCACAGCACAAGAAAACGGTAAGATATTTGACTGGTAGCACCCACTGAAAGCATCATTTATTGATTTAATAGCTTTAATCTCGCGTCGTGATTGGCTGGAACCGTGTACTAAATAACCGCACACAAAACGTGCGCACTTTTATACTTCTTAATTCAATGAAGATAAAGAAACTTAGAATGCATGTAGGATGTTTGGACTAGATTATAGCTATCAACTATCATCGTTTTTTATTAAATTAACAGAAGAAAAGACGCTGCTTCGCAAGTTCAAAGCGAGTAATACAAATCTTTTTTCGACCCATTCCGCCAAACCCTGTATGCAAATTAATCAAAATTGTTTTGCTCTATTTTGCAAATGCGGACTGTAGTAGCAAGCTTAGATCACAGAGTTCTCGAGTATCTATCTGAATAGACCTTTCAAACCACGTGAAATTCTCTAGAGTATCATTTCTTTGTTTAAAGGAAGCACAAGTCAAACATAGAATCTTATTCTCAAAGGAATGACAGGAAGGCCAAGGAGGTGTATTTGTGGTAACTAATCGCTGTATTTTTACGTACGTTAGATTATTGTTCACCTTCACCCTGCAAGAACAGTGGAGTCTGTGTCCAAGAGGGCCAGGGATACAGATGCGCATGTAAATCAGGGTTCACGGGGTTCCACTGTCAAGGTAAGTAACCTGTTACCATGGTGATATACACTTTAGGATTAGAAATGATAAAAAGGTAAATTATACACCGTGAAAAAACGAAAAAACTTACCGACGTTTCAGACACTCTAGTGTATCAAAATCTCATTTATTTTTCAGTCGATCCCTGTCAATCAAATCCCTGTAATGATAATGGCAAGTGCATAAGAGACGGCAAGTCAGACACTGGATACAGGTGTCGATGTCTTCATGGCTTCGTAGGAAAGAACTGTGATGGTATGTTTCATACTATTAATATGAACAATATATTATCCCCATGTATTATCTCATTGAGAACGAAAGTTAGTTTATGTGTCTTTAAACTTCCAAGTAAATAAATAAATCAAATAAATGAAAACAACAGTGGTTCCAGAGAGTGGCTCTACACACACTACCACACGTGCTTACCGTTATTAAAAGCCACATCTTGTTACACTCTTCAATTTTCTTTTAAACTTGTCTCTTAATGACAATGTAGCGTTGCAAGTCGCCGAGATGAGGTGTTATACACTGCAAAGCGATCTCAGCAACTTGCAAAAAAATGATTTTTTTGCCCCACGGAAAGAAATGAAAAATGTGCGCATGCTTTATTGAAAAAGTATGCCTTAAAATTGAGATAAAAGGTTATTGGATACACTGTGCAATGCTGAGCTGAGAAAAGTAAAACTGAGCTCTACTTCGTGCAACGCTACGCGCAACAAAAGATGCTTTACAAACCCTTTTCCACTGTGAATTTTATCAGCAACTAGTTTTGCAGAAGACAAGTTGCGGGAAAAGTATAACAGGGCCTTTATACATGGTATGTAATTTATTCCTTACAGAAAACTACTGCCTGCCCAATCCTTGCAGTAATAATGGCATATGTGTATCAATATCTGACAAGGGTTATCAATGCAAGTGTCGTGATGGTTTTACTGGTGCTCGATGTGAAAGTAAGTACAGCTTATTTATTCGTTTCTGAAATACCCGCAACCAACTGGAGAACAAGTACAAGGGGTATAAATAAAGTGCATCAATCAAAACTATAAAATAAGGAGAGTCCTTTTTTAGGCTTGCAACAATTGTGCAATTGTACTAAACCTGATGCTTTATGTATCTCATGTGAGTGCAGTAATGAGAACAATTATTAAGACTTTATGCATACGTTTTGTCAACCAAATCATTTCTCACTCTAGCTTGGCCAACGTTTACTTCCATGGTCGCTTGTGATTGAGAACAGCTTTAAAACTTTATTACTTCAAATGGAATGGAACAAATGGATTTCTATGCTTATTTAGTGTAGTTCATTTAATATTTATGTAAGCATACGAGCACGTTCAATTTCTTGTCTCAAAAGAAATGGACCATCATGCTATCGAATAACAATTGCAACATTTCTTGCTTAACATCCATGAATAGCAATCAGTCATTTTCGATCCCTTGACATCATAGTTGATACACGTTTTCTGGGGAAAACTATATATTTTTGTTTCATGATTGAGCAATGATGTCGAAACTGTTCAAATATTACATATGATAACGAGGTGTTTCTTTTTTTGTTTTGTTTCCACAGGAAGCCCATGCAGTCCAAATCCATGTAAAAATGGGGGAACTTGTCTCGTATTTTACACTGTTTACTTGTGCAAATGCCCCAAGGATTACAGAGGAACTCAATGTGAAGGTTTGTAAAAATATATATGTTCCGCTAAGCCTAAAATGTATTTTTCAGTGCTTATCAGAATATGTTTTGTTTTCGTCCTATATTGGTTTTATATAAGTTTGTTTGTTATATTGGACAATGTTTTCGTAATTTCATTGCCAAACAATTTGTACACAAAAAACATCCATACAAATTTGTTACTACAGTACCGCGATAGTTTTCAAGACTAACGTTTTGATGCAATTTGACACCCTTTTTTGTTTAGCTACTACTAGCACTTGAGCACTTGATTCACTTGTTTCTGTGCAAACAAACCGAAAAAGAGAGACAAGTTTCAAAGACCATTCCTTTGTGACAATTTTTATTTTCTTTATAGCCTCGCTTGCTAACAGACCTGGTGCTCACATGGTCGCTGCTCAAGACATCACTGCAACAAGAAAAGCAGAAACAAGTAGACCTTCAGATCACGCTCTGCCTTCTTCTCACATCCTCAATAAAAGTAAGTGAAAGATTGATGGGTCTTGATTATTATGAAAACGACTTAATTTAACAAATGAATCAGATATTGATAATAATGAGGTAAGTACCACCAGCTGATCTAAGAAAAAATGTAAGCCAATCAGAATTGAAAAAATTGCTAAACTGAGGAAACACTTTTTCTCTTGAAATCACGCGGATGTCCAAAAAAGATGAACTTGTTAATACGTGCTTGATAATAGTGACACAATAAATCATTAGTTTTATATTTCTGGTGGCTTTCTGACACCCCAGTTTTGCAGTGATGTTATTTCTACGTCACTTTTTAAGATCAGCTGGCAGTATAAGCGATATTAGTGATAATAGATGCTGATTCTACGATTCAGTAAATACATATACTGCATGTGCATATATTGCAGAGTGATTGCATTTTAGCATATTTGCAAGAGTCTTGTGCATGGGTATTGAGGTGGTTGCCAGTCTTCTTTTCATCTTTGAATGATATCGAAGAAAACTTATTCAAAGAACAGCGTCCACCCACTTTAAGCTTTGAATTGCAAATGCATGTTAAAAAAAAGAGGGGGTTGAGATGGTACGAGAAAACTGTGTCTGTGCATGCATGCTCGAATGTAAGAATATACCAAAATATAAAGTATGCAGATATTGAAATTTCTTGATCTTACAAAATTATACGTACCACCAAAGCTCGAAAGGGAAAACAGCATTTTATTCGTTATGACTTTTTGACAACAAACACGCATGCGCAAATCTCTACACGAAACTATACTTCATATTATCGTCGAGGACCCGGTTGTACCAAGGGTGGATACCAAACTGATAAATCCTTATCCACTGGATACATTTATTGGATAACAGCACCTTATCCACCGGATAAGGATTAATTTATTGGATATTGCTATCCACCCTTCGTACGACCGGACCCAGGTACTTGCATGAATGTCTATTGCACATATCATTATGACAATTACTTTAAATGACATGCAGGGGGAGGGACATTGTATGCTTTATGCTGTGTAGACTGTAACTGAACGAAGTGCAGTACCGTTAAACTGACACGACTGACACTTGCATGTATTGAATCAGCATCTGGATGCAAACCCGACCCGTGTAAGAACAATGCTGTGTGCCTTGACACCATTGATGGTGGCTATGAGTGCTTTTGCCGTGGTGACTACTCTGGATCCAAATGCGAAGGTTTGACATATGACTAACGGACAGACAGACATATAGACAGACAGACACCGACAAACAGACAGACAAAACCTCAAGACAGAAAGAAAACAATATACAAATAAACAAAGAGTGACTAATAACTATGTAGCTATGATTACTTCAGTTGACATAAGACTGAAAGCACAGACAGATAGACGGACAGAAATTAAAGACAGACAAACAAACAAAAACAAACAGACAGACAGACATAAACATACAGACGTACCAACAAACAAATCGTCAACAAACAAACAAACAAAAAACTCAAAAAAGACCGAGAAAATACTAAACAAATAAACAAACGAACAATGACTTATAACTGAACTGCACAATACGATCAACAAACATGCAAGCTGAGCAAAAAAAAAAACTAGTTATAAATAAAACAAAATTTAGAGTGAAAAGAAAATAATTGGAGCAAAATGACGAGAATTGTCCTCTCACGGTTGAGCTAATTAACCCAGATGAAGATACCAATAAATATATACTAATTAAAGCTTACCTTTTGCTCGTAGATATTGGTGTATATACGTATTCCTCCGCTCCCAAGTTCTTTCCTGGAAAAGGCGGTAAGTCGAAGAACTGAATTTCTAAGAATGGCATCAAAGATTCTAAAAATAGCATCAAAGAGTGCTCAGGATGAGGCGCAGGGATTCCTTCTCTCAGTTCATATTCTCATGACACTTCCTAGCCATATCGTCATTATGTCTTACATGTTTCTCTTGGCCTTCACAGAGGAATGCAAGCACTGTGATCGTTACGCCCATTGTGTTGCTGGTCACTGCATCTGTAAGAATGGATATGTTGGCGATGGCTTAGACTGCTGGGGTATGTATTTGACTTCAATTCTGATGCTTATTTACAGCATAGGATTTATCATTATTCACTGTTTTCATGGCTATGAGCTGATCGAGAGAAAAGTCGTTGCAGTTCAACGGGAAATATGCAGCCATCAATTAAATAAATCGTTCCCATGCACCTTCTGGCATTAACGTTACCATGAACCGTGCGTAAAAATAACGAGAAAATCATTACATGTTAATCAGCATTGCACGGAATAGTATCAATCAAATAAATTGGCCCCTGTGCCCGGTTCAAGGTACAAAGCTAGAGTTATCCAGTGAAAAATTCGATGCTGTTATCCAATAAATTTATCCACTTCATGTTGATAGCACTTATCTACCCTTCGTTCAACCGGTTCCTGTACTCTTATGCAATTTATAAGCTAATGTAATTTATAAGCTAGCTCGCAGCAATGAAAGCTAATTAAAGTAACTGCTAAGTTATTTGGTTCCGAACCTTTCCTCAAATTAATATCTAGTTCTTTATCATGATCATTGTTTGCTCTATTCTATAATGTAATTGTCATTCATTCATTCACTTTCTCAGAGGAAACACTAGAGGACCGAGAATGGACGTGTGAGGTAATCCATGTCAAAACGGTGGAACCTGTAAACCAGGAATCTCGAAATGCGTTTGTAGACTTGGATACATTGGAAAGTATTGTGAAGGTAGGCAGGCAATATACTCTTCTTTAACAGCCTCTTTATTAATATATTGAATTAAACGTAGTACTGCATAAGAGGGCACCATACTCGTTGTTTAGAAAATAGTGAAGCTCAAACACAAGCATAAGAGTCCTTATTTTATTGTTGGTGCTCAAGCACGAACGCATCGGAGCACAAACACAAGGCTTAAAAAATTTCCTTTTCCTTGTGCTAGCGCTTGCTTCTAATATGCCACGGGTGCTTACCATTAAACCAATCTATCCGTTCAAACAATTAATTGCCAATGGTGAGAAAAGTGCGGGAAACTTTGACTTCAGAAAAATGGTACGCGCACCTACCGTAGAAGCCTAAAAGAGGAGAAAAGTGGACTCAATCGCATGACCGAGCTTTCTGGAACTTTCCGATCAAAATGGCACACACCATTTGTTTTTCCAACCGGATTTTCCGGTCTTTCAGCTAAATGGAAAGTACTCCAGGTTTTAGCTAGTATGAAACAGTCCAATTGCCTTGCATTGAAAACAGGCCACTCAGCTTCTATGTTAATTGATAACAAACTAATATTCTTGAACTTAGTTTTGTACTGTAGTTTTAATCGCATTTCTTTACTTGCAGAGGATTGTTCTCCTTCGATTCATCTCAGCTTCGACAAAGTATCAGCGAGCACTTTGTTAGATGATTCAGGAGATAGCAACAATGCCATGATCGTGAATGGGGCGCAGATTGCTCCTCACAGTGGAAAATGTGGTAACGCTGTCAATCTTCTGGGTAAGCTAGATTTGATTCAAACCAATAATATGTCTGTGTGTCTGTTTGATTGTTATGAATCTGTTGCGTGATCTTTTCATTCTTGGATGCAAAGATTGTTTGGACTAGAAATGAAAAGACGAAAACTTTGATCTTTAAGACATAACCGTACGCTTTAGTAACAAGTCTTCGTCTCCAAATAAGAAAAACAAAAAAAATCATGTTTCACGAAAATTGTTGTGCACAAATGTGTAGTTCATTTTTGCGGTAATATCAAAGCCAGGCCGGCTTCGGAAGGAATTTTAAATGCATGTACGAGTCGATCTTATTCAACTTATAAGCATCACCTCAGAATCCAAATCAACTCTCTTCTTGTCATTCGATTCGCTGATCGTTATTCTTGAGTGGTGGGTTTAGTGGATGCTCACTTGCCGCTTGCAGCGCACGGCTATTGTACCCAGAAATAACTCCTGAATGAGTTAAAAAAACACGTCCAAGAACACAAAATTCAAAAGGTGCAACCCGTCTAGACGACCTGGCCCTTGAAACTTTCACTCGACAAAAAGTATTTTCATTTACGGTTCTCTTGGATGAACCAAATAAAAATCCTAATGTATCCAAAGTATATCAATACGGTCTGTTTTTCCCTTTGAGGTATCCAACGTTCGTGGATCTGAATGCCATATTCTTTAACGAAGTTAGCACCTTTTTGTTGTCTCTAACAAAACTGTAGCCTAACTCAAAAATTCGTTTTCGTAAGAACAGACATTCTCGAGGAAAATCGTATTTTCAAGCCTTGTTGAATCGTGATGTTCTGCTATGAGTACGGAGTAAGGACAACCTTTAGATTTTCCTCCAAACAATTTCAATAAGGTATGCGTATCATCGATAATAACTTCATGTTTAAATCAGGGGGAGATATCCTCATGGATGGCTCACATTTCAAACACATCCCAAGAGAAGGCATCACCATATCCATCTGGATCAAACTCGAGACCAAACTTGGTGTGCAGTCCATTTTTGACACTGTGGGAAGCCATTCACGTCATAAAGATGGTCAATACCATCTGGAGGTGGATAATGGTAGAGTGCGCTGGTTCCATCGGGACGAGAATCGTCAGACTATTTTTAGTGTTCTCAGTAAACCCGCTGTGAGTGAAGGACGGTGGACACAGCTTACAGTTACATACAGCGCTAATAAGCAGCGTGCAAGGGTAAGTAAAAATGTGTAAAAAATTAACATTTCTACATGATAAATAGCGTGATAAATAGGATGCATTGTGTTATAACTTCGGTACAATGAAACACCATATAAGACATGGTGAACCTTGCTTGCGATCCTAGAAAGGTGTATGCTACATGATCTTTACTAATTTGCTGCTACATTTAGTTTGGCTATCCCTCTTGCTTACAAATAGTGTAGAACCAACCCACTTTGACGTCATGCTTTTCAATTTCAAACCACAAACGTTGTTCGGTATCCATGTTCATGTGCAGCATTTAGACAAAAAGTGATACTAAAGGGAATGACACTTGGTCTGAATTGGGAAAACATTACGTCAACAGTTTTGGATTATCAAGTATTGACCAGGAGTGTTGTTTATGTTTTTTATCAAGGTGTTTGTTGATGGTGATATGATCACCGAAGAAGGCGGCCATGGATTACTCTCCCAAGACTGGTCAGGCAAAGTGGGAATAGGTAAACAAGACTTCATTTTATTCAACCTTGTTCACAGGAATTACATTATAAAAGTCTAATCGGAATTTGCGAATCAAGAGTAAGCGTAGCGATAGTGCACTTGCCTCTCACATCTGAGGTGCAATTCCTAGACTTAGCAGCAATTAATAGAGTTTGTTAGGTCTTCCTTCGTTCTCCGGTTTTCCTCCCTTCACAAAACCTAACACGTGAAATTTTGGTTCCATATTTCAGTTATCCCTGCCCTGATCAGCCCAGATAGTTGTTTCAGGATATTCATAAAATGTGAGGGTTTTTTATTGTTCGGGACATCTCTTGTACTAAATGTGTTTTGCTGTTGATTTTATAGGCAAACACCAGCATATATTTGGTAATCGTCTGTTACGAGGCATGGTGGACGAATTCTACATTTTCCCAGGAGAACTACCTCGACTTGAAATACTTGTACTCATGCGCCACTGCAAAGTGTACTTCTGTAAGTAGACTCGCTTTTATTATGAATCAAAAATAGACTAACAGTGTTTCAAACCTTGCGGGGAAAACATTTGTTTGTTTTTTGTTTTTTTTTGTTTTTTTTTGTCTGCTTGTCTAACACTCTGGTATTTCCATCTTCTTTACAGCAAATTTTAAAAATAAGAAACAAAAGGATACCAAACAAGCACCTCAACTATCGTTTTCACCGAACGCACCTGTTATCAAGTTATGCACCACCCATCGGTGGCAAACCTTTATCACCATCAAACAAAGAAGCAAACAACGATAAAGTAGCCCATAATCTTGAGCAAATTCTAGATAGTTTTGAAGAGGATAAGCCAGTCGTTCCACAGCATTCGGCCTTATCGAGTGCAAGCTACCAAATACAGAAACAGCAAAGACTATTACCAATGGAATGGGGAACCCAAAGGCAATACCAGGGAGCCGTTCAGCCCAATAGATACCTTCTTAATAGATACCATGGGATTGCGCCTTCACAAACACAACAGTTCTTGTTCAATAGAGGTCGTAAAATTCCACAATATCAAACTGGACCAGTAGGAAAGCAAACTATATTCAACAATCCGCAGGTAGGAAATCCTGCACTTAGAAAAGTCAACGTCAATAAAGGCTACAGATTTGAGCAGTACGGATCCCAAAGACATTCAGCATTCAACCAAATGCAGATGCCATTATCGTATTCAATTAACCCTCCTCGTCAGGTACCTCATGGAAGAGCATCCTCTACGGCCCAAATGCGCGGCCCCTTGACTTACATGAACGGGCTTTTGGCTCCCGCGCGACCAGTCTCCGATGCCAACTTTGAAGTTAGTTCCACCAAAACTCGGATTCCAGTCAATCAATTGTCTCCCTATGCTCGCAGAAGACAATACTTGAGTCAGTATAATCCTCCCTCAAGGACAATAAAAACTGCTACAGGAGTTTTACATAGCTGGCTTAACAGCGCTACTCCTAACCTTAATAGAACTCCAATACGATCATCAGTTTTTTCCAAAATTAATTACCCTCAGAAAGGCTGGTACAAATCAAGCCAAACAGTTCCTCATCAATCCATGCAACCATTTAATCCGCGGAGTTCGACGAATTATCTCGCGTACAACCGAAGATATCCTAATTTACGACCACAACGACCTGCAGCACTCCCAAGACCTGCGCAGTCGTACCAAGGAGCACCAAGTCCAGTATAAGGTATCGTACGCAAACTATGATAAAAATTTTGACGGTAACTATGCAACTGACAAACCACAACCATCAATCTACGACTATACGCACGTAAGAGGCAATCCAAGGACAATGAACAATAGGGAAAATACTGGATTGGACAAGAACACTCTATCTCTGACCGGACGGCGACCGTCTCTCCAGAAAAACAACAACAATCAAAACTACGCGACCGATTTACGAGGATCACTAGACTCGCTGAAACAGTCCGGCTTGATTAGGAAAAGTCGATCCTAGTAAATACCTGGCTTTCAAACTGACTCCCCAATTCACAATCAGACCCTAACAAAATGTACAGCAACGCTCTTGTACAACTGAATTCACAACTACGACAGCTATGGACGACCACGCGGTTGACTTCAAGCCCGAACAACTCCATTTCGTTATGGGCTTGCTGCAGAAAGGTCTTGACCAAATGGAGCAAAGCGTAGAAGGCAAGCAAGGGAAGATTATCACAGGTAAAGACAGGATACCCTACACACAACTAAGACCAGGCTCTCAGTATACACAGGCAACCCAGACGCAGCGTAAAGATGAAATCTTACGCCCAGTGCAAAACTCACAGACTGTGTACCAACTGACTTATCCTGACAAACAACTAACTAAACACAGTAATATCGACGAACGGCTGAACTATCCATATGATTCAAATTACATAACAGAGTACGGTAGACCGACGACCGACTTCACAAGATATTCCAACACTCTGACAAGGATATTAAAACGCCGTAAAAAAGACATTAATAAGATAGTTAAGTTTGTGAAACAAGAATTGGCAGAAACAGAAAGAAAATGATAAGAACAGCGATAAACAGAAAGTGAAATTCTAAATTAATGAAAAAATTAAGGTTAATGATAGAAAAATTAAAAGTAAACGACAAAAGCAAAATGAATATGAATTCATGAAAGGAAAATGAATACTTGGAAAGCAAAAAAGTAAAGTAAATCTATGACAATAAGATTCTCAAAGCTTGAAATGCATAAAGGAAAATTGGCAAACATATTTTTATAAACGTCTATTTATTGTAAGATTAAAAAGAAGCGAATGTACATGAGTACGTAACTAGGTCGAGCTTTACTGTCGTTATGATATTTCTCTGCTAAGAAGAAGTCATTCTGTCTGTTAATACAGAAATCACGTTCTAATGATTGAAAAAGAAAAAAACAAAGGTAACTTAAAGCTAATACAAGGATTCCGTAAATGTATCCAGGTAACGCGATAGAATAGATAGTTCAGTTGTAGGACTGCACTCCCACCTTCAAACAGAGTTTCAAAAGTGTTTTTTTCAAAATTTTGATTTTGAAACCTCCATTGATGAATGCATTGTGTTTGTCAATTATATATATATATAGTTTTACTATGATCATATTTACAGTCGCTTCTAGACTTTCCATATATCGTTTACTGCAATTTTCATAAACATGCGAACTCAGTGTCGGCGAGCTGCACGCTGAAATATTGTTTTTTTTCTTCTGCCGACAGTGAAAAATATGAAACGTATCAACTGCGATTGGGTTTCATTGACGGCAGCGGAAACCAAATTTCAGCGTACAGCTCGCAGACATAGAAATCGCATGTTTATGAAAATTGCAGTAAACGATATATGGAAAGTCTAGAAGCGACTGTAAATATGATCATAGTAAAACTATATATATATATATATGAACGAAATGCTGTAAAACAAACTTTTAACTTCGATCATACTGAAGCGGTACGTTTGCTACGCAAACATTATTTAAAATCAAGAATCTCATCGTTGAGAATTCTTTCAGTTAAATAGGTGTTAGCTATTTAGGAATAAATGTGCGTCAGCAACTCACAAGTCCAGCAGATTTTAAATGAAAGTAATGTTTATATTTATTTAGAGTGTAAATAGCAGCATCGTAGTTACTTAAGAAAATTCCATTCAAAAATGGTTATATGTAAATTAAAATATCTAAGCTTCGAGCTATCAGTTTAGCCACTTGTTGCATGCTTCGTGTTTTTATAAATAGTTAGTGCAATAGATGTGATTGGCTGACAATCACTAGAGTATTAAGTTTGTAAAGTTAACAACCGAGAGGGAATGGGACTGATTTTTCAGATTATTGTATAATAATTATGATAATCTTTATTCTTCAAAAGAAAAACACATATTTTAAGTTACGAGAAATTAAAGAGAAAAAATTAAGATCATGAATCTAAGAATTACAAAGCTAAATTATACTTAGAAAAGTTAGAAATAAGCGATTTATAAAAGAGTTTATAAAACGATTAATTATTTCTTATGTAAAACGATTGTGGTGTTACTTTCGTGCTATCTAATATGGCTGCCATCACGTGACGGTGTAAAACCTTCTTTCAGAGGGGTTTTCCTGAGAATGTTTCAGAAATACTCGCAAGGTTTTTTCGAATATACAACAATAACTCGCGAGTATACATCTGTAAGAGCAAGAGCAGTAGCCTTTAGTTCTCGCATTTTGTAAGAGGTTATAAGCAGACGTTCATATCGACGGAACGGAGCTATTGGATCATAAAAAATAGAACGAGGCAGTAACACAATGGAATCGTCCTATTTTTTGACACTGAAAGGTCCTTTATTTCTAAGTTTTTGACTCATTTGCATACAGTCTCAGAGCATGTGCAGACGTTATCTTACTAGTGTCAAAAATTAATTAATTAATTGTAGAACTATTTATCGGATTTGGATTAAGCAAACATCAATTTCTAGCTTGCTGTTAGAGCAATTCTAAATAAAATAATCTAAAATTAAATCTAAAAACTTAAACTAGTTTAGTAGAATGTAGGATCGTTGTAGTGTATATTGTTGTAAATAATGGCAAAATAAACTCGATGGTTGATTTTAATATTCCACTAGTGCATACCAAGGTTACACAGATATATTTCCATACAAATTACCCAATCACGATTAAGTATTCAAACAATAGCAACATTACAAAGTTTCCCTTTTTTCCTTTAAAATCCTAAATTTTACTTTATACGTGGGTGTGTATGAACAGGAGTAAACAAGAACCAATTTAAAATCCAGGATTTATCAATTCATCTGTTATAAAGTGCTAAAATTGTGATTTGTGAATTCGATTTAATATCTGTTTGGGTGGGCTTGTTTAATGAAGTTCCATTGTAAGTATTGATGATATATGTTCAGTATTTGTGAAAGTACTTATGATTGGCTAAAATGATAACGTCAACTAAATTCTGATTGGATGATGTACAAATGGTTATGCTCTGATTGGATGAAGCAATGAGATGTTTAGGCAATCTTTATACTACATTCTGATTGGCTAATTTGAAAAATGTCATACTCTGATTGGATAAAGCGATTACATATCTAAATATAAGGATTCTGTACTTAACCTAGATTAAGAACATGGTCAGTTACTCAAAATAGGAAGAATGATACAAAGTTACGATTGAAGACAAATGAGCAACATTTCATAGAAACGATTTTCATTTTTACTGTAAAACATACTGTACTGACTTACATTACAACATGTATTGAACAGCACGACATAACGTAACTTTGAAATAGCTTTCCATTAAAGCTGTTAAGGTATTCGGTATGATCCTGACTTGCAGCATGACCATACTACGGTATGTCGTAACATTAAAATGACTTCCTAATAAACTTGCCTGTATGAGTGGGAAACGTACGGTACTAATATAATCTTAGACACGATAGGGCATGTGGGAACATTGAAATGGCTTCCCATCATCTAACTCAACGCACGCCTGTGCTTACGGACACGATACTAAATTACAACAGGTGCAATGAAATAGCTTGACAATAAAGCTGCCTGTATGAGTGGGAAACTCACGATAATCACTTACAGCAAGGACACGGCACAGCATCGTAACTCTTAAATGGCTTCCGGATAGAGCTCTGTGCACGAGTAGGAATGCACGGTACAAACTTACAGCACAAACATAGTACGACATGGAAATAGTTTCCCATTGTCTAACGCACACGTGCCTTCGCCTATGCGATAACATAACAGCACTGTAGAAAGTAGGATTACCAGCAATATGCCGTACCATTCCCACTCATTCGATAACGGCTTTAAAACATAACGAGCAGTGATTGACACCATACAGCACCCCGGTATGATAATCGTACAACTAAAACAAAGAACGACATCAATTAAGAGTCTAACGACATACGACTAGCGACAAATGATTGACAGACGACATATGTTAAAGGTGAATATGGGCCCTTTTTAAAATTATCTTAAATGCAAGGTTAGCATATCAAACGAAATGCCACAAATTCCATTCAGAAAAAGTGAGATTTCTTGTGTATTTCCATGTTAGTCTCGCATCCACGATACTTTTAGAATGGTCCACTGAAGTACATATGAAGACATTATCTTTTCTGGACAAATCTGCTAACGTTACCATGGTGATAATTTCTGTGTTGCACTCTGCAGTACCGACAGACAATCCCAAGGGTGTTCCAACAGATCCCTCAAAGATCTTATTTCACTCCAACCAGCGAGGTTATCAGGAAAAATATACCAAGTAGTCGGAGAATAAAACTGCACCCACAGACGAAACAGGAACAGGAGGATGAGAGAGAACTAGCTGAAGCATTGGCGCTACTTTCTTTGCCAAACAACTGAATGGCCAGATGGAGAATGTTTCTTTGAAGATCTTGAATAGTGGTGTGAGAATAGTGGAGAGAGAAATTGAACCCAACCTAAAATTGGCCTTTACGTACTACGATCAAATTTGGGGGTTGAAGACGTACTATGATCAAAGGAAGACCTTGAAGAACCGCTGGAATATTTTATTGTTCTCTTAATTAAGTTATAGAAAATATGTAGAGACAGTAATATAATGAAAAAAAAGAAAGAAAGAAAGAAAGAAAGAAAGAAAGAAAGAAAGAAAGAAAGAAAGAAAGGAAGGAAGGAAGGAAGGAAGGAAGAAAGGAAGGAAATGAAAAATGAAAGAAATGAAATTCATTGTCATGTCATTGAAAGTTTTATACTTCTATTACAAAACACCAATAAGTAGTATTATCTGTCTACAGTAACTATTGTGAAATTAGAAAGAAAATGACTTTAAATTTTCGGCAGTATTAAAGCGATTATTTTGCGTGTTTTATATTTAATGAACAAAAATCACTTCAGTTATTTCCAGAAAATATGAATAAGAAATTTGACATAAGAAGTTTACGATTTTAAGGAGTATGAGATGTTAATTAATCAAATCCAAAGAGCGGAATGTAACATATCGTCTATTATATTAAAAATATTTAGATATAAACCTTTTCTTGTCCTTGTTTGCCTTTTCTCCTCTTCTTCTTACTCCTTCTCCATTTCTTTCTCACTCGAGTCCCATGAGTTTCTTTTTCTTTTTCCCCCACATAAAAGAACTCAAAGATAACTCGTCTTCGTTGAAATAATGCTTTATTAAGACTACTGACCAATATAGCAAAGATAAACTGTGTATTACATTTCTGTTTCTGTACTGACTAAAAACACATATACACTTATTTCTTATCTCTTAGTTCTGATTAACTTTCTAGTACTAAGAAGTTTTCGAAATACAGTTCTGGTAAAATATAGAAAGTTAATAGTTCACAAAAACAGTATTCGAAAAGAATCATTATTGCGATACTCAAGGTTTCTACAATGTTTATTGCGAATTTGGTGGCCTGTGTTTAGTATTACAAAGCCTGGGGTGATGTGACAGTCATTAACATAATGGAAATATAACCCTTCATAATTTAAACTATTCACTATTTATTGTATCAGGGTTCAGTTATGCGTAGTGTTATAATAAATGCAGAATACACTAGTACTCGTCAGTGGTTGAGCCACTTTAGTTGGTACTTTCATAAAAGACTTCTACGTCATTGGGACAAAAAGTGTAGGTACCGGCCATAAAGATCGGCATGTTCCACTACCATAGCTGCATTGGGGCGTATGGGTATGTGTGGCCCAAGTTGTATATGAGTTCGTGTTACTTGAAGCATAGTTAGAGATATACAAGTCATGTCCCCAACCAAATGTTGGACCATAACTGCTGTCCCCATATATCGAAATGTGGTGTTGCCCGTGTCGTCCATTGAGAGTCAGCTTGACTGGGACTATATCCATTGGTATTGTACAAGGAGTACAGGAAGGATCGGAACACGTAGAATAGTGGCTGCACCTGATGAAAAAGAAAATATAGCTGATAGGTTATTAACGATCGTTCGTTGTTGCGTTCGTTTTTCGTTCGTTCCTTCGTCGTTCGTTCGTTCGTTCGTTCGTTCGTTCGTCGTTCGTTCGTTCGTTCGTTAGTCGTTCGTTCGTTGTTCGTTCGTTCGTTCGTTCGTTCGTTCGTTCGTTCGTTTCGTTCGTTCGTTCGTTCGTTCGTTCCGTTCGTTCGTTAGTTCGTTCGTTCGTTCGTTCGTTCGTTCGTTCGTTCGATTTTTTCGTTTCGTTTCGTTCCGTTCTTTCGTTTGTTGTTTTAATTTTTGTTTTAGTTAGTTTTTGGATAAGGTGACATGTTATACAACTCTGTTTATGTCATTAATAATGAGAAGGAAAGATGTTTCTCTCCATATTGTATAATTGTTTAATGCAACGTGTGCATTTTCTCTATTTACTACCACTACTGCAAGCCCCATGTGATAACGCAATTTATCTTCAATAAGAGGACAGACACATAAAAACTTATGTCTATTTGTTACACCTAGAACTTACTGTACCATGGTACAACGGTGTATCCTCCAAACACTTAGCTACCTACACGTACTATAGTCACTGTGGGTCCCTTTTCTACTTACTGTGCCATAATACATCGGTGTATCCACCAAACACGTAGCTACCTACACGTACTATAGTCACTGTGAGTCCCTTTTCTACTTACTGTGCCATGATAGATCGGTGTATCCACCAAAGACGTAGCTACCTACACGTACTATAGTCACTGTGGATCACTTTACTACTTACTGTGCCATAATACATCGGTGTATCCACCAAACACTTAGCTACCTACACGTACTATAGTCACTGTGGGTCCCTTTACTACTTACTGTGCCATGATACACTGGTGTATCCACCAAACACGTAGCTACCTACACGTACTATAGTCGACTGTGGGTCCCTTTACTACTTACTCTGCCATGATACATCGGTGTATCCACCAAACACGTAGCTACCTACACGTACTATAGTCACTGTGGGTCCCTTTACTACTTACTGTGCCATGATACATCGGTGTATCCACCAAACACGTAGTAACCTACACGTACTATAGTCACTGTGGGTCCCTTTCCGTCACACTGAGGATGGAATGTAGTTGCAGTATTCCATCCATCTGTTGCAGCTCGCCAACATTTGATCCAAAGACTTCTGCTTGAACTCTGTAGAACTAGGTCCAAGTAACCAGACAATGTACGAATATAATCTGCATTGCCATAGTTGCTTAAAATGGCCGACAAATCCAGTCCTCCTGAAAAGTAAAACGAACAATCTCTATTCAATGCTATTGAGCTTGAAAAGGGAAAACTGCAAATACTTGTATTTGTGGATAGGAAGGAAGGAAAAAATGAGTCTCTCCACCTCCTTCTTGAAATCAGTGAAGATAATAAATTTTGTACTTACTACTTGTTGTGCACTTGATGCCGTTTCCATAATAACCTCTGTTACACGTACAATGATACGATCCTACTGTATTGTTACAATGTGCGTTAAGGTCACAATGGTGCGTCGCGTATTGGTTGCGCACTCGTCAATATCTGAAACAAATACCAATCATGAAAATACGGAGAAGTTCATCAAACTGAATACATTGCTGCAAAGTTGACTATCAAAAACGTTCAAACAGCTAGCAAAGAAAGTACATAAAAATGGAATGTCTTACCATTACAGCTGAATCCATCACCACTAAAGCCATCGTTACACCGACAGGCATAGGATCCTGGGATGTTAATACACGTGGCATTCACGTGACATGGAGAAGCGGTTGTGCATTCATCAATATCTAAAAGTTAAATATAGAACATTATAAATCGGCCAAGATATGTATGTGGAATCAAAGAACTAACACATGTTTATGTGACAGAAAAATATGAAGTGTTACCTGTGCATTGTTTTCCAAAAAACTTACCATGTTGGCATTTTTCTCCGGTGTATCCTTTCTTGCATTGGCAACGATAATCCTGTCTGTTTTCATGGAGCAAGCATTTTCCTTTATTTAGGCAAGGTTTGCCTTCACATGGGTTCTGTGAGATAAGACAATAACCAGGTTGTTGACAAAAATACTAGAGTATCAAACATTCTGAACGAATGAAAAAAAAAAAGTGTGAAAGGCGATTTCACTTCTCATATTAATTTAGGCAGGTTTTGTATGTATTCCTACATATTCTATAAGGCAAGCTTTCAAAGGAATAAGCAGATTAAGTGAAACTTGACTAACATTCGCTTCAGATAATATTGGACAAAAATAAAATGAAGATAGCCAAAGCAGCAAATCTGAGTTTTCGAATTCTGTATCTCCATTTATAAATTAATTATGCATGTCTATTTATAAATTAATTAACGAAACATTTCTAGCAATTTCCACTTGTCTTTACGCCCATTTCATACAGACACCAAAACAGATTCATGATTGAAGTCTTACCTGAATGTTCAAATGAGTGAATTTCACGTCCTGTTTCAAATGCTTGGTGCTGGTAAAGTTGTCAGTAGCTATCAGCTCACAGACGTGACGACCGTCCATCTCAGCTATGATCTTAAAATTGACCGAACGACACCAGGGTGTTTCAACACAAGCGAACACACAATCCATCTTGCTGGAGACTTTGGTGGACATCTGTTTGACTTTGGTCATGTTGGCGGGTAAAGACAAAAGGTAACCAGGATGGTTATCAAACAACAATCCTGGGTTACGATCATCGTGTGAGTTGGTACTTGTGATATGGTCCACTTTACAAACCAACACAACTAGTAAAGTTGCATACAAATACATTTTGAAAAATCGATCGCTATTCCAATGTTAACGTTGTCTTCTCTTGAAGAGTCAAAGTAAGAATGGTATTAGCAAACGATACCTTGCCACAATATTCGTTCGATTAAATGAAATGTGATCTCGTTAATTAATTTCGTAAACGCCCCACCCAATTAACGGTATTTATTTGAAATCAGTCATTAGTCCTGTCGCATAATGACATTATTAATTCAGTCATATCTGAGTGCATCAAGCCAAACTTAACCCAAGATGATGCTGAAGACAAATACAAGTTAATATAAAAGCAAACTCTTCCACTTTCTTAATGGTTTTTGGAAACTAGTGGCAAACTTGCATGGAATTTCTGCAATAAACATATCACTGCGACATATAACTGGGACAAGTTGAAAACAATTTCTAAAAATCTCCCCCTCTCTCCCGCTTTCTCTCCTTCTCTTTCCCCCCTGTTTTAGGGATTTGTGGAGATTTTACTGTAAAGTGCAGTTTGTTTGTCCAATAGCTTTTCACTTAGCATGCTAGTGGATAACAGCTTAAAATGCCAAGTTAGTGATTGAGAAAAACGTTATTTTCCGAGGACCGTTATTTCTAATGGATAAATAAATACTGTAACTCTGCAAAGAGCTTTTCAAAATGTGGTTTTAAGTTATTATTGACACTGTTGTTATACTGAGTAATGGTCCTATCAGACATATTCAATTTATGTATCACATTTTAATATTAATATTATAGACTTTTTAATTGATACTAGAGATAATTAATAACGTTTTCTAAAAGTGAGTCACTCAAATGTGCAACTTACGTACGACAGTAAACATTGACGCTAAAACAGAATCAAATCATTACAAGCGGTACAGGAAATGTTTTGAAACATTTCCTGAAATTAGCCAAACTAAAATAATGCTTGTAATTTTCTTCTTTATTCCTTAAGAATCCAAAAATATTTGGGGGAAAAAGTTAAGCGCATGGAAGGCTAAATTAGCTATAGACATCCCCTTATAGACTTTATTCGAGATTACTTCATTCCTTTCCCCTCACTACCTGCAAAAGGGGTTTCATTTATATTCATAGCTATAACTCAAAATAGCTGGTATTGAAGCATCTTGTGTTGATCATATTGCTATATTGCTATTTTAACTAGCTAATGGCAACATAAAAATTATGTTTTCTGGAAAGTTGAGTGCTGATGAAGTTTTTTTATTGGCAAAAACCTCTTTTCCACAGTGCCTTGAGTTTAGGAAACCACTATTTTTTTGTAAAAGCTAACAATAGCAACACAGATACCTATGACGTAAATATCTCATCTTGAAAGGTCCAAAAGGTGGCCTTAAAGCATTGGCCTTAAAGACCGTTGATAGTTAAAAAGGCACCATATTGTTGCTGCTTATCATCCTGTCTCTCTGGATTGCATGTTTATTATACACAATTTTTTAGCAGTGTGCACTAGTGCCTTTGCCATCGCTTTTCCAAGTTCACTTGCTGTAATCTGGTCTAGAGTTGGAGTGTTGTATGAGGCCTGTTGGTTAGGTATCTGAGGTGATACAGGAGAAGCATTTGCTGTTATTCATTTATTTTTCTTTTAAGACATAGAAGGAATAAAGGAATATATGTAGAGGCAGAAATACTGAGAGAGAATGTTAAAGAAAGCAAGTAAGAAGTACAGAAACAAAGAAACAAAGTAAAACAATGTAAGTTAAAACGAAAGAATGGAATTAAGAAAGGAAGGAGGAACAACAAAAATATGAGAATAGCACAAAAGAACTGCTAGAATAAGAGAAAGAGAAGAGGGGAATTAGGAAAAGAAAAAGAAAAAGAGAATGTATAATAATATTTCAGTTTAAAAATACATTCTCCTCGGTGCTCTTTTTAGCTTCCAAAGTTGCAATTGACACCGTTGTTTATAAGTCACATTAGAGACATTATAAACGTATCTTTGCTACTTGTCATTGCAAGTTTTATACTTCTATTACAAAGCATGAATGAGTAGTAGCCGACTGTATACATGTAGAAATAATGTGAATTTTGAAAAAAGAAGACTTTAAATATTTGGCGGTATTAAAGCGATTATTTTGCGTGTTTTGTATTTAATGAACAAATCACTTCAGTTACTTCAAATGAAAATTTAAATAATGAGTTTAACATGAAGAGAACGATGATTTTTGAGGATATAGAATCTCATCTCAAATTCCAATTCAAAGGACATTATGTAATATGTTGTCAAATTGAATAAAGCGTTTAGGTATAAATCTTATTCTCTCATTGTTAAGCAGAAATAAAAGTGATTTCATTGTCCTTATATGCTTTTTTTACTCATGTTTCTTTTTCTTCTCCTTCTTCTTTCTTTTCTAGGAGTTTCAATTCTGTTTCATTTCTTAACCGCAAGAAATAACTTTAAACAAGATAAATATGCTTTCTTTGCTTTATTTCAAAAGTCAATTAAGGACTACAAATATAACAGGTTACCCTATTGTCATGACAGCAAAATCCAGCTTTAGGATGGACTTACCCTTTCTTTCTCTCGATTTAGTTACTACATATTTATTTACCTTTGTGCATGCAATAGCAAGTATATATCTGCTTAATTTCCGTCCAATTCTGATAAACCTAGGTTTTCTACCCATGTGAGATCTACTCTACTAGACGATATAAAATATAATAAGAACACTATAAATTGAACTCCAAATATTGTGCTAATAAGTGTTATAGAAGGCAGTTTCTTTACTTAATAAGGTCTGCAGAATACACTCCTCATTTACTGACCAACTTTAGCTGGTGGTTTCGTAAAAGACTTCTATGTCATTCGGTGTAAAGCTGTAGCTTCCTGCCAAAATAGAGCATTGGTTTCCACCGTTACTACATCCTGGGGGAGCATTGTATGAACACCCCATATAGGTATTTGAGTTCGCATTACTTGAAGCATGGTCCGAGATATATAGGTCGTGTCCCGAACCAAATGTTGGACCATAGCCACTGCTGCCATATATAGCATACTGGTTGTATCTTCCATTGAGAGTCAGCTTGACTGGACTATATCCATTGGTATTGTACAAGGAGTACAGGAAGGATCTGGAACACGTAGAATAGTGGCTGCCACCTGATGAAGAAGAAAATATAGCTGATAGTAATTAACGATCGTTCGTTATTTCGTTTGTTGATTTAGTTTTTGTTTAAGTTTTCATTTTAAATAGAGTTGACTTAGTTCTTGGATAATGTCTCATTTTCTGTATGCGTGTATTTACTTCAATAATGAAAGATTGAATGTCACATGTTATACACTCGACACCACTAAGATTTCGAGTTCAAAATTAGATTGTTTATGTCATTAATATATGAAAAGGAAAAACGTTTTTCTCCATATATTTGTTTAATAGAATGTATACATTTTTTTAATTTAACCACTGCTGGAAGCCCCTTGACTATACTTTATTTTTCTCTTTCCTCCTTCTTCTTTCTTTCCTCATTTCTTCTCCTTTTTTTTTTTAATTCTTTGGCACCAACTGTTGCCAATTAGTTATGAGATCATAACTAGTAGCAGTATTCTGGTAGTGTTAGAAAAATGGCACGTAATGCAAATGGAACTTACAAATTCCTCGCGTGCTGATTGATTATTATTTTTTATCATCAATAAGAGGACAGACAGATAAAGGCTGATGTCAACGAGCGCACGCTCTTTTCACTGGTTGTTTTGATCATTAAAATAGAGTTTTCATTGTTTTTGTCATTGTAAGACACAAACAGACATCAGTTTTTGTGTCTGTCCTCTTATTGACCATAAATTGCGTCATCACATTTTCAAACTTACTCTGCCATGATACATCGGTGTATCCACCAAACACGTAGCTACTTACACGTGCTATAGTCACTGTGGGTCCCTTTACTACTTACTGTGCCATGATACATCGGTGTATCCACCAAAGGCGTAGTTACCTACACGTACTATAGTCACTGTGGGTCCCTTTCCGTCACACTGAGGATGGAATGTAGTTGCAGTATTCCATCCATCTGTTGCAGCTCGCCAGCATCTGATCCAACGGCTTCTACTTGAACTCTGTAGAACTGGGTCCAAGTAACCAGACAATGTACGAATATAATCTGCATTGCCATAGTTGCTTAAAATGGCCGACAAATCCAGTCCTCCTGAAAAGTAAAACGAACAATCTCTATTCAGTGCTATTGAGCTTGAAAAGGGAAAACTGCAAATACTTGTATTTATGGATATGAAGGAAGGAAAAAATGAGTCTCTTCACCTCCTTCTTGAATTCAGTGAAGATAATAAATTTGTACTTACTACTTGTTGTGCACTTGATGCCGTTTCCATAATAATCTCTATTACATGTACAATGATACGATCCTTCTGTGTTGTTACAATATGCGTGTTGGTCACAATGATGCTTATTGGTTGCGCACTCGTCAATATCTGAAACAAATACCAATCGTGAAAATACGGAGAAGTTGATCAAACTGAATACATAGCTGCAAAGTCGACCACCAAAAACGTTCAAACAGCTAGCAAAGAAAGTACATAAAAATGGAATGTCTTACCAGCACAGCTGAATCCATCACCACTAAAGCCATCGTTACACCGACAGACATAAGATCCTGGGATGTTAATACACATGGCATTCACGTGACATGGAGAAGCGGTTGTGCATTCATCAATATCTAAAAGTTAAATATAGAACATTATAAATCGGCCAAGATATGTATGTGGAATCAAAGAACTAACACATGTTTATGTGACAGAAATATATGAAGTGTTACCTGTGCATTGTTTTCCAAAAAAACTTACCATGTTGGCATTTTTCTCCGGTGTATCCTTTCTTGCATCGGCAACGATAATCCAGTCTGTTTTCATGGAGCAAGCATTTTCCTTTATTTAGGCAAGGTTTGCCTTCACATGGGTTCTGCGAGATAAGACAATAACCAGGTCATTGATAAAGAAATACTAGAGTATCAAAAATTCTGAACGAATGAAAAAAACAAAATTGTGTCAGAAGGTTTGCCTTCACATGGGTTCTGTGAGATAAGAGAATAACCAGGTTATTTATAAAAAAATACTAGAGTATCAAAAATTCTGAATGAATAAAAAACAAATGTGTCAAAAGGCGATTTCACTTCTCATATTAATATAGCCAGGTTTTGTATGTATTCCTACATACTCTATAAGGCAAGCTTTCAAAGGAATAAGCAGATTAAGTAAAACTTGACTAACATTCGCTTCAGATAATATTGGACAAAAAAAAATTAAACAGCCATAGCAGCAAATCTGAGTTTTCGAATTCTATATCTCCATTTATAAATTAATTATGCATGTCTATTTATAAATTAATTAACGAAACATTTCTAGCAATTTCCACTTGTCTTTACGCCCATTTCTAACAGACACCATAACAGATTCATGGTTGAAGTCTTACCTGAATGTTCAAATGAGTGAATTTCACGTTCTGTTTTAAATGCTTTGGGTTGGTAAAGTTGTCAGTAGCTATCAGCTCACAGACGTGACGACCGTCCATCTCAGCTATGATCTTAAAATTGACCGAACGACACCAGGGTGTTTCAACACAAGCGAACACACAATCCATCTTGCAGGAGACTTTGGTGGACATCTGTTTGACTTTGGTCATGTTGGCGGGTAAAGACAGAAGGTAACCAGGATGGTTATCAAACAACAATCCTGGGTTACGATCATCATGTGTGTTGGTACTCGTGATATGGTCCACTTTACAAACCAGCACAACTAGTAAAGTTGCATACAAATACATTTTGAAAGATCGATCGCTATTCCAATGTTAACGTTGTCTTCTCTTGAAGAGTCAAAGTAAGAATGGCATGAGCAAATGATACCTTGCCACATTATTCGTTCGATTAAATGAAATGTGATCTCGTTAATTAATTTCGTAAACGCCCCACCCAAATAATCAGTCATTAGTACTGTCGCATAATGACATTATTAATTCAGTCATATCTGAGTGCATCAAGCCAAACTTAACCCAAGATGATGCTGAAGACAAATACAAGTTAATATAAAAGCAAACTCTTCCACCTTCTTAATGGTTTTTGGAAACTAGTGGCAAACTTGCATGGAATTTCTGCAATAAACATATCACTGCGACATATAACTGGGACAAGTTGAAAACAATTTCTAAAAATCTCCCCCTCTCTCCCACTTTCTCTCTTTCTCTTTCCCCCCTGTTTTAGGGATTTGTGGAGATTTTACTGTAAAGTGCAGTTTGTTTGTCCAATAGTTTTTCACTTAGCATGCTAGTGGATAACAGCTTAAAATGCCATGTTAGTGATTGAGAAAAACGTTATTTTCCGAGGACCGTTATTTCTAATGGATAAATAAATACTGTTACTCTGCCAAGAGCTTTTCAAAATGGGGTTTTAAGTTATTATTGACACTGTTGTTATACTGAGTAATGGTCCTATCAGACATATTCAATTTATGTACCACATTTTAAAATTTGATGTTTTAGATATCTTAATTGATACTAGAGTTGATTAATAAAGTTTTCTAAAAGTGAGTCACTCAGATGTGCAACTTACGTACGACAGTAAACATTGAAGCTAAAACGGAATCAAATCATTACAAGCGGTACCGGAAATTCTTTAAAACATTTCCTGAAATTAGCCAAACTAAATTTATGCTTGTAATTTTCTTCTTCATTCCTTAAAAATCCAAAAATATTTGGGGAAAAAAGTTAAGCGCATGGAAGGCTAAATTAGCTATAGACATCCCCTTATAGACTTTATTCGAGATTACTTCATTCCTTTCCCCTAACTACCTGCAAACGGGGTTTCATTTATATTCATAGCTATAACTCAAAATAGCTGGTATTGGAGCATCTTGTGTTTATCATATTGCTATATTGCTATTTTAACTAGCTAATGGCAACACAAAAATTATGTTTTCTGGAAAGTTGAGTGCTGATGAAGTTTTTATTGGCAAAAACCTCATTTCCATAGTGCCTTGAGTTTAGGAAACCACTATTTTTTGTAAAGGCTAACAATAGCAACACAGATACCTATGACGTAAATATCTCATCTTGAAAGATCCAAAAGATGGCCTTAAAGCATCTAGACCGTAATAGTTAAAAAGTGCACCATATTGTTGCTGCTTATTGCAGGTTTATTATATACAATTCTTTTAGCGGTGTGCACCAGTGCCTTTGCCATCGCTTTTCCGAGTGCACTTGCTGTAATCTGGTCTAGAATCGGAGTGTTGTATGAGGCCTGTTGGTTAGGTATCTGAGGTGATACAGGAGAAACATTTGCTATTATTCATTTATTTTTCTTTTAAGACATAGTAGGAATAAAGGAATATGTAGAGGCAGAAATAGAGAGAATGTTAAAGAAAGCAAGTAAGAAGTACAGAAACAAAGTAAAACAATGTAAGTTAAAACGAAAGAATGGAATTAAGAAAGGAAGGAGAAACAACAAAAATATGAGAACAGCACAAAAGAACTGCTAGAATAAGAGAAAGAGAAGAGGGGAATTAGAAAAAGAAAAGGAAAAAGATAACGTAATCAATAATATTTCAGTTTAAAAATAAATTCTCCTCGGTGCTCTTTTTAGCTTCAAAAGTTGCAATTGACACCGTTGTTTATAAGTCACATTAGAGGCATTATAAACGTATCTTTGCTACTTGTCATTGCAAGTTTTATACTTCTATTACAAAGCATGAATGAGTAGTAGTAACTGTATACATGTAGAAATAATGTGAATTTTGGAAAAAAAAAACTTTTGGCGGTATTAAAGCGATTATTTAGCGTGTTTTGTATTTAATGAACAAATCACTTCAGTTATTTCAAATGAAAATTTAAATAATGAGTTTAACATGAAGAGAACGATGATTTTTGAGGATATAGAATCTCATCTCAAATTCCAATCCAAAGGACATTATGTAATATATTGTCAAATTGAATAAAGCGTTTAGGTATAAACCTTATTCTCTCATTGTTAAGCAGAAATAAAAGTGATTTCATTGTCCTTATCTGCTTTTTTTTCTCCTGTTTTTTTTCTTCTCCTTCTTCTTTCTTTTCTAGGAGTTTCAATTCTGTTTCATTTCTTAACCGCAAGAAATAAGAACTTTAAACAAGATAAATATGTTTTCTTTGTTTTATTTCAAAATTTAATTAAAGACTACAAATATAACAGGTTACCCTATTGTCATGACAGCAAAATCTAGCTATAGGATGGACTTACCCCTTCTTTCTCTCGATTTAGTTACTACATATCTATAATTTATCTCAATCATTAGCAAGTATAAACCTAGGTTTTCTACCCATGTGAGATCTACTCTACTAGAAGATATAAAAATATAAGAACACTATAAATTGAACTGCAAATATTGTGCTAATAAGTGTTATAGAAAAGCAATTTTTTTTAATTAAAAAGGGCTGCAGAATACACTCCTCATTTACTGACCAACTTTAGCTGGTAGTTTCGTAAAAGACTTCTATGTCATTCGGTGTAAAGTTGTAGCTTCCTGCCAAAATAGAACATTGATGTCCACCGTTACTACATCCTGGGGGAGCATAGTATGAATACCCCATATAGGTATATGAGTTCGCATTACTTGAAGCATGGTTCGAGATATATAGGTCGTGTCCCGACCCAAATGTTGGACCATAGCCACTGCTGCCATATATTCCTTGGCTATTTCGTCCACTTAGGGTCAGCTTAACTGGTCTATATCCATTGGTGTTGTACAAGGAGTACAGGAAGGATCTGGAACACGTAGAATAGTGGCTGCCACCTGATGAAGAAGAAAATATAGCTGATAGTAATTAACGATCGTTCGTTATTTCGTTTGTTGATTTAGTTTTTGTTTAAGTTTTCATTTTAAATAGAGTTGACTTAGTTCTTGGATAATGTCTCATTTTCTGTATGCGTGTATTTACTTCAATAATGAAAGATTGAATGTCACATGTTATACACTCGACACCACTAAGATTTCGAGTTCAAAATTAGATTGTTTATGTCATTAATAATGAAAAGGAAAAACGTTTTTCTCATATATTTGTTTAATGGAATTTATACATTTTTTATTTAACCACTGCTGGAAGCCCCTTGACTATACTTTATATTTCTCTTTCCTCCTTTTTCTTTCTTTCCTCATTTTTATTTCCATTTTTTTTTATTCTTCGGCACCAACTGTCGCCAATTAGTTATGAGATCATAGCTAGTGGCAGTATTCTGGTAGTGTTAGAAAAATGGCACGTAATGCAAATGGAACTTACAAATTCCTCGCGTGCTGATTCATTATTATTTTTTATTACCAATAAGAGGACAGACAGATAAAGGCTGATGTCAACGAGCGCACGCTCTTTACGCTGGTTGTTTTGATCACTAAAAATGAGAAGTTTTCATCGTTTTTGTTATTGTAAAAAACAAATAGACATCAGTTTTTGTATCTGTCCTCTTATTAACGATAAATTGCGTCATCATATTGTCAAAATTACTGTGCCATGATACATCGGTGTATCCACCAAACACCTAGCTACCTACACGTACTATAGTCACTGTGAGTCCATTTACTACTTACTGTACCATGATACATCGGTGTATCCACTCAACACGTAGCTACCTACACGTACTATAGTCGCTGTGGGTCCCTTTACTACTTACTGTGCCATGGTACATCGGTATATCCACCAAACACGTAGCTACCTACACGTACTATAGTCGCTGTGGGTCCCTTTACTACTTACTGTGCCATGGTACATCGGTATATCCACCAAACACGTAGTTACCTACACGTACTATAGTCACTGTGAGTCCCTTTACTACTTACTGTACCATGATACATCGGTGTATCCACCAAACACGTAGTTACCTACACGTACTATAGTCACTGTGGGTCCCTTTACTACTTACTGTACCATGATACATCGGTGTATCCACCAAACACGTAGTTACCTACACGTACTATAGTCACTGTGAGTCCCTTTACTACTTACTGTACCATGATACATCGGTGTATCCACTCAACACGTAGTTACCTACACGTACAATAGTCGCTGTGGGTCCCTTTACTACTTACTGTGCCATGATACATCGGTGTATCCACTCAACACGTAGTTACCTACACGTACAATAGTCGCTGTGGGTCCCTTTACTACTTACTGTACCATGATACATCGGTGTATCCACCAAACACGTAGTTACCTACACGTACTATAGTCACTGTGAGTCCCTTTACTACTTACTGTACCATGATACATCGGTGTATCCACTCAACACGTAGTTACCTACACGTACAATAGTCGCTGTGGGTCCCTTTACTACTTACTGTACCATGATACATCGGTGTATCCACTCAACACGTAGTTACCTACACGTACAATAGTCGCTGTGGGTCCCTTTACTACTTACTGTGCCATGATACATCGGTGTATCCACCAAACACGTAATTTCCTACACGTACTATAGTCACTGTGGGTCCCTTTCCGTCACACTGGGAATGGAATGTATTTGCAGTATTCCATCCATCTGTTGCAGCTCGCCAACATCTGATCCAAAGACTTCTGCTTGAGCTCTGTAGAACAGGACTTAAATAGCTTGACAAACGTTGGAAATAATTGGTGTTGCCGTAGTTACGGAGTATAACCGAATTATCAAGTCCTCCTGAAATAGAAAAAAGCATAAATACAGCTATTTCGAATCAAATATTGGCACATTGTTTGGTTGCAATTTTGAAGTGCCACTGTCTTTCAGGCTTACGCTGAATAAAACCCTTTTTTTAACTGAAATACTGAGCACGGCGTATATAAATAACTTCTTGTTAGCATTCAGTTAGCAGTAACTTAAAACTAATATTCGTCATACAATCCTTATTAAGACGTCCTTTTATGTGATGATGGCGTTTCCGTATTCGTAATGCCTTTCAAGAATTCTACTTGATGATTTTTCCGGATACAAGGTTTTGCAATAAAGTTGAAATCGACATTATGATCCTTTCCGTATTCAAATCTGCAATACACGTTTAAAAATAACTCTTAAATCAATAATTAGTTACTTACTGTATAAGTAGGCGGTGCAGACCGTTCTTCCGTCTCCATAGTAACCCCTATCACACGTACAGTTATGAGAGCCTTTTGTGTTGTTACAAAAGGCATTTTGATGACAAACATGTGCATTGGTAGAACACTCATCGATATCTAACAGAGGAAAAAATGTTAGGCTCTCAATTTACTCGTATCGGAATGTTTTGTTTTGTTTTTTGTTTTTTGCACAAAATGCTCAAGCAGGTTTTAGTTTTAAGGTCTTTTTACCGATGCGGCGGCCATCTTGAATTCTATTGTTTTAATCAAGAAATTCTATGAAGCCGAAGGGGCAATTATTGGAAAATTATAGACTGCGTAAAAGAAATGCACACCTCCACCGATGTGAGGCTTAAGTTGTGAACAATGGGATCTAGTGGCATACACAGTTCTCATAATGGCTGACAAGCGCACCAAAACGAGGCCACCCAGTCATCTTGCAAGGCTGAACAAAGGCTGCTCATACAAAATAAAGGTGGATAGCGCGAATTCAGGACAAAACAAAAAGTCAATTTTTATACTTTCTTCTATAAACGCATTGCATGTGCTTTTATATCTTCTATTGTAAACTAATGACTGGTTGCCCTCGTTTCCGTGCACTTGTCAGTCATTATGAGAACGGGGTATGATCCGTGACTTTAATGAATCACGCCAGATTGCTTTGAATCACGCCAGATTGCTTTGAATCACGCCAAATTTCTTTGAATCACGCAAGATCGCTTTGAATCACGCCAGGTTGCTTTGAATCACGAGGACAGATCCCTTTGTTTACAACTTAAGCCTCACATCGCTGCGATTTTTGAATTTGGTCTATAGCTGTCAGGGTGTCTTAATCTTATTTAACTTTACCCTTTCCATGAGAAACACATCTAAAGTCCATTTGAATTTGCTGGTAGTTGGAACAATATATGAAACACCAAAACTTCAAATTATTTGAAAACATAACCCCGCCACTCTATGCTTTATAAGTATTATACGTGTTTGCCCCCTCAGTATCCTATAATCAAGATGGCCGCCGTATATATATCAGTAAGGTTTAAATCTAAAATATCAAGTATATTTACCATCACAGCTTAATCCATCGCCACTGTAGCCATTCTTACAACGACAGACATAAGATCCTGGGATGTTAATACACGTGGCGTTCACGTGACATGGAGAATAGGTTGTGCATTCATTAATATCTAAAAGTTAAATTTAGAACATGATACGTCGAGCAAAATGTATGTGCCAAAGAAACGAAACAATTGTTTATGACTGATAAGAATTATTAAAGTGTTACCTGTGCACTGTTGTCCATTCCCTGAATATCCAGTTTTACACTGACAATAGTACGAACCGTAAGTATTCCTACATACAGCATCGTCATGGCAACTGAATGCTTCCTTCCTGCACTCGTCCAAATCTAGAAACAGATTCATATTTTCAGACAAGGTCGTATAGACCTTTTTCGTATTCGTACAATATCGCTCTCTTCCATCATTCCAGATTCACTTGCTCAGGGTTAGCTTTATATTAGAGTCAAAATATTCATAAAATGTGACGGCAAAGTAAAGTATGCAGAAGATTGTCAATACACACACTTTGGAATTAGTCTACAGACCTTCGCTGGAACGCATAATTAATATTCTTGGCAAAATCGAGGTTCATCCCGAGCAAAAAGGAATGTTCCAAACTTTTGAGAATTTCAAAGCAGTTATATAATTTTAATACCTTTCTGACAAGTAAAGTTGTGACATTCATTACACGACACGTCATTCCAGTGGTACTGATGGTCTACACCAAGAGTGTGAACACAGTCTTGATCTCCTGCATTGTTAGGTTGGTTGTCTGCCCAGTACGTCCAGTTATTTTGTAATCCTTTTTGCGTCCATCGGAAAACACCTTCAACGCTTTTATCATTCAAACCAATCCATCCCTTGGCTCCGTTCAGTCGCTGCTGAATATAGACATTTTGTATTTGACTTTTGATGTTTGCTAGGTGTGCCCGCGATGTTGTGCAGCGGTTTTCAGCGTTAATCCACGTGTCACATGACGAACTAGTGTGGTAGCAAATGCCATTGAAGTAGTTCCAGCCTGGGTGGCATATTTCTGAAAAGATGTTTGAAAAAAATTAAAACTTAATGCATGGAACGTGTGGTAACTGGTATATAAGGCTGTGCGTTTTACCATTATAATTGGTAGAGGATTATTTTTGATCTTGTGATTGGCCAGACGGATGTTGTCGATTAATTACTCTTTCAACGTACTTCAACTTACTTTGTAGCGATATGTTTTAAACTACAAACCAGAAATCAAGGAAGGAAATGCAACGAGCATGCATGATTTAATTTGAATTTTCTTGCGACGTGTCACAATCAAGTTCCATTGAATTATATTTTAGCAACATTGCCTGCAATGATTGCGCGCAATGAGGCATAGTGTACGTGCTGTTTTATCGTCAAAAAAACGTTGGTTTGTATTGAGATATATTTTCAAAACCTAAATTTGTTTGTGTTTATAGATGTATGTCTATGATATTCCCTGCACTCTTGCAATTACGTATCGCTTTTCTCCTTTCTCCTTTGGCTCCCGAAATAGGTGTGGGCTTTCACTAAACTAGGATGCCTTGCTTTGTGGGTAACAAATTTACATTCAATTCAAAATAGCTATGTTGCTAGGCATTTTCAAAGTTGATAAAATTATGTTATCGCCAGCAAAACTATATATATTAGAAGGAAATTCGTTACTAATGAATGTTCCAAGCCTTTGGACGATCGTCCATCATCATCAGGGATTAATGAAAAAGCGTTAAACATTAAAAATTTGTTCGTATTTCGTGCTATCATTACATTAATGTACCTGATAACAGCAAGTAACTGACTGTGAGGGGTTCGTATTTAGTGGTGTAGAGCTCCTTGACACAAACACGAAAACCAGTGGTATTCATGTACTGTAGCAAAGAAAGAAACGCCACGAGTAAGCAAACAATAAAATAGATAAAATGCTCTATGTGCTTGGAATTATTTTCGTTGTGCAATCCAACCGATCATGGCGGTCACAATGCTTTCCCATCAAAAACGATGTTTTTTCCAAAGTGCCAAATTCTAACGATTAAGCCTTGTTAGATTGATGAAGATAAAGCAAAATAATAATAATTTTTTTTTGCCAAATTGAGTTGAGATGGTTATGAGGACGTCAAATCTAATGTGGTGTGATGTGACATCTATAAGGAATGGCGATGTTTACGTCAAATCTAATCAAGATGGCGGTGGTCTAATAGTGATGGTGATGATGACGTCAAATCTAATCAGGATGGCAGTGATGATGTAAAATCTAATGGAGAATTAGGAGATGATGTCACATGTTATCAAGATGGTGGTGATGGTGTCGAGATGAAGTTGTCGTTTATACTTACCTCAATCCATGTTGACACACCGTTACATACATGTCTTGAATTCCCACTTGCCGTCGTGTGATTGGTTGAGAGAATTACCGTAGGCACGTGTTCAAATACTTTTGAATATTTCAAGTCCTAAACCAACAGATACTGAACATCATTAAAATGAATTGCATTTGAGAGGGTCTCTTCCAGGATCAAGCAAAGTTAGAGCAGTTACCTTACAAAAGGCGCCATTGTATTTCATTGATGGCTTGCCGGTATTTGGGAAGAGTACCTTTCCTTTTTCACTGAACAGTGGACGATGGATTTCTTCAAATGCCATCCAACTCTACAATAATACCATTATTATCAATAACTAAACCAAGTGAATGGCTAAAGTCTTTATCTTCTCATGGTAAGCCAAATTGACAACTTTTCGTTGGGCGTAATGTTTTCCCATTCAGAAGACGAGTCGTTTCCTAGAGTACCTAGTTTTGTTTAACATTTGCGCACGAGAGGACACATAAATATGGATACATCTCATTACAAAATTATTCTCAAGAGAATGACAAGTGGTCTGAAATGGGAAAATATTAGGCCCAAGGTAAAGAAGTCTATGGGCATTTAAAGGAAGTTTCATCTTCATCATGGAGAAAAAAGTCAATTTGGTTCTTTTGATTTTCTAGTGGAAAATTTAGTGAAGAAAAAATAACACATGTTTGTCACATACCACATGGATATTCTCATGCAGTCCATCAAAATTCTGCAGCTCTCGTAAACAAACTTGAAACGACGTTTGGTTGACGTTTTCAAGCCAAAGGTTCGCAGCGTCGTGCTTGAAGGCGGCACTGATGTGTTCCGCTGTCACAATGACCGTGGGCACAGATGTGAACTTGTCCTTCAAAAAATGACATTGAAACATAAATATCTATAAAAATGATTAATCTAGCGATTGTAGCTTGTGCTTTCTTAGTCTAACCAATCAGATTCAAAAATTCAATAACTGACCAATCAGAATCAAGAAATGGGACATTCATTATAATATTATTCGGCATTATAATAATATTTTCGTTTGTTGTCTTTTCTTCATTGTTTTACAGTTTAAAATGCTTTTGGAAAGTAACTTGTAATTCTAGTGGAACTTAAAGTCAAACTACTGAATGATATAATTTAAATTAGCATAGATCTTTGAATCATATATAACCATGTAGGAGCTTAGACTAAATCTTTCATTACCTTGGGCAATTTGACCGTTTTACATGTCGTTCCAGTCCACCACTCGTCCAATCTCGTTCGATCCGTCACACCTCCATCTGGTGCACCCTGATAAGCAAACCAATCAAACGTTGCCTGCGCAAAACGAGGGCGCACACTTCGACCAGCTATTGTCATGCAGGCCGTGAATCCCTGGTAATTAACATTTTCTACCCAGGATGCCATTGCGTCGTGTACGTAGTCAAGGTTTGTGGTGTTGAAGTGGTTGACCGTCAGATGCACGTGGACTCGTTTGTCAGGATAGAATGCAAATGGCCTGAATCTGACTTCTTTGCATATGGTACCATCGACTGGAGTTGAAGACAATGATGTTCTACCTCTTTCAAGTGGAAAACCTGAATTGATAAAAAATACTCATTACCTTTTCGTGGGAGCTGCTATCTTTCTTACAGGTAACTACTCAGGGCTTGGTATGGAAATTTAATAGAGTTTTGTATTACATTTTCCTTGATAAAATAACAAAAAAACCTCGACGAAGGTGTTAGCGTAGGAGAAGGAAAAAAATATCGAAATTGTATTGAAGTAGACACTATAAGGTACCAAATTTATATCTTTCATGCAAGGACTCATTCTTTCCACTCCGCAATATATTGAAATACTTGAAGTATTTCTAGTATTTGAAATACAAGGCTAAGTATCTTGTCTGTTTTTTATGTAATCTAATGGAGTCAAACATGCTGCTGTGATCACTAATAAAGGGGGGGGGGGGGGGAGGGGATAGGGATTGCGATAATAAAGTCATAATTCTTTACCTGTGCAGCTACCAGGATGATACAGCGTGTGATTGCTCTTCAACCTACACATCTCTAACTCAAAAAAGCATTTATTTTTGAAGGTTGTCCCATTGGATGAGCAGACTTGCTCTTCATACGAGGGACAGTCGTCCACGCAAACACAACGAGCATCTTTCGGGGCAAAAGCCTTGCAGACGGCAAAATAGTTACACGATACATTGATGCAAGGATCAAGGTCTGTAATTGAAGATAGGAAATTAAAAAAATTATACTTGAGAAAGAAAACAATGAAAGTATTAGTTCTTTACCTCAAGATGTAATGCGAGCGCTGATTGACAGGTTGCTGCGATTATTTCAGAGCACAGATACTACACACTCTTGCAAAACCATCAACAAAATCATTCAAGGGACAGCCTTTGTCTCTGTTCTGTGTTACGAGAATCCAAAGTGTAAAGCATTCATATATGTGCTTGCTTCTGCTGTACTCTACACCACCTTGAGTATACAGAGGCACTGATGCCTTTATATATTTATTTACTTAATTATAAATGCTGTAAAAACTGAAACATTAAGAGCTTACTTCCTTGTACGATGTAGTCTAGGTTCATTATACTGGTCTTTGATCGTCCATCTTTCAGCTCTCTTGCGCAAACTCTGAAGTACGTTTTTGTTATTTCCTTGAACAACAAGTAGTAAGAAAGTATTAAGTACAACACTTCGCTAGATGCGATACCATAATGTTTCTTTACCTCAATCCACACACTCATGGCTTTACACTTCTGTGCCACGGGTCTTGAATCGTTGCTATAGTAACTAGCCGTTGTCACAACAACAGGAGGAGAGAAAAATTCGTTTTTAAAGTTGACGTTCTGCAAAAAAAAATGAAATTAATGGCATTATGATGGAGATCTAACTATTTACTTTATCTGACTATTAACTTTGCCGCCTCAGTCTGAAACAGCATTAGTTTAACAAGCACAAATGCAGTAAATTTAAAACTTTTTAAGAATCGAATTTCCAAAATTATTTTAACTAACTAAATTGTATCAGGTTTTTTTGTGGGGGAGGGATTTTATATAATTTTAATATCAATTGTATTTTAGTAAATTAGTACATTCCTAGAGTCTAAATAGTTTTTCTTTATGTTATATGTATAATATATTTATATAACTGGTACATCTTATCTTAGTTTATTTAAGGACCCTTCTGTAAATCACCGTTAGGAGAAGTTGGTATCCTTATTAAAGATTATTATTGTCTCTTTGCGCGAATAGGTATGTTTTAAGTCATTGTTTATGCACCCACAAGACACGACATGATTTTTTTTTTAAACTTGTCATTGTTAATATCACCACTGCAAGTACAGCAGTGGCGCAGCTCAACGGGGTCAAATTGAAAGCATACGAAGGGGTCTCTGACAACCCCATCAGTAAATGACCCCGCAGCACACCTCTATCCATTCACCTGTGTCCTCCTCTAGTGTACATATGTTTCAAGATGATGAACGTTCTTCCTCTCCAAACACCTTGTTTGAGTTCCATAAACAGGATGCGTTGAGGTATAGTTTGGGTAGAAACAACACAATATGAAGGTGAACAGTGTTTGTACCGAAACTAGACCGCATTGGAAAAAGCTATAGTTGATTTGCTTTGCTTAATTGCAGATGCCAGAGCTTCTGAGTGCAACTTTTCTTAGTTCTGGCCTTAATAATCAATGTTCATACTTTTTTCGTACCTTACAAAAAGTAAAGTCAATCTGCTGGACTGATGTACCTCTGGTAGCAATGGTTACTTTGTTCTTACCTTACAAAACGTATAGTCAATCTGCTGGACTGATGTACCTCTGGTATCAATGGTTACTTTGTTCTTACCTTACAAAACGTATAGTCAATCTGCTGGACTGATGTATCTCTGGTATCAATGGTTATTCTATTCGTTTCTGTCACATTCATTGAGGATGACATTTTTTGGTAAGCAATCCAGTTCTGAAAAATAAGGAAATGCATTTGTTAATCAGAACGTACTTATTTTAAAATCAGTGTCTAATAGTCAATGATCCCACCCTCGATCAATAGAGAGATTTTCATAAACCCGTGAAAAAATGTTAGCATAATAATCATTAATACAAACTAGCACGTGTTATTACTCATTATACTTTCAACGTAATGTACTTACGACTTTTAGCTGGCCATGCACTCCATCAAAGTTGACCATTTCTCTCAAACACACAGAGAATGCTCCTCCTATCTTATGTTTGGTGACCCATACATTCATGGCATCTTGTCTTGTACTTGAATCTGGCGCCACGACAGTAACGAACACTTGAGGAGGTTTCAGATACAACTGGACAAGAAAACGTCATATTCAGATTTTTAGAATAACTTACAAATTTCTCGCGCGCTGATTGGTTATTATTTATCATCAATAAGAGAACAGACAGATAAGGCTGACGTCAACGAGTGTGTGCTCTTTCCTTTGATTGTTTTGATCACTAAAAACTATAAATTTTCTATTGTTTTTGTTATTGTAAAAAACAAATAGACATCAGTTTTTTATCTCTGTCCTCTTATTGACGATAAATTCCGTCATCACATTGTCAAAGTAGTATGCGGATCCATCCCCTCGTGGATACTCACTACTTTGACAATGTGATGACGCAAATTATCGTCAATAAGAGGACACACAAATTCGATAAATCGATAAATTACTATTTAGCAACAACTGCGGAGGAATTATTTGGAATACTTCATGTACGTGGTAAATGCATTTGCATTTCTTTTCCTACATTTGCCACAAGCATCTGTAGGATAATCAATTTATTGCATGCCAGAATGGCTGAAAAGCCCTACGCTACAAAATAGACTTATCGATGGCGCATATCCACGTATTTTCTGTAACATTTGGTGGTAAATTTCGCTCCAAAAAGCGCGCGTCCCAAACCTCACAACTGTGACACTCACTACGGCATTAGTTGAAGTTTTTTTCAAGAAGTAAAAATTTAATCCATTAGGCCAAAACACGTGCGAGCCCTTCTTACGGCGCAATTTTTTTTCTTGAGAGAACTTAGTATGAGTCCATCTTTGGTGGAAGTAATATTTTCCCCTTTCAAAGCACTTGCTATTTTCCTGAGTATTATTCCTTTGTTTAATGTTGGCGCATCAGAGTAGATGCATACCAAAAACTAATCTGTAGGTCTCAAGATCTCGATTAAGAATAATAATTAATAATAATTTATTGATTTATGTGCGCAAATATCAATAAAAAATTAAATTTTCAAATCGCATTAAGGATGACATGAAAAAAAACTCTGAGAAAAAAAAAGGATTCTAAATGATGTAGGAAGTAGTAGATTTTTCGAAGCAAAAACTATTTTCCTTTTAAAGCCGGTTGTAACTTGATAATTTACTTACCAATTGTGTTGGCACCGCCTTACATTGAGTTCCAGATCCCCACTGATCAAAGCTAACTGAACCGTGCTGAAGCCCATCGAATGTTCCTTGTACTGCTATCCAGTTGACAACGCCAGTCCCATTGGATCCAACACCAGATTCTCGAACACATACCCTGAAACCACGTGATGTTACCCGTTTGACCCATAATGCGGCAGGATCGTGCACACTGCGCTGAAGATCTGAGTGGCTGAGAGATGTAATGACTCTGATGTCTTGGTTGGGTTGGAAACGAGATACAAACAAGACATCGGTACATCCAGGATCATTTGGCAGGGTGTTGTTGAGGTATGCCTTACCAGAGTCAAACACAGATCCTAAATACAACAAAAGTAAAACATTACTTTCATCTGTGTTGTTTAGTAGTGTTCAACAGATATATAATTTTACAATAACTTACAAACTTCTCGCTTGCTGTTTGTTTGTTTTTTTATCATCAATAAGAGGACAGACAGATGAAGCTGACGACAATGAGCACGCGCTCTTTTCGTTGGTTGTTTTTATCGGCTACGCCTCATGAATCCATACTACTTTGACAATGTGATGCCGCAATTTATCGTCAATAAGAGGACAGATAAAAAACTGATGTCTATTTGTAAGCGCGCAAATTCCCAATATTCTGAGTCATATTAGCTGAAAAGAGCTTTAGCAGTTGGGAACAAAGCATGAGGCCAATTTATGACATCAATAGTCTTCGATGTAGGGCTTAAGTTTGAGCTGAGTGGAATCTTGCATTGCATCATACGTGGACTAAAAATTGTGCTTATGATAACAAGTTATTTCCTTATATTTGTACTATTGGTTTTCTTATTGCTAGATACTTACCTCTAATACAAGGAAGGAAAACCAATAGAGATAAAAGATTGCAAGCAGCAAACATCTTGGGCACTCTATAAACACATCCTCTGAATAGACACTGACTTAGATATGACCTGGTTGAGGTTGCCTTTCCGACTGACTTGACAGTCAGAGAACCTTTTCTTATAGGAATATTCTTTTTTTTTTACATTGGATCGTTAACTGTCAGTCTTGCATCGGTGATTCTAATCTCTCTTGCACTTTACAGCGCCTTTTGACTTCATTATTTGTGTACTGTTTTCTCAAAATTTACAAAATACGACCCACAATATAACAAATAAAGACATATGTACTATAGTTGATAATTTGTAATACATCTGTACCTTATTCAATGCAGAAAAATGGCGTTACAAACGATGAAAATTAACAGACCTTTTATGTTTGTTTTCGTGAATATAACTTAACTTAAATTTATCTGAAAGCTTTAGAAACAATGGACGTTGCTGCTGTTTGCAATATACTATAGCCAAAGTTTTTTCCTTGCCTTTATCATCCACAATGTTGCCTTTGAATCTATGTACAAAAATATATTTATATATTAGGTAAACTAAATCTTCTCTTCAAGTTATTTTTTCATTAGCATTTGTTTTCATCGGTCTTTTTATCAAATATTTCTTAACTTATCTTTGATCGGTGTTTAGTATACTTATAACTAGTCGATGCTGACGGCCAATGATGGCTTCGTGAATCGTCATTCGTCAGTTCTTTGAGGTCAATCGTCTTTATTAGATAGGTAATAGGATAAAATGGAATACCCCATGCAAGTAGGAAGAATAATATTTCAATTGAACCGAAAGCTGTATTTGAGCCGGACAATGACGGTTGATTTGTTGGGCAATATTCTATGGTCAAAAGTTTTTTTATTGTCTCTAACATTTGCTATGTTGGCCACCCTCATAGACAATAATATTTTTATACCTTAGGTAAATTAATATCTTTTTCTAGTCGAACTTGCCCTTAAAATCGAATATAAAAAACTATTGAAATCCTTTGTAGGAACTCGAATAGCCTGCCAGTGACAAGATATCTATACTAAAAAACGCTTTAAAAAATACTTAAAGACTAAAATCTTTTCAAAAAACAGTGAATGCATAATATTTAATCCCATATGAAACTGTATAACTAGTTGCTGCATGTTTTTGTGAAGGAGAATTCCTGTATAACAGTTTTTGGAAGATCGGTATATGAGGAAAAACTATTGAAATCCGTTGCCGCAACTTGAACAACCTGACAAGATATCTATCCTGACTATAACGCTTTAAAAAAATTTAGTTAAGAAGTGAAATCATTTCAAAGATGATGAATACACAAGATTCAATCGTTTATGAAAGTGTTTAAGTAGTTTTTGCATGTTTTCGTGGAGAACGATTTCTGTATAACAGGTTTTTGGAAGACTGGTATATAATAAACTATTTATATTCCTTGCTTTGAACTATCCGGCCCGATATGTAACCTGAAAGAGGCTTTGAAAAAATAGTTAAAAGATTAAAATCATTTCAAAAAACGATGAATCCATAATATTCAATTCCTATATAAAAGTGTTTAAATAACTTTTGAATGTTTTCGTGGAGGAAATTCCTGTATAACAGGTTTTTGAAAGATCGGTATATGAAAAACTATTCATATACCTTGCTTTAAACTATCCGACAAAATATGTAACCTCAAAAACGCTTTTAAAAAAATATTTAAAACATTGAAATCATTTCAAAAACCATGAATCCATAATATTCAATACTTTATGAAACTGTTTAAATAGTTTTTGCATGTTTTCGTGAAGGAGAATTTCTGTATCACAGGTTTTTGGAAGATCGCTATATGAAAAACTATTGAAATCCGTTGCCGCAACTCGAACAACCTGACAAGATATCTATCCTGAAAGGCGCTCTGAAAAAAATAGTTGAAAGATTGAAATCATTTCAAAAAACGATAAATCCATAATATTCAATACTTTATGAAACTGTTTAAGTAGTTTTTGCATGTTTTTGTGGAGAAGAATTTCTGTATCACAGGTTTTTGGAAGACCGGATATAAAAAACTATTGAAACCCGTTACTGCAACCCGAACAACCTGACAAGATATGCAGCCTGAAAGACGCTCTGAAAAAATAGTTGAAAGATTGAAATCATTTAAAAAACGATGAATCCATATTATTCAATACTTAGCTCAATAACACGATACATAGCCCATAAGATGATACATAGCCCAATAACACGATATAGCCCAATAACACGATATAGCCCAATAACACGATATAGCCCAATAACACGATATAGCCCAATAACACGATGTATAGCCCAATAAGACAATATATAGCCCAATAACACGATAAATAGCCCAATAACACGATATATAGCACAATAACACGATATATAGCCCAATAACACGATATATAGCCCAATAACACGATATATAGCCCAATAAGACGATATAGCCCAATAAGACAATATATAGCCCAATAACACGATAAATAGCCATATAAGATGATATATAGCCCAATAACACGATATATAACACAATAACACGATATATAGCCCAATAACACGATATATAGCCCAATAACACGATATAGCCCAATAAGATGATGCATAGCCCAATAAGATGATACATAGCCCAATAAGATGATACATAGCCCAATAACACGATATAGCCCAATAAGATGATGCATAGCCAATAAGATGATATATAGCCCAATAACACGATATAGCCCAATAAGATGATACATAGCCCAATAACACGATATAGCCCAATAAGATGATTCATAGCCCAATAAGATGAGAATAGCCCAATAAGATGATTGCATAGCCCAATAAGATGATGAATAGCCCAATAGGATGATACATAGCCCAATAAGATGATACATAGCCCAATAAGATGATACATAGCCCAATAAGATGATATAGCCCAATAAGATGATACATAGCCCAATAAGATGATGAATAGCCCAATAAGATGATGAATAGCCCAATAAGATGATGAATAGCCCAATAAGATGATGAATAGCCCAATAGGATGATACATAGGCCCAATAAGATGATACATAGCCCAATAAGATGATACATAGCCACTAGATGATATAGCCCAATAAGATGATACATAGCCCAATAAGATGATGAATAGCCCAATAAGATGAGGAATAGCCCATAAGATGATGAAAGCCCAATAGATGATGATAGCCCAATAGCACGATATATAGCCCAATAACACGATATATGGCCCAATAAGATGATATATAGCCCAATAACACGATATATATAGCCCATTAAGATGATACATAGCCCAATAAGATGATACATAGCCCAATAACCCGATATAGCCCAATAAGATGATGCATAGCCCAATAAGAGGATATATAGCCCAATAAGATGATATATAGCCCAATAAGATGATACTAGCCCAATAACACGATAAGCCCATAAGATGATGCATAGCCCAATAAGATGATATATAGCCCATAAGATGATATATAGCCCAATAACACGATATAGCCCAATAAGATGATACATAGCCCAATGACACGATATAGCCAATAGAATGATTCATAGCCAATAAGATGATAAAATAGCCCAATAAGATGATGCATAGCCCAATAAGATGATATAGCCCAATAGATTATACATAGCCCCAATAAGATGATGAATAGCCCAATAGATGATGAATAGCCCAATAAGATGATGAATAGCCCAATAAGATGATACATAGCCCAATAAGATGATGCATAGCCAATAAGATGATATAGCCCAATAAGATGATACATAGCCCAATAAGATGATGATCGCCCAATAAGATGATGAATAGCCCAATAAGATGATACATAGCCCAATAAGATAATCATAGCCCAATAAGATGATGCATAGCCCAATAAGATGATGCATAGCCCAATAAGATGATGCATAGCCCAATAAGATGATGAATAGCCCAATAAGATGATGCATAGCCCAATAAGATGATACATAGCCCAATAAGATGATGCATAGCCAATAAGATGATGAATAGCCCAATAAGATGACGAATAGCCCAATAAGATGATGAATAGCCCAATAACACGATATATAGCCCAATAACACGATATATGGCCCAATAAGATGATATATAGCGCAATAAGATGATATATAGCCCAATAAGATGATACATAGCCCAATAAGATGATATATAGCCCAATAAGATGATATATAGCCCAATAAGATGATACATAGCCCAACTGATAAGATGATATATAGCCCGATAAGATGATGAATAGCCCAATAAGATGATATATAGCCCAATAACACGATATATAGCCCAATAAGGTGATATAGCCAAATAAGATGATGCATAGCCCAATAAGATGATATAGCCCAATAAGATGATATAGCCCAATAACACGATATATAGCCCAATAAGATGATATAGCCCAATAAGATGATATAGCCCAAAAACACGATATATAGCCCAATAAGATGATATAGACCAATAACACGATATATAGCCCAATAAGATGATATAGCCCAATGTTTCATTTTTTTGTGCTATGAGCCTGGTCTGCGGTATTACACACAGTTGTACTAGAGTGAGGCTTTGGAATCATCGACACGTTAGAATATCGCGATCGCGATACAGTTGCGCTTTGGCTAATTTTTATCTATATTTATATTTATTCTTTGTTTGTTTGTTTGTTTGTTTTGTTTTGATTTTGTTTTGATTTTGGTTTTATTGTTGTTGTTGTTGTTGTTGTCGTTGTTGTCTTTTGGGGGGGGGGGGGTAGGGATTTATTGTTTTCTCTTTAACCGAGAAAAGACAAACTACGAATTCCCTTTTCATTGTTTCAATGCTGATTCAAATTTAACACAGGGAACCGTACCCGCCAACCGGAAAAAGACAAGCACTTTCAAAACAATAGAACATGTTACTTTAGCATTCCAATTGCGCATTGCATATTTAATTTTCGCTTGCTTTTTTTCGATCTCTAGGGATTGGTGCAATATGAAAACAAGCTTCGTCCTTTGGTCGCCATGTTGCAGCCGTTGAAGTCAATGATTACCGAGCGCTGAATAACTCAAGAAACTGCTGTATTTCAACTCCAACATGTCTAGGACTAAAGGTAAGATAAATATATATCTGTTGGAACTAAGAAGCACAAAATTACTTGAATTTTTGCCGCTTTTGTGAACCTTTCATTCCAAACAATGAGCAATATGTATTTCTGATTTACTGCTAGTCGTTTCAATAGCTGGTTCTCAACAATTCAGCGTATATTAATGGCAATAATTACTTGGACAAGCAGCAAAAGGGTTAATTTAAATTATGGAAGTGAAGTTTTGGCTCTTTATTTGCAATACTTTAAGCGATCATAACATATTAAAACCACTCGGGAAGACTTAATGCGCGCATGCGCAGCTTTGATAGAAGATCACTTCTTTCTCTTTTACTCCGACGAAGGACTAGCGTCCGAAACGTCAGTAAGTTTTTTCATCTTTTCACGGTGTATAATTTACCTTTTCATCATTACTAAAAAATCACATTAATTGCGCTTTACTTTCTTCAATAATAATTTCATGTGCATTTTTAGTATTTTTTCCTTATCATTACGAACCCATGAATTACTGTTTTTTTAAATAACATTATTTGCGCTTTTCTTTCTTCAATATTTTTTATGGTTTATCAGATTTCATGCGCATTTTTAGTATTTTTATTATAGTAGGATGACTTCACGCAGCTGCTTTTACTTCAAAAAATCACATTTTTTTCGCTTTGCTTTATTTCTATATTTTTTGGCTTATCACATTGTTTGCGCATCATTTAACACTTTTATTTTTTTCCAGTCCGGTATCCTAAAAAATCGTGCGTTCTGATTGGCTGTTTGAGCGGGCGGTATTTTGTAAGTATCTGCCCGCGCGCGCGGTCCGGTATCCTTTGCCGCTAAACGACAACACAAAACGATTACCAAAACAAGTAAAAAAAATACGGGAAAAAAATAAATAAGTTATTTACCGTCCTATAGTCGGTCCGGATAGGAAAAAACTGTGCCGTCGGTCTTGAACACGGACGTATATTCAAGACCTCGGGCACAGTTTTTCCCTATCCGGACCTCCTGGCCGGTAAATAACATATATGTATTCCTTTAAAATTCTACTATTTTATCAGATTGTGTACGCATTGTTAGTAGATTTGTTTACGCAACCTCAAGACTTTTAATTCGGGTATCATATTGCGTAGTATTTGCACTTTTCTTTCTTTGCCGAATGTATCATCTTATGCGCATTTTTCGTACTTAATTCTTAGCTCGCGTCAATTACTTTGCCTTATCGAGTCGAAGCGCACGGTGACCCACTTCGCGCTTTTTTTTTTTTTTTTTTTTGCGCATCGTATCCATCTTCTAATAAACACTACTCTTATTTTGATTTCCATTGCTTTTAGATATTTCCTTTTTTTCTAAGACAAGCACAGATTCTATGCAAATAATTGATATTTTTCCCTTTTTCTCCTTTTGTTTTGTAGATGGTGGATGGAGAAAGATGCCCCAACCAAATACGAAAAACCACAATCACTAGAAGTTGATAACAACTGGATGAAAAACAAACAAGACAGAAACTGGTTATTTTTTTATAAAACCAAGTTATTGTTAAAAGAAGTCCTTTCTTTTTCATTTTGTCTTTAGCTGTTACTTTTTGTGAACATTAGAAACCATTTTTTGTTTGATTAGAAACTAAAAGGTTTTTTTCTGACACTTTAAGATAGTAATTAAATGACTTTTAAACATATTCATGGCTTGTTTATCTTGTACAATCCCTTTTCAAAAATCGCGTTTTTTTCCCGCCAAAAAACTTAGAAAAAATGTCCAGCCTCTTTACTCCATCCATACCGCTCGTCTCTTAGCAACCTTTGCCCCCGGTTACACCCACTTGCACCTCATGCTAGCGTCAGTATTCTTCGATGTAGCACTTCAACATCAACACCCCTTATCACCTTCTCCACGCCCATCTAATCCCCTTCCTTTGTCCTGATAATTGACCCATTGTTTCATTCAGACAATAAACAAGACATTAATTATTCATAAGAATTTTTATTAATAAATCAATTCAGCCTAATACAAATGCACTATGATATATGGTACTTCTATTCCTTAACCTTCAACAATTCAACTAGTAGTCTACTGGTCAAGAACACTGAATGCAGAACGGATGGTCACATTGAAGGTAAGTGGTTCAAATCCCAGGTAAGGTCAAAAATGTAGAGTCAAGCAAGAACACTGAAGCCCACAAGAAAGTCAAGATTACAGTAAGTAAAAATGTATGGTTAAGACAACCGAAAATAAAAACAAAAAATATTCAAATTGGCTTAAAATATATAGAAAAAAAAATCAAATTGGCTTTAAAAATATCAAAAAAAATTTCAAATTGGCTTAAAAAAAATAAAAAATTGTGAAAAAAGTAAAAATAGCTATAAATTTTGAAAAAATATATACTAAGTCTTTTTGTGATTTTTTTTGCCCCTAGGGTAATTAGACGAAGGTCCTCAAGATCAAAAGTTCAAACCTACCCTCCCCTTAAGAAAAGTACTCCTGAACAAAGAGTTCAGGAGTACCCCTTAAAGGATTTGGAATAGGAGGAACTAAAGACCTCAAGGACAGTCCACTTCAATTGGATTTAAGACATAGGTGTTGCTTGCCGTAAAAGACTAGTACAAAATATTAAGGCACAAAACTGGTGTCCCTCGGCCACTCATTTTTGAAATGGTTTACTGAAGTGTAGCACCAGTTTTACGCCTTATATTATAAGTAAGGTAGTTGTAGCTAAGAAATGGAAATCCAAGTGCAATAATTCACAATTTAGCCACTTGTCCAAATATCAAAATGGTTTTTTTTGGAGGAATAGGGATCAATCTGTTCCATGTGTCAGCTACATATGGGCCTTACTAGTACTAGCAGAACACATTCTTGTAAGGGTGTGGTCAACCATGGCAAAGGAAATGTCTTTGAGAATTAGATTTTCATAATAAGGATAAATATTATGAATTAATCAATTGGGCCTGTGAACTATCCATGCCATTTTTTGACCACCAACCATACAAGCATTTACACCAAGAGTGACAAATGGTCTTTTGAATCAAATCAACTTAAGTGAAAAAATAAAAGCAATCAAAATTAAAATTGGGATTTTGGTTACAGCACGACACCAATTGAATCCAATCAGCTCAAGTTAAAAGATCAAATAAAATCATTGAGAATTAAGATCAGAATTTTGTTAGAGTACTACTGTCATGAATTAATATGTCTTCATTGATTTGCCAGTTGAAAGGCAATACAAGAAATCAGGAACTTCAGAATTAATTTGGAACCAGGATAGAAAAGCGAGTTGATAAGCCAGTATTATATCATATTTTACAACCATTTGCCATATCTTGTGTAACTTTTACCCAAGCAACACCTATCTCAGACTACGTTATGAGCACACCAAGCCCTATGGGATAATCAGCAAGTCACTCATAGTATAGAATTTGCATTTCCACACCTTTTTTCAGTTTTTTTTTATGCATTTAAATACCAATAATTGAAATATATTTTTAAAGGGGATATCAGATAGATGACAGTGTAATGAAATCTCATATCAACTACAACAGCCAAAATAGGCAAACATATTATGGAGTCACGATAACAGTTTGATCTTGGTAAATCTGAAAATAATTTTAAGAATTGATTCCTCAATTGAGTTGAATGCCAAAATACAAAATGTGTTATAATATTAGTAGGCTTGACATGGCACAGCCGTCAACAAAATAGACAAGTTTAGTTTAGGCATAACGTTTCCCTATTTCAAAGAAGTCATTTCAAATAGGAAAACAAAATCAGCCTATTCAATATTCCAGTTCAATTTTGTACACAGGGCATCTATCTGACCTTTGGTGTGCTCACTTGCAGTCATTAAATTAAAGTTTCACCACTTTAAAAATAAATGAAATTGTTTCAAAGGTTATAGCAACTTTAACTTGGAAATAATTTTGAAATTGCATGTTTTAACCAACATCCTCTATGAATTTAAATAAGATCAAATTTAAATTTAAATATAAGAATTGGAACTGCCATTGAGGTGTATACAGTGTTTACTGTATGTATACGACTAGCAAAATTTTTTATACCAATATTATGCAAATAAAATGGTTTGAAATTAAGCAAAAATAATATGGTTGGGCAGTGAAAGAGGATGTTAGCAGAAAACAACAAAACTGAATGCTGGTAAATTATGCACTTGACTTACCGTGTGGAAGGACAGAAGCCAGGAACATGGCAGCCAGATAAATGTTTTATCATATAACATATCAAAAACAAGCGAATCAAATACTATCAAATACTAAAACATTTTGTAGACCCCTACTATCATAACATGGTGCAAAAAAAAAAAAACAGAAAAAAAGTCCAAAAATGGAGGCCAAATTCAGACTGAGGTTGTGAGTAATGTAAAAAATCTTGTTTTTGATTAATGTGAATAGGGTAACTCAAGATACACCTGTAGTTTAGTAGGGTTCTACCATATCACCAGAAATGCATTAGAGAGTTGAAACCTGTAAAAAAATACCCATATGCTCAAGCAAATTCAGATATGCAAATTAAGAGTTTTGGTACATTATTTGGAATCGGGAATTTCAAGATGACAGTATCTCTCACTTACAGTATTATAAAATTCTTGATGACCTTCCTTATTTTCAGGAGATTTAACGAATCTTTCAATTAATCAAACATTTGGAATATCTGTTTTTAATTTACTGCAGTTTTGAGGGTTTTCAAAATCAGTATCAAAATCAATGTAAATGAAACAATGGCAAAATCAAAAAGAATGGGGGGGGGGGGGGGGTACAATAAAATATAACATTAATATGTCAATGAATTGTTCCAAGTAGAGTCAGCTCCAAGCCAGCCAGCCAGTCGATGGTTTCAGTATACGTACATAATTTACCAGCATTTAGTGAAATAACAAGGATGTGATCACTTTTCATTTGTAATAAAAGTGTGTTCTAAGTTCTTAAAGTGGTGAAAAATTTATTAACAAGTGAAGGGGGAGGGGTTTTAACCATTACGCCTACAGCCCCCCCCCCCCCCCTCCCCAAATAAATAACGTACTTCCCTCATTACAGCGACTTATAAGCTTAAAGTAGGTTTACGTTAAAAAGTCGAAAATGCCACAGAAAGCCGTAAAATTATTATATTTTCCTTTCTAAATGAGTTCAAAGGACTGCTGAAAGTGGAACAATACCTTTTCGAAGTGTTTGGCTGAGACTGCAGCCTGTTAAATTATGGATGTGAGTACCTGCAAAAACCGAAACGGAGTTTACAATGAAAAACCTATTTAATGGACAAAAAGACCTAAAAAACATCATATAAATCACTAAAGGCAGATACGTTAAACTTATCTTAGTGCCTAGATGGTTTAATAAAGACTAGAAGGCTTTCTTACCGTGTAAATGTTGAGGTTTGTGTCAATTATCTTTCTCCCTTCTTCGCAGGCCATCTTCTGGTAAGATGTTGAGGTGCTTGGATTGCTTGAGGTGCTTGGCTTACTTGAGGTGCTTGACTTACTTCAGGTGCTTCACTTACTTGAGGTTCTTGGATTGCTTGAGGTGATTTGCTTACTTTCATTGCTTGACTTACTTGACGTGCTTCACTTACTTGAGGTGCTTGGCTTACTTGAGGTGCTTGGATTGCTTGAGGTGCTTGGCTTACTTGAGGTGATTGGCTTACTTGAGGTGCTTGGCTTACTTGAGATTGGATTACTTCAAGTGCTTGACTTACTTGAGGTACTTGACTTACTTCAGGTGCTCGACTTACTTCAGGTGTTTGATTTACTTCAGGTGCTTCACTTACTTGAGGTGCTTGACTTACTTCAGGTGCTTGGCTTACTTCAATTGCTTCACTTACTTCAGGTGCTTGGCTTGCTTGAGGTGCTTCACTTACTTGAGGTGCTTGCAGCTTACTTGAGGTGCTTCACTTACTTCAGGTGATTGGCTTACTTTCATTGCTTGGCTTACTTCAGGTGACCTTACCTGTATGTGAGATGTATCTTGGTATTATACGTAATATTTGATGGGAAGTGTAATCAGCTGACAAACATACAACATTTATTGTGCATTCTGATTGGCTGACTTGCTTCATACATTATTGCTATTATTATCTGTCTTGAACTACAAGACATACTAGAAAACTACAAGATATACTAGAAAACTACAAGAATATACTAGAAAACTAACAAGATATACTAGAAAACTACAAGATATACTAGAAAACTACAAGATATACTAGAAAACTACAAGATATACTAAAAAACTACAAGATATACTAGAAAACTACCAGACACACTAGAAAACTACAAGATATACTAGAAAACTACAAGATAATACTAGAAAACTACAAGATATACTAGAAAACTACAAGATATACTAGAAAACTACAAGATATACTAGAAACTACAAGATATACTAGAAAACTACAAGATATACTAGAAAACTACAAGATATACTAGAAAACTACAAGATATACTAGAAAACTACAAGATATACTAGAAAACTACAAGATATACTAGAAACTACAAGATATACTAGAAAACTACAAGATATACTAGAAAACTACAAGATATACTAGAAAACTACAAGATATACTAGAAAACTACCAGATATACTAGAAAACTACAAGATTACACTAGAAAACTACAAGATATACTAGAAACCTACAAGATATACTAGAAACCTACAAGATATACTAGAAAACTACCAGACACACTAGAAAACTACAAGACACACTAGAAAACTACAAGATATACTAGAAAACTACAAGATATACTAGAAACTACAAGATATACTAGAAAACTACAAGATATACTAGAAAACTACAAGATATACTAGAAAACTACAAGATATACTAGAAAACTACAAGATATACTAGAAAACTACAAGATCTACTAGAAAACTACAAGATATACTAGAAAATACAGATACACTAGAAAACTACAAGATATACTAGAAACTACAGATATACTAGAAAACTACAAGATATACTAGAAAACTACAAGATATACTAGAAAACTACAAGATATACTAGAAAACTACAGACTACACTAGAAAACTACAAGATATACTAGAAAACTACAAGATATACTAGAAAACTACAAGATATACTAGAAAACTACAAGATATACTAGAAAACTACAAGATATACTAGAAAAATCCCTGGAAAACTACAAGATATACTAGAAAACTACAAGATATACTAGAAAAACACAGATATACTAGACAAATCTACAAGATATACCTAGAAAACTACAAGCTATACTAGCAAACTACAAGATATACTAGAAAACTACAAGATATACTAGAAAACTACAAGATATACCTAGAAAACCTACAAGATATACTAGAAAACTACATAGATATACTAGAAAACTACAAGATATACTAGAAAACTACAAGATATACTAGAAAACTACAAGATATACTAGAAAACTACAAGATATACTAGAAAACTACAAGATATACTAGAAAACTACAAGATATACTAGAAAACTACAAGATATACTAGAAAACTACAAGATATACTAGAAAACTACAAGATATACTAGAAAACTACAAGATATACTAGAAAACTACAAGATATACTAGAAAACTACAAGATATACTAGAAAACTACAAGATATACTAGAAAACTACAAGATATACTAGAAAACTACAAGATATACTAGAAAACTACAAGATATATTAGAAAACTACAAGATATACTAGAAAACTACCAGGACACACTAGAAAACTACAAGATATACTAGAAAAAAGGATTGGCTGAAGCTGCAGGGATCCTTATAGAGTATAGAAAAGAAAAGAGAAGAAAAGAGCAGAGCAGAGCAGAGCAGAGAAGGGAAGGGAAGGGAAGGGAAGGGAAGGGAAGGGAAGGGAAGGGAAGGGAAGGGAAGGGAAGGGAAGAAAAGAGAAGAGAAGAGAAGAGAAGAGAAGAGAAGAGAAAGAGAAGAAAGAGAAGAGAAGAAAAATGAAGCGAAGAAAGGTGAGGAAAGACAGGTGAAGAGAAGTGAAGCGAAGAGAAGAGAAGTGAGGAAAAGAGAAGCAAAGTGAAGTGAAGAGAAGTGAGGAAAAGAGAAGTGAAATGAAGTGAGGTGAAGTGATGTGAAGAAAAGTAAAGTGAAGAGACCTTGAAGTGAAGAGACGAGAAGAGACATTGCCCCAGACTGTCTGTCTAGTGTAGAATCATCCACGATGATCACGTTCCTCTGAAATTATACGGGTTTTGCGCAGTAGTGCGGGTACCTATAAGAACACATTACATGAGTGGTAGTGGTATGGTGAAAAGGTACTGTAAACTTTTAAGGAATCAAATTTATACTGATTCCATTAGACAGGGTTTTCACTCTTGTCCATTTGGAATAAACCCAACAAAAGAGCGATGGACTTATGGTTTGTTTTCTACATGGTATCCCTGTGGTGTCCCATGATGCTGTGCGAGCTTTATCAAAAACATAAACAAACAAGATGGCGGAAAAAGGAGAAAAACGTGGATCAGAATATCATCCTTTATCCGGTAAGAAATGCTTATATACTACACTAATCCATACAAATGCTATGATAAGGTTTATTTCGTGTTTTCTGGGTTTCTTCGTCCTTTAAAAAGGCATTCTATTTTGAACTGTCGTTTCATTTTTGCTCTGAATCAGTTTTGAACTAAGAATCGTAAATTGTAAATGAACCCTTTGACAATACATTCAGTACCGGTTCTGCATAAAGTAAATAGTTGATTGGTTAAATATTTCTTGATTTGAGTGATGCGTCTCTAAGTTATGAAGGTTTATACTTCCAATATGTTAATGATGATGACGTCATGTAAGGCTTTAGTGTTTTTGTTGTAACTAGTAATACTGAATGCTGGCCATTTTGAAAATATAAATTTAAAATAGCTTTCATGTGAACCATGAGTAAAATAATGATGCTTTTTGAATACTGTATCTATGAACCAGTTCGATTTTTTAGATTCAATTAAACCCAGTTGCAGATCCAGGGGATTGGTGCAGGGTGTGCGCACCCCTCCCTGATTCCACTGGTTCATTTTAGTTTAAGCTTACTTAAAAAATACCATTACAGTTCCATATTCTTTTAATTAAATACCAGGTTATATTCATTATTTCAGTCAGATGAATATAGTATTGCTTTTTGCAAATTTACACCTTGATGTTCCATACGCTGTACTCCCAATATTAGACGTATAGCCCAAATTATCAAGAAGGAATAGCCCAGTAAGCCTAATAAGTACTGACTCTTTAGAACTAACAGAAGCATTAATACCAACCATATGCTAGATATATTGTAGGATAAACAAAGGTTTAAAAAAAATTAAAACCAGATATTATTCAGAGCTATTAATTCAGCTGTAGAGGTAAAGGAGTCCCAATTATTTTTTTGCTGATCATTCTCTCCCTTCTAAACAAGCTGTGATATCATGGTAACATACTGTACATAGTGTTTTAGTGACCACACACACACATTCCTGTACCTTTGTGCCCGATAAAGTCCTCCTCATTTTAGCATTCAACAAAAAATAATTATTTGCTAAATACTAAAATGAAGAGGACTTTATCAGGTACAAAGGTACAAGAATGTTATTGTTATATAATGACTTGTGTCTTTATACATAGAGAATACTAATGAGGATGACTTTATCAGAGAGATAAAGCTACATCCAAGTTTATATGAAAACTTATATATTTCTCATAAAGGCCAGTCTCCTATACAATCACTGACAACTAGCAAAATGTCTTTCATTGCAAGCGCTGTCTATTGTAGAAATACTCATGCTTAAAGACATCAACAATAATATTGCACAGTGTATCACTTCTCCAACAACCTTTCTTACAATTTCAACTGAATGTATGCGCACATTTCACATTTTTCCCCCAAGAAGCCAAAATATATGTTGCAAGTTGCTGAACCACCAACCAGTTGGCTCAGTTGGTTGAGCATCAGACTTTCGTGCAGGAGGTCATGGTTCGCGTCCCTGTTGGACCAACACTCAGGGTTTTAAAATGATTGAGGAGAAGGTGCTGCCTTTAAAATTACATCTGCAAATGTTTAGGGTTTCAAGTGGCTCGGATGACCACTTTTAATGGTGGTTCCATCTCCCCGAACCCATCATTATATACTAACCAATATCAGAGGGATGTTAGAGAACCACTACAGTACACTTCAAACCATCTCTCATGCTTGTTAATTGCATAAAAGCAATCTGTCATTCACATCTCAACTTAAAGCACCTTTGATTACAGTGAAACTTCTCTAAGTGGACACGCAGATAAGACACACACCTTTTCCAGTACCTGCCTGTCAATGGTCATTTTACTGTATCTATACTCTATAAAACGAACACTCTGTAAGATGCACTACGGACACTTTGAAGAGGTCAACAGACAAATTGTGATTTGATTACACAGATAAATAAATACTAAGGAATTTAGTAACTGTATCTTTTAAGTAATTTCTTTTTAGTAATTTGTACACAACAAGGTACAGCATACATATACAGTGTTCATTTACAGAACTCATAATGACTACACATCTATTCTGCACTAACCACAGTCGGTGTAGATAAATATGGATATGTTATGTACAACATTAATGTACTTTACTTTAACATTTAAAACTGTGATAGAAATTATTGTACTAAACAATCTACAGTAATGATGTTATCATTTGTACAGTGCATTCTCACATGATTGTACAACTTTTTTTATCAGGTGTCATATTACGTAATGTATGTATAAGACAGACACCTCTCTGAGACAAACACTTGGTGCAGTCCTTAGAGTGTCTGTCTCAGAGAGGTTTCACTGTATATCCATATTTAGAAAGGAAAAACTAGCAATGCTGCAAGTTAAGCAATCTGAGACAAGTTGCTGAGAAAATTGCATAGCATAGCAGAACCTTAAGACTTTTCACTCAAGTACCATACTTTGAATTAAGAAGTTGGTTTTGTCTAGGGAAGAAAGCTGCATGGGGCCCAAGATAAAAGCCCTTGAAGCACATATGACACCATGAGAGGAGAGTGCAAGAGAAAAACCCTTGAAGCACTGAGGAGGGAAACCTTGAGCAAATCTACTCCCATATGACACTAACTTCAGTAATAAACTTTGCCTTGAAGATCATGAGGGGAAAGTACTCTTACGATTTTGACATTTTTCTTTTGTTTTTATTTTCTAGCTGCACCAAATCTGTCATATTCAGTCATACATGTACTTAGCTGTTGTGCTGCAAAGCCTTGTGAGATAATGCAGTGCCATCAAGATCAAGACAATCAGTGCTGATGACAGGAATCATTGACCAACGATAAGGATATCAGTATAAGATAAAAATTCATCTGTGTCGGGGGTATGGATATAATCTTTGGAACTAAACTCACTGGGCTAGATTGGTTAAGTTGGGGTAAGATTAAGTGAGTAAGTGAGGCATGGTAGGTTAGGGTATATTGTGATGAACTTTATCTAGGACTTTATCTTGGCCTAGGAGAAAAAACTGCCTTTAGTTTGATTTGAGAAAAAAGAAGAAAACTAAAGTAGTACCTCTATTCAGCTGCCACCCTCTATGTAAGTGGCCACTTTTCAAAGTCCCCAAATATTTGTCACTCAAGTACTGTATTTAATACCTCTATACAATGGCCACCTCTATTGAGCCGCTGCAGCCACTATTTTGTGGTCCTAAATGCTATTATACCTCAATGGCCACAAAGTCCTATTGGTGATCCTTACAATGTTATGAGCTTGATAACAGCAGCAAATTCTTCTTTAATCTTCATTGTGACAAGCTTACATAGCCTTCAATTCAACTCAAACATCCAGTATCATGGTGGTTCTTGTTGAGAAACATTTTTACAGTAGTTTCAGTGGAAATTACAGTGCAACAGTGAAAGTTCTCAAAGAGTTTCTAGAGGGAGTTACAAAATGATTTAATTCAAATGTTGTTATAATCATAGTCACAAATTGCTAACACACAATCAATATAGCTGCATTATCTATAGCCATTTTAATGTGGTTATCTGGTGAGTTGTAGTATCTCCATTAAGTGGCCAACCTCTATTAAGCAGCCACTTGGCTCGGCCCAGAGGGGGGCACCTTAATAGAGGTTACACTGTCCATCATGCCCTGTTCTTCGTACCCAAGCTAGACCACAATGCATCCTGTTTATCAAACTCAGAAAAGGCCTGCGCAGGGCTCAAAATAACACAAATGTTTGTGACAAGTGTTCCTTGACAAGTGAATTTTGACTGAATATTTCTGTTGACATTATTCTCAACATCATGGGTGACAATTATTTTATCTTACTATGCAATCAGGAAATAGAGATCGTATTTTTTGCTGCTATTTTGAGTCTTGCAACCAAGTTTATTTCACAAAATATTTAATGTGTTTTTGTAGGAATGTTTTCTTTATGGTTTACAATACTTTTATGGAAAACTTCATCATTCAACACTATTTTCAGCACACTGTAATCCATCACAGAAAGGTTATAAGAGCATAAGTTTGTTTTATTCAAAACCTCTAAGACTATAAATAATTGAATTCAGAAAGAAATCACAAATGAAATGTTTTTTTTAAATTCAGTTTATTCCAGTTTTAATATTATTTGAATTTTGAACAAATTAAAATCATGATATTGGCTGCTAGTTTAAGATTTTTTCCCAAAATCTACTAGGAATTCTTTACTAGTTTAAAACACTCCCTAACATGACTATATATTTTTTTGTACACCAGAAAAATGAAATAGAGTAGGTGCATGTTACTTCATCGCCACTGTCTTGGTTGACGATAACAAAGCATTCCTCATCAGCTTCTCTTGTTAGATCAACCAAGATGGTGGCTGTTTCATCGTTATTTATATCTCAATGAATTTTGAGTCACATGGTTGCACACACTCTATACACTTGATACCAGTCACACAAGGTCCTAACCCGTCTCGATGGGATTGCCACCTTATCGTGGTGAGGCGGTTTGCGTGTCCCAGTGACCCCTAGAGCTATGCCGGCGGGAGTCATGTACTCCTGTTAGGGTCACCCATGCCGGACAGGTCGAAGGGTAGGGGCCAGACAAAGAGTGATCCCACAAGGCCCTATCAGTGCTAACCGAAGTTGCCCTACCAGGCTAGGTATCATCGTCAGACAGTGCAAAAAAATTACCGATTAACCTGACAGAGTCTAACCTTGTTGCCATAATCAGTTGCCTGTTCTCTTGCTGAAGGTTGTGGGTAAGGATATTAGGTGATGGCTCTTTGCAGATTTTATGGGAGTGCGCTGATGGTGTAAATGACAGTCACTGTGAAGGTTAGTGTGAGTAGCAGTATAAATAATCATATCTTACTATTCATGGGTGTGTACAACAGTGATATGTTTACAGTTTACCTACAGCAACAAAACTATAATAATCAACTAAAGAAAATGTTACCAAATACCAAGAGTTCAGCATTGGGTGAAGGGGGAGGGGGTGGTGGAGCATAGCTAGGAATTTCCTAAAGGGAACCCAAATTCAAAAGTCCATTTTGTTCGATGCCCTAAAACACCTAACTAACAATAAAATAAGCATACAAAATGGGATGGTAAATGTAAATTATCATATAAATTCTAAAATGCCACAAATATGGAAAAATGTCATTATCCAAAATTTACAGTTATCACAAGCTGAAAATGAACCTTAAAATCCAATTGCAAAATCAAAAATACCTTACTTCAAGTGTTGTGCTTTAATGATTCTATTTCATGATAACATAATTACTATGAGCCTTACTCACGCCGCAGCCATGTCATCTAGCAGTGGAACGATGATTCCTCGACATATAGCCTCTCACTCACCCATGTGAATACATTAATACGTAATTGAATAAATTATAGGCCCAGTCCCTCAGCTGTTTGTGAATACATTAATACTTAATTGAATAAATTATAGGCCCAGTCCCTCAGCTGTTTGTGAATACATTAATACTTAATTGAATAAATTATAGGCCCAGTCCCTCAGCTGTTTCTGAATACCTTAATACTTAATTGAATAAATTATAGACCCAGTCCCTCAGCAGTCCCTCAGCAGTCCCTCAGCAGACTCTGAAACAATACTTAATTGAATAAATTATAGACCCAGTCCCTCAGCAGACTCTGAATACATTAATACTTAATTGAATACATTAAAGGCCGTCCCCCAGCAGACTCTGAATATATTAATTGAATGCATTATAGATCACGTCACTCTGATATATAAATCACTGTTGTGCAGTAAAACCTAAGGATAGTGGGGTGTGGTTATTTTGTAATTCTCCTACTTGCAATAATCCTCACAGTACAAAGGCTGCCATGCCATCGAGGTACTCTCATGGGTCTGTAGGGAGTTCAGAGTCTGATATTCTTATCACCAGTGTTCACCATTAGAGGAGTTTCTGGTATGGTTTCATAAGATGGCTGTTGTCGGGACAGTAATTTTACTGCTGTGGTCCTGGTAAGCGGGGGTAGCAACAATCTGTGCTGGCGGGACCTCGAGGAGGTGGTGGTGCTGGCCAGACCTCTAGGAGGTATTGGTGCTGGCGAGACCTCGAGGAGGTATTGGTGCTGGGGGCACTTAGGGTGGCAATTGTCAAAAAGGGCGTGGAGATGGTAAAGATGGAATTAATGAAAAATACAGAGAAAACATACTAAGTCCATTGTAAATCTTTATTTTTTAAACACAACATGCATTACAAGACAAGTCCGGAGAATTCAAAGTTTAAAAATTTCCAAGTCAAATCAACTAGGTTTGAAAAAATGCCAAGTGCCAAATTCTGCAACCCTACCAAAAAATCCCAAGTACATCACTTGCCTTTTCCTGAAAACAATGTACAAAAAATCCTTAAGTACCCAATACAAGTACATGTCACCCTATTTCTATTGAGGTTTATCCCCACCTCACCCTAATTCTATTGAGGTTTATCCCCACCTCACCCTAATTCTATTGAGGTTTATCCCCACCTCACCCTAATTCTATTGAGGTTTATCCCCACCTCACCCTAATTCTATTGAGGTTTATCCCCACCTCACCCTAATTCTATTGAGGTTTATCCCCACCTCACCCTAATTCTATTGAGGTTTATCCCCACCTCACCCTAATTCTATTGAGGTTTATCCCCACCTCACCCTAATTCTATTGAGGTTTATCCCCACCTCACCCTAATTCTATTGAGGTTTATCCCCACCTCACCCTAATTCTATTGAGGTTTATCCCCACCTCACCCTAATTCTATTGAGGTTTATCCCCACCTCACCCTAATTCTATTGAGGTTTATCCCCACCTCACCCTAATTCTATTGAGGTTTATCCCCACCTCACCCTAATTCTATTGAGGTTTATCCCCACCTCACCCTAATTCTATTGAGGTTTATCCCCACCTCACCCTAATTCTATTGAGGTTTATCCCCACCTCACCCTAATTCTATTGAGGTTTATCCCCACCTCACCCTAATTCTATTGAGGTTTATCCCCACCTCACCCTAATTCTATTGAGGTTTATCCCCACCTCACCCTAATTCTATTGAGGTTTATCCCCACCTCACCCTAATTCTATTGAGGTTTATCCCCACCTCACCTTAATTCTATTGAGGTTTATCCCCACCTCACCTAATTCTATTGAGGTTTATCCCCACCTCACCCTAATTCTATTGAGGTTTATCCCACCTCACCCTAATTCTATTGAGGTTTATCCCCACCTCTCCCATAATTCTATTGAGGTTTATCCCCACCTCACCCTAATTCTATTGATGTTTATCCCCACCTCACCCTAATTCTATTGAGGTTTATCCCCACCTCACCCTAATTCTATTGAGGTTATCCCCACCTCAACCCTAATTCTATTGAGGTTTATCCCCACCTCACCCTAATTCTATTGAGGTTTATCCCCTACCCACCCTAATTCTATTGAGGTTTATCCCCACCTCACCCTATTGAGGTTATTCCCACCTCACCCTAATTCTATGGAGGGTTTAACCCCACCTAATTCTATTGAGGTTTAACCCCACCTCACTTTATTTCTATTGAGGTTTATCCCCACCTCACCCTAATTCTATTGAGGTTTAACCCCACCTCACTTTATTTCTATTGAGGTTTATCCCCACCTCACCCTAATTCTATTGAGGTTTATCCCCACCTCACTTTATTTCTATTGAGGTTTATCCCCACCTCACCCCAATTCTATTGAGGTTTATCAACACCTCACCCTATTGAGGTTTATTCCCACCACCCTATTGAGGTTTATCCCCACCTCACCCTGTTGAGGTTTATTCCCACCTTATCCTAATTCTATTGAGGTTTATCTCCACCTCACCCTAATTCTATTGAGGTTTATCCCCACCTCACCCTTATTCTATTGAGGTTTATCCCCACCTCACCCTAATTCTATTGAGGTTTATCCCCACCTCACCCTGTTGAGGTTTATCAGCACCTCACCCTCCCAACTTAAGTTCAATCTTTCCTTGATTCATTCTATATAAATAATCTAAAGGTCATTGTGCTAGTGTAAGCATGCTTAGATCAGTGCTAGGCATTGTCTAAGAAATGTATGAAGTCTGAAAATAAGTCTTATGTAACCTTCGTAAGCAGATGACTTACGAAGTGAGTGACACACTTGCATATGCTGACCCCCTCACAATAACTTGTTTCTATGCTTCACATATCCACAAGTTAAAAAGGTATTCCATGACCTGTGTTACCACAGGTAACCTGGTAATAAATATATCTCTCCGATAATTTAGTGATGAAGTGGAAGATTTGTAATTATACTTCTGGTAAATCCTTGTCCAATCAGATGTACATCCAGAATATGGAAACTCAACACAAGGTCCACTTTCTTCCCTCTGATGTCCTCCCCTGCCCCCTTCCCTTGCATGGGCCTAAAACTCGGGTTATATCTGAACAACTATAATATTTACTTACCTGATTTGTGCTGAAACACCATATACTGAGATGAATTACAGGTTCTTGTCCTTGCTCTGGCACTCATAGTTGTTTTCATATCACATTTTGATTGGTTCACCGTGTCTAACTGGTCTAAGTGACCGCAGTTACAGTAGTGTCACAGTAATCAGTGTTAGTTCTTTCACACTCCTAAGAGGCCTTTGGATCTGTAAAACAAATGGAGGTTAGCATGCATATATACAAGATAATTAACGTTACAATAATGAGCATTGTTAGCACAGATGACATAACCATTTCACAAGAAGGACTTTTTGTAAAAACGAGAATCAAAAGAAAAAATTTCATTTTTTCCCAATAGAACCAAATGAACTGAGTGGGCAAAAGCAATAAACAAAACTGAGAGTATGAAATGTTCGTGCGATTTTCTCCAAATCTAACATATTAAGAATTTCTTTAAATCCTTGATATTTTGTTTGTCATGAATTGGGGATTCATAGTAGTTAACAGTTTTTCTACAGCACATTTGAATCATGCACACTTTTATGTTTTTTTAATTTTCGATTTTTCTCAATTTTCTTGCATTGAAGACTTTGATTTTAATAAAATATACATTAGTACAAACTTCAAACCAAGATCAACGACTGGTATAAATTCTAGAATGATCCAGCAAACAGAACATTGTCAACTTAACGATTGAACAAGTTCTGTTTGGTGATCACGAAACTGTATTGAAACACCTTAAAGACCAGCAGCACTCACTCATGACCCCTTCCGCAGCTGTAATGTTTTGCTCATTAATGTTTGAGCTATTTTTATTAGCAAGAGTAATACATTAACTTACCAGTAAATATGGTTAGCAACAATACTGAGGGACCAAAGTAAGTCTATCTCCAGATATTGTCCCTCACCTGAAATGAAAATAGAAAATTCAAGTCTAGGAAAGTCATTACTTATAAATCGATTAATAGAGAGACTGATTCCATAAGTCAGTCTAGATTAAATTTTTCTGCTATAACGAGTCCTGTGTTTAAAGTGCCTATCACCCATTTTTTTTTACTTTTTCATATCGAAATATAAGCTATTCTAAGAAACCTGTCGAAAGAATTTTTTGATTCTGACCCTTCTTTCTATTTTTTTCGAGCGGTCAAATGTGCGAAAATAGGAAGATTTCAAAATATGACCGAGCGAGAGGGGAGACTGGGCTAGTGACGTAGAAGGAGCAACACGCTCTTCTTGATTTACAAAGAAATGTATGGGATACTAGGGGGGATACTGAAGACGTCCTTGCGTTTCTTGTCCCTTTTTAGAAGTCCTTGGACTTTTAACTACTTTCTTGGGCTTCTATGAGGAAGTTAATTATCTAAAGATTCCATTTCCAGTTCTCATCAGGATTCGTAGCCTAATTTACTGGTATATTAGTGAAGCGAACACAACCTAGCAAAGCAAGCGAGGTGACTGAAGTGAAGTAATTCCGACCCGATCACAAATATTATCTCATTGGCTGGGAATAAAACTTGTCAAAACCTTAGTAAATACACCAAAAGTACAGCAGCATAGATAGAAATTCCTACCTGGAAATTCCTAGAGTCGTTATAGGGAACCGAAGTTGATAACAGGTAACATTTTACTTGCCATTGCTCGAACTGAGTCGTCTTCGCACCGGATCGGGAATTTATTCCCGGTTTATTAAAGAATAAAACAGTTTTGGTGATTGTGGTAACATTTCAGTGGTTATTAAACTCTTAAGAAGTATTTGGTGCATTGCTAAAAGGGCTGTAATGAATGGTTGAGACAAAATTCCCGTACGATTGACACAATAATACTACTATTCACAATATTTTAATTATTTGCTACCGTAGAATGCTCTTCAGATTTTTTACCTTTATCGAATTTCCCTCAATAGACGATCGTTTTATCTTTAAAGATAGGTATGGCTAGATACTGTAAGACAGGATAGAAAACTGATAGAATAGAAAATATTATATTTGACTATGAAGTGAAACCATGTTGACCTGCAGAGTAACAGTAGACTGATGATGCGAAGTGTCACGCACCCTTACATGTAGTTCCTCGACTGAACTACTACAGTATAAATATATAATGCAATTCATGTTTAGATATTTTGAAAACTGTTAAGCCATCTACATCGAAAAAGATTTTGTGAACTACCTGGAGTTATTTCATCGTTTCTGTTATTTACATTTGATGTTTCTGATTTGGAAACGACCTGGAAGAATTTTGCACGGCACAAACTCACATATTCATCCATAAATACATCAGATATTAATAAGAATAATGCTAAAAAATTTATGACTTAAAGGGTGTAGGTACATGTAGTGCTCAGAGTTACTGTATGTGAAATCTATAAGTTTTTGAAGCTAATTTATTACACTTGATTCTGAGCATGACAGCCTAATATGAGGTTTTCCCTAAGTTGCGTTTAACTTCTTGCTGCTTTTCTTTTTCTTAAAATAATTCAAAAATAATATCATTCTTGAAGTCTGAAGTAATTAACATCCTCTAACCAGAAAAATAAGGTCTTTTGAAAGCGTATAAACGGCAAATTGGTCATAAATACCAGTGAAATCTAGAGAGAATGAGGAAACATCTAAACCCAACTTACTCCTCTTACGTCACAGCCCAGTCCTCTAGGTTATCATTTTACGCGGCCAGAGTCAAAGAAATGCCTATTTTCGCACTTTTGACCGTTCGAAAAAAATAGAAAGAAGGGTCAGAATCAACAAATTCTTTCGACACGTTTCTTAGAATAGCTTATATTTCGATATGAAAAAGTAAAAAAAAATGGGTGATAGGCACTTTAAGTTATTGCTCATTATGACCAGCCAAATTAGATTTACTGCTGTAGCTCAGCCATCACAGGAAACCATTTTCAATAAGCCATTTGCATGATGCCGTCATTTCACTACCATTCCCAAAATGCTTCATAAGTTTTCTTTCTTATTCAAATTTGTTTTTCCTAATTATCCTAAAAATCCCAAAATGCTTCATGAATTTTCTTTCATGAAATTTCATGAAGCATTTTGGGAATGGTAGTCAAATGTCCTATTCCTATTTCAAAAATATTGGAGGGAAATTCTTTATATATTGAGAAAAGAAATAATTATAATAAACCAACATTCAGTAATTATTGGGATCAATTTGATGGACAACAATTATTTCCCAATAAACACTCACGATTGGAGATTAAATACATTTTCTCAGTCATGGGAATGAATTCCCAACCAAAAATTTTGAACTGGGAATCAAATAAATATGTCTTTATAATAATGGGAATGGAATGGGAGTAGGCCCTTTGCAGCTCAGTAATCATGTGCTGATTATGCTCACTGACAGCAAATGAATGAACATTTTTAATTCCAATGGGTGATTATACTAGTGAGCAAACAAACTTTCTTCAACCTGTTTCAAGAGATCTAAAAAAACTGCATTCTGTAACACAATGGATACACGTCTTGCATTCATTTCTTTACAAATAGCTAAAAAGAATCACCAATTTAATATAAAAACAAAATTTTGCCTTCCAGTACAGACATGTGACTGTTAACTGCAAAGGGCCTATTTATTCATAGCCAAAACCTCTGAAATTGTCAAATAAATATGTTTTTATAATAATGGGAATTGAATGGGAATTTATTTCAACAGAAAAATCCAATAGAATAAAATATGTCTCTCTCCCTAATGAAATTCCAATAGTCCAATATTGCAGCATCTTATGACTAAAGACTCATTTGTAAAGGCTTAGCTTCATTTAAAAGCTAACAATTAAAAAAAATTAATTGTAATGTAAAGACTGTATACCTTGAACCATACTATTGTGTTGAAATCCCACAGAATCGTAATGTTATCTGTTAATAGCTGACTCATAAACAAGGCTTAGCCTGTACAAATGAGTTTGTGGTCTTCAAAAGCAGTGGTAACAATGCATTGAATGAATTGAATTTTCAATTACTTTCAACTCATGAACAAGAAGTCCACTGAACATTTCTGGAAAAGAAAATTGGTTTTAGAAATTCTTTTAAAGGAATGGAAAATTGGGCAAAAGTGTTCGAAAAAATATTAATACACATATTTTAACTGTTCAAAGATAAGAAAACCATCCTATGAACACAAAAGGAATGTTTGAAAACTTGTTTCTACAGTAAATCCATGACAACTTCGCACGTGCCACAAAAACACTCGCTAATTCAACGAAAAGACAGCAAATACCAGAAAAAAAACGCCAACAGAGAAGTAAAAACATTCAAATTATATAATACGAGAGTTATTTTTTAGCTTCCGAAAGTTTCTTACCGTCTAATAGCGATGTTTTTCGTTCCTCTTCATATTCCTCCTCCATGTTTTTTTTTTCGCTCGTGACCCAAGGGGCTTATGGGACAATAGAATATCCACAATGCCCTGCGCAGCTAAATTCCGCAACCAATGAAAACGCAAAATTTCTAAAGTTATTTATCTTTATAAGTGTATTTTTATGAGTCATTAAAACCGCGAAATAGATATCATAATAATTATACACATTAGAGAGCATTTCACATCTATATTCGTGAAAAAGTCGATTAACAAAATTGTACAAAGTCACTGAACTTACTAATTTGTTTAAATTTGTGCAATTTTTTCAAGGTAATGTCATATGCGTGCACTTTAATAGACCCTATCTATCTGCGCAGGTAGCCAGAGCTCCAAAGTCTTAAAAACTTTTGATTTGGATTAAAAGGTTAGGTGGAGAAATCAAAGATGTTCTTCGATGCGGAGCGCACCCTTTACTCATTATCACTTATGCGAGCACAACAGGCAGTTTGACAATTTCTTTCGCGACTTCATATCCACTGTAAAACCGAATTATCTTCACCGTATTTGATAGGGGATCGAGTAACTTTAAACAAGAAATTTCCAGCTGCAATACTGTTTACTAGTATTTTCAAAACATCCCTAGGGGGTAGGCCTGTTCATATTTTTATGTACGATATTAAATTTGGCAACATTTTACATTTTTTTTGCCAATCTACGAAAACATCACTATTCTTGTTTCAAGATTGTTATTTACATATTTTATGTAATAATCGTAATAAATGATATTTAAAATTATTGTGGGGAGCCATTTATGACAAGGCTTTCCTGATCATTCTTTAAGAAATCGAGTGTGGATTGGGACCAGTCAAACAGAAATCCTAGACTTTTCCACAGTCTCTCGCTCGTCCGCTCCACGCTAAGAGACTGTAACTCAACTGTACAATGACCAGTTATTAAAGTTACCATGATATCTCATCATTACAGTGACCCCATATTTGTACGTCAATAGTTCAGATCAGCTGGCCGTATTGACATCTTCTTACCCCAGGCATATCAAACACAGAACTTACCTTTTATCTCGGGCCTTTCAGAGTATTTACTTAATCGATAGGACACTGAATCTAGACTAGAATTACACTCCAATAGTAACAAATTAATCAAAGGAAACTCTATCTGTTAAAGATCACTCTCGATAGGCCATTTGAAGGGCATAATAATCATGTGACTGTTACTAGATGGCAAAAACATTCGGACTTCATTTATTTAAATATCTTTTGCTGGATTAACAATCCAAGATATCTTTTCCTTTGTAAGACGCTCCTCCATTTTGACTATGAAGCAATTTAAAGTTTGTTTGTTTGACATCCAGCATATAGCCTTCCACAAAGGACCTTCGCATTGTTCGTATATCTTTAGCTCAAACCCGATTGTAGTTCTGATGGTGGTCACTTTTATCACGTGATACTTAGTTTCGCAATGTTACTATTATTTTATTGCTAATAAATACCGATTCATTTCATTCTATGTATTTATTATGTGTTCTAATAATCGGTATCCATAGTAACGTCTAGATTTGCCATGTTTCTGTCACCCTTTCTTTCGCGAACCCCTCCAGTGTCTTGTTCATATTGATTGGTATCTATAGTAACGTCTACTGGATTTGCCATGTTTATGTCACCATTTCTTTCGCGGACCCCTCCAGTCTCTTGTTCATATTGATTGGTATCCATAGTAACGTCTAGATTTGCCTGCTGATCATAATCATCTATAAACTCTTAAATTGGTTATTTTTAAGCCAAAAATGAAGCCAAAATGACCAATGTGGGCCTTACTCTTAACTTGGTTATTTTTAAGCCAAAAATGAAGCCAAAATAACCAATGTGGGTCTTACTCTTAAAAATGAAGCCAAAATAACCAATGTGGGCGTTACCCTTAAAAATGAAGCCAAAATAACCAATGTGGGCGTTACTCTTAATTTAGTTATCCTTAAGCCAAAAATGAAGGCAAAATAACCAATGTGGGCGTTACTCTTAAATTAGTTATTCTTAAGCCAAAAATGAAGGCAAAATAACCAATGTGGGCCTTACTCTTAAATTGGTTATTTTTAAGCCAAAAATGAAGGCAAAATAACCAATGTGGGCGTTACTCTTAAATTAGTTATCCTTAAGCCAAAAATGAAGGCAAAATAACCAATGTGGGCGTTACTCTTAAATTAGTTATTCTTAAGCCAAAAATGAAGGCAAAATAACCAATGTGGGCGTTACTCTTAAATTGGTTATTTTTAAGCCAAAAATGAAGCCAAAATAACCATTTTGGGCCTTACTCTTAAATTGGTTATTTTTATGCCAAAATAACCAATGTGGGCCTTACTCTTAAAAATGAAGCCAAAATAACCAATGTGGGCCTTACTCTTAAAAATGAAGCCAAAATAACCAATGTGGGCCTTACTCTTAAAATGAAGCCAAAATAACCAATGTGGGCCTTACTCTGAAATTGGTTATTCTTAAGCCAAAAATGAAGCCTAAATAACCAATGTTGACGTTACTCTTAAACTTGTTTATTTTAAAGTCAAAAGCGAAGCTAAAATAACCACGATTGGCGTTCCTCTTACCGTGGTTATTTTGAAGCCAAAAACGAAGCTAAATATAACCACGGTAGGTGTTCATCTTACCTTGGTTAATTTGAAGCTATGGACTTCATTGTGCTTTCATGATCATTACTTGGGGTGCTTGGCTTACTTCAAGTGCTTCACTTACTTCAGGTGCTTGGCTTGCTTGAGGTGCTTCACTTACTTGAGGTGCTTGACTTACTTGAGGTGCTTGCAGCTTACTTGAGGTGCTTGACTTACTTGAGGTGCTTGGCTTACTTGAAGTGATTGGCTTGCTTGAGGTACTTGGCTTACTTGAGGTGCTTGGCTTGCTTGAGGTGATTGGCTTGCTTGAGGTACTTGGCTTACTTGAGGTGCTTGGCTTACTTGAGGTGATTGGCTTGCTTGAGGTACTTGGCTTACTTGAGGTGCTTGGCTTACTTGAGGTGATTGGCTTACTTGAGGTGCTTCACTTACTTGAGGTGCTTGACTTACTTGAGGTGCTTGACTTACTTGAGGTGCTTGCAGCTTACTTGAGGTGCTTCACTTACTTCAGATGATTGGCTTACTTGAGGGTTACTACTTCATGTAAGACCTCATGAAGTGGCACTAATACCTCTCCTTCTTGTCAATAAGTTCCCAAAGGATCATGAGTACACGTGCCTGCAAAGCCACAGGGAACCCACCTGCAGCATTAGACGAATATAAAATCATATCAATAAAACTTATTCAGGATTATATTTATCAACTTTTTTAGTTACTTTAGATTAGAATCGTTCATGTTTGTGTCCCCTCTTTAAATAAAGTTTTATTATTATCATTATGCTTAGCATCCGTGTTTAGTAGTACGCCCGTCCGTCCTTTCGTTCATTGCTTTATTCATTGATTCATGAATGCCTTTCTCCTTCCTTCCTTCCTTGCTTCCTTCCTTCCTTCCTTGCTTCCTTCCTTCCTTCCTTTCTTTCCTTCCTTCTTTCCTTCTGTCCTTCCTTTCTTCGGCTTCCTCCTTCCTTCCTTCCTTCTGTCTCCTTTGAATTCCTTCCTTCCTTCCTTCTGCCTCTTTCGAATTATTTCCTTCCTTCCTTCGCTCCTTCCTCATTCATCTAACATTCATCTAGTCTAGTCGATCTCTGTGGCCTGTTTGAGATATGGATCATAGCTATCATTACGAAACAGGATAAGACGCTACACACGTGATCACGCTAGCTTAAAGCCAACCACGTGAACCTTTATTCGCCATCGCTATCTATCGCTAGCACTTGCTATACGACGCTATTATTACGCTACAAAACGAGTTTAATTTCCCGCCCGCCGTCCCTACCATTGGTACAGGTAAGTAGAGGTAAGTATTCCATTGACTGGTCGCGGTCAATGTGACAGGTGTTCGGTGGGTGGTGACAGGGTGACCATGGTTACCGCTAAATTGTGCCTGGATCCGCCCATCCCACCGGATATGCACCTAACGCCAAGCTCATCATTAATGATGAGTTTAATCATATGATTTATCGATAAATTCGAACAATATAACTTTCGTACTAACTGTTCTCCTTTGGCTCAGTTACTCTTAAGTAGAGATTACTTTGCATATAATAAGAAGATATAACTAGCTAAAAACTAGTGTGAGCTGTGTCGGTGTTTCTAATGAAACAGTAATGATAAAAGGTAAATTATACACCGTGAAAAAAATGAAAAAACTTACTGACGTTTCGGACGCTAGTCCTTCAATTCGTCGGAGAAAAAGAGAAGGAGGTGGTAGAAAGGAGTGTATATAAGATAAAATAAGACGAAAGAATGACCATCGAAATTTTCATTTTTAATCAAAAATTATCGATTGTGGTTCAGTTTGCTATAATTATTGATTTTTTTAAAAAATCACTAGGCTATGCAAAAAAAGGCGAAACCATATCAAAATGTTTTGATGGTCACACTATTAGTAAAAGAAAATCAAATGAGTTTCCAGGACTGCCCCCTCGTGGCAAAAAATGACGGCTTCAGTTTAGAATTTATACGGTATTTGTAAATTATATTTAATTTTCGCAAAATCACAACGTAAAACGTCATGCCGTTTCTTTCTGTCTATAGTTTCTTTATTTCTTTCTTTCTCCTTTCTTTCTTTCTTTCTTCCTTTCTTTCTTTCTTTCTTTCTTTCTTTCTTTCTATTTTGGTTTGGTTTGGTTTTTAAAAATCTTGATTTTAAACTGCGTTTGCACGTGATATTTTTTTCTTAGACTGCACTCGAACCCATTCGATTTGCATTTATATAATGCCATCTGCTTCAAGACCGAGTTCAGTTGGATATAGTGGTGTCTCACTACATGACACATATGGACAGTGATTTTGGACAATAGAAAAAACATGCGTTGTTTGTTTAACTTTGTTGACTGCCTAGAGACAAAAAACCTATGTTTTCAAATCCGAGCCGGTTTGGTCACCGGTTGGTAGAATCTAAGTACTGCTTGGAGATGTTTTCAGGTACTCACGTTTGAATAACGAGGAACGTAAGAACAGACGTTCAGCTCACAACCTGTGAATCAGTAAAACGTACGCTGGATGATATAGAATGTTTATAGTTTGTATCATTATACAACCCTTGCACTAAATCCTACCTGAGGGTGAAAACAATTCAATATATTAACATCATCAAAGATTTCAATCCTCAAGTGAAGCGAATTCTTTTATTTTGACCCCAGATTGAGCTGCTTTGATGTCACATGCAAGGGGTCTATTCATCATTGAAAACAGCTCACATTGACCTTTGAAAAATCTCTTCTGCGTGTGGGCTCTCTCTCACAGCTTCTCCCCCACTCATCCCTATTTCTTCCTTCCTAGATCTTTTTCTCTTTCTCCAGCACAAGAAACAGAAAAATAACGGATAATAACCTGTAATTTGAAACTGCGTAATTTCGATTTTATAATTTCTCTGACAGATAATAATAATAATAATAATAATAATAATAATAATAATAATAATAATAATAATAATAATAATAATTATGGCATACAATGACAGCCCAAAATAAATAATAACTGCGCCAATAACATATTGTGTCGTTCACACACGTCCCCTCTATATTATTATGCAAAAGCCTTTCAGCTAATATGCACACCTGCTCAGAAGACTAGTTACGCAACATTAATAAGTTCAAACAGCTTTGGAAGAACACTTGAGTGTCAGGAAAAAGAAAGATATGTCCAATTCGCTATTCGATCAAATCTATAGAATGACGGTGGTTATACCTTACCTGGTGTTAGTCCTCGCTTGTACCATACCCTACATCGGTGTATTAGCCAGTGACTACTTCAGGGAGTTCTTGTTCTATAACAAACCCGATCATATTCTCTCCATTCCATCGGGTTTGGTGAATGCCACAGAAATGACGACCAAAGCTACCGATAAAATGGCTTGTGTCTTTGCTTGTACAAAAAGCAGGCCGTGGTGTAAATCAATCAACTTTAAGATCCAGCCTGAGAATGAGAGCACCCACATTTGTGAGCTTCTTTCTATTGACATGTACACCAAGCCCAGCTATTTGATACCAGCACAAGGATTCACTCATCTTAGCATCAGGGTAGGTACGACTCAATGTTGCATCTCAGCACAAGGATTCACTCATCTTAGCATCAAGGTAGGTACGACTCAATGTTGCATCTCAGCACAAGGATTCATTCATCTTAGCATCAGGGTAGGTACGACTCAATATTGCATCTCAGCACAAGACTTCACTCATCTTAGCATCAGGGTAGGTACGACTCAATATTGGATCCCAGCACAAGGATTCACTAATCTTAGCATCAGGGTAGGTACGACTTAATATTGCATCCCAGCACAAGGATTCACTCATCTTAGCATCAGGGTAGATACGACTCAATATTGGATCTCAGCACAAGGATTCACTCATCTTAGCATCAAGGTAGGTACGACTCAATATTGCATCTCAGCACAAGACTTCACTCATCTTAGCATCAGGGTAGGTACGACTCAATATTGGATCCCAGCACAAGGATTCACTAATCTTAGCATCAGGGTAGGTACGACTCAATATTGCATCTCAGCACAAGACTTCACTCATCTTAGCATCAGGGTAGGTACGACTCAATATTGGATCCCAGCACAAGGATTCACTAATCTTAGCATCAGGGTAGGTACGACTTAATATTGCATCCCAGCACAAGGATTCACTCATCTTAGCATCAGGGTAGATACGACTCAATATTGGATCTCAGCACAAGGATTCACTCATCTTAGCATCAAGGTAGATACGACTCAATATTGGATCCCAGCACAAGGATTCACTAATCTTAGCATCAGGGTAGGTACGACTTAATATTGCATCCCAGCACAAGGATTCACTCATCTTAGCATCAGGGTAGATACGACTCAATATTGGATCTCAGCACAAGGATTCACTCATCTTAGCATCAAGGTAGGTACGACTCAATATTGCAATTGAATCCCAGCACAAGGATTCACTCATCTTACAATTAAGGTAGGTACGACTCAATATTGCATCCCAGCACAAGGATTCACTCATCTTACAATTAAGGTAGGTACGACTCAATATTGCATCCCAGCACAAGGATTCACTCATCTTAGCATCAGGGTAGGTACGACTTAATATTGCATCCCAGCACAAGGATTCACTCATCTTAACATCAAGGTAGGTACGACTCAATATTGCATCTTGTCGGTCAAACTAAATTGATCCAAACTCCATTGATCAAAAAAGAGGTCAGTTCTGATTATCCCATTTTTCTTTGTAGAACAAGTGCGAGCCGAATCCATGTCAGAACAATGGATTGTGTTTCCCTGACTACGGAAATGACGAATATCATTGCGTATGTAATGCAATAAAAGGAAAAGACTGTGAAATATGTGAGTATAGTAAGTTGTATTGTTTTAATATATATTATTTACTACTTACAGTAATGCTGTATTTTAGTTTACAGCGACTGTTCAGAGCTCCGTTCAGCTGGTTACGCTGCAGACGGAGTCTATAAAATTGATCCTGATGGAAACGGCTCCTTCCCAGTCTACTGTGACATGACAACAGATGGAGGAGGGTGGACTGTGTTTCAAAGACTCGACAACAATTTGGTAAGCTTTACCCGTGGGTGGCAAGACTACAAAACCGGTTTTGGTAACCTGAATGGGGAGTTTTGGCTGGGCCTTGAGAAGGTCTACCGACTGATCAAAAGACAAGTTACAAAACTGCGCATTGATCTGGAGGCTCCTTCAGGGAACAAGGGATATGCTGTGTATTCTTCGTTCTCTATCTCCGACGAGAGTGATTTTTATCGCCTAAGTGCGAGCGGATACTCAGGCACTGCTGGAGATCCCCTCACAGCTCCTTCACATCCAAATTTTATCGCGAACAACAGGAGGTTTAGCACACCTGATAAGGATAACGATGCATGTCCATGTCACTGTGCAGTGAATGTGGGATGGTGGTGGGGATGGTGCGGTGTGTCATGCCTAAATACGAGAACTTGGAAAACCTTTGGTCAAATCTCCAGGACCGGAATGAAGTTGAAATAAGTAAGAATATAATTCGTTCCTTTTTTATGTTTGATTTGTTATCGAATCTCATGCTTATTTTTCTGTAAAAATAAATTCAGCGACTTTGTCCTGATTATTAACCTTGTTTGTGTGTTTGTGTGTTGGTCTGTTTGTGTGTTGGTCTGTTGGTCTGTTGGTCTGTTGGTCTGTTGGTCTGTTGGTCTGTTGGTCTGTTGGTCTGTTGGTCTGTTGGTCTGTTGGTCTGTTGGTCTGTTGGTCTGTTGGTCTGTTTGTCTGTTTGTCTGTTTGTCTGTTTGTCTGTTTGTCTGTTTGTCTGTTTGTCTGTTTGTCTGTTTGTCTGTTTGTCTGTTTGTCTGTTTGTCTGTTTGTCTGTTTGTCTGTCTGTCTGTTTGTCTGTTTGTCTGTCTGTCTGTTTGTCTGTTTGTCTGTTTGTCTGTTTGTCTGTTTGTCTGTTTGTCTGTTTGTCTGTTTGTCTGTTTGTCTGTTTGTCTGTTTGTCTGTTTGTCTGTCTGTCTGTTTGTCTGTTTGTCTGTTTGTCTGTTTGTCTGTTTGTCTGTTTGTCTGTTTGTCTGTTTGTCTGTTTGTCTGTTTGTCTGTTTGTCTGTTTGTCTGTTTGTCTGTTTGTCTGTTTGTCTGTTTGTCTGTTTGTCTGTTTGTCTGTTTGTCTGTTTGTCTGTTTGTCTGTTGGTCTGTTGGTCTGTTGGTCTGTTGGTCTGTTGGTCTGTTTGTCTGTTTGTCTGTTTGTCTGTTTGTCTGTTTGTCTGTTTGTCTGTTTGTTTTTATATATAATTCTGTTTTTCTATACTTTAGGAGATGACCTACATTCTTCAGGATGTGTTTGCAGTATGAACCTCTCCCACTTCAAAGATATAATTACTATTGAATTTGACTCAAGTTTGAGATAATGCAGAAACATTTCGGAATAAAATGCAATCACCTCACTACCATTACCAAAATACACATAAATCAATTCTAGGCGCAATATAATCTACCACTATCTTTGCAATAGCAGTGATTAAATTAGGAGGCATACTGAAGCATGGACTATTGTATTTTTTTCTCTTCCTTGCATGAAAAGCCTCATATAAGAATTGTTTATAGAGACGCCATTGTTTGGTTGAGCTCATTATGGCTCCATTCCCTCAGTAGGCGATTGGTTTGATTCGTATTTTTTCTAAATCCCCACACATTCTCTTATTAATGAAGTGATGTGAGCTTGGGTTGTCTGTGCTCTCACAACTTCTCCCTCACTCATCTATATATTTTCCTTTCTAGATCATTACAAGGGATAAAATACAAAATAGAATAAAGAAGCTGTTATTTAAAACTGCGTAATTTAGATTTTAAAGTTTCTCTGAGTTTCTTTACTAGCTTTATCAATTTTATCAAGCCCAAAATTCGGCTGAGAGACTTTTAAAAGGACGTTCGCGTACAAATCCACGGGGAGGGGGATTCTCCCATATATGGACTATACGGGAATGATCCGCTTAACAGGGTATGGTTTATCGAGCTTCTTGTCACAAACAGGGTATGCAGTTTCACTCAAGGTCCAAGTTCTTCCTGAGTTTCCTGTCATATTCAGGGTTCCTACTTTCCTATTGACCAAAACTGGTTATTATGGTTGTAAAAAAAAAACAATATGTGAGATGACATGATAATAATATTATTGAAACAGGAACTCAGTGCAATAAATTATATCTTTTGTCATAAACAGGGTCTACAAATTTGAGTTTTTTTTATCATAAACAGGGTACCCCTTTCAGAATCCCAGTGGAACACCCCTACACAAATTCTGGCGGAGTACCCCAAACCCCCTTCACCCGGATGCAAATGAAGGTGCAATCAGGTTTTTCAGTCTTAAACTTGGCATAAACATACCCCAATATATTCGTGTTCCAAAAATGACATAAAAAGGAGGTTATTCATTGTTTTCTAAACGCTGAGGATATATGCCACTCATTGAGGAAAAGTCGTGCGCTATAGAATATTCTGAAGTATCAAAGAAACACTTTGACAAAAAATAAAAAACATCAGAAATGCAGAAAATAAATTCATGGCCATGAAAAATATGACTTTCCTTAACATTTTTGAATTAAAAGCACGGGGAAGAGTTAGTAATAAGGATTGATGAAACTTTTAATCCGTGCGATGCAGTCAAAATGAGCAGAATTCGAATTCGTTAACAGGTTTTTTTAAGTTAATTGTTTTCCGTAAGTATATTCGGTGTCAACAATCAGAATTGACTTTCTAACCACAAGATAACGGAAAGATAGCAATAAACGATTCCAATTGGCTAAGAAACATTCTTGAAATATATCTGGGTGACCACATTTTTTCGATTAACACTGTAAGTATACCTTGGAAGATTACTTATATGGCAGCAGAAATGATGTTCCCAATTTCAAGTGTTAAAAATGCACCTAACCCCCGATAAAATACTTTCAGTATTGATTCTACATAAAGTGAAAAGTTGAATGGTGAAATGCATTTTCTTCATTTGAATGCTGCGTCTTTAAGATATAATGATTTATACTTCCAATATGTTACTGACTGAGGCAATCAAATACTAACTTTATGTAGAATTAAAACTAAGAGTATTGTGAGCATTGAGCACTTTCCGTTTTCGTGACAAAGTTTTCGTTTCGGTTCGATTCCGTATCGGTTTTAAGCATATTTAATTATATAGAACATAAATAACTCATAACTGTACCATGTAATTTTTTTTTTAACCATTTTTGAATACACCCACCAGCAATAGTCGACAAGTTACACCCACCAGCACCAGTCGACAAGTTACACCCACCAGCACCAGTCGACAAGTTACAAAAATTAAAACAGCATTGGAAGAAGACTTGAGTGCCAGGAGAAATGAAGATGTTCGGCCTTCGCTTGTCGATCAAATCTGGAATTACGAGATGGGTTATACCTTGTCTGGCGTTAGTCCTCGCCTGTACCATAAACTACATCAGTGCATCAGCCAGTAGCCACAATAGAGAGTTCTTGTTCTATAACAAACCCGATCATATTCTCTCCATTCCATCGGGTTTGGTAAATGTCACAGAAATGACGACCAAAGCTACCGATAAAATGGCTTGTATCTTCGCTTGTACAAGAAGTAGTCCTTGGTGTAAATCAGTCAACTTTAAGATTCAACCTGAGAATGACAGCTTTCACATTTGTGAGCTTCTTTCTATGACATGTACACCAAACCCAGCTACTTGAAGCGAGCACAAGGATTCACTCATCTTAGCATCAAGGTAGGTACGACTCAATATTGCCATCCACAGACACAAGGATTCACTCATCTTAGCATCCAGGTAAGGTACGACTCGATATTGGCATCCCAGCACAAGGATTCACTCATCTTAGCATCAAGGTAGGTACGATCTCAATATTGCATCCCAGCACAAGGATTCCTACTCATCTTAGCATCAGGGAGGTACGAACTCGATATTGCATCCCAGCACAAGGATTCACTCATCTTAGCATCAAGGTAGGTACGACTCAATATTGCATCCAGCACAAGGATTCACTCATCTTAGCATCAAGGTAGGTACGACTCACGATATTGGATCCCAGCACAAGGATTCACTCATCTTAGCATCAAGGTAGGTACGACTCAATATTGCATCCAGCACAAGGATTCACTCATCTTAGCATTAAGGTAGGTACGACCCATAATTGCATCCCAGCACAAGGAGTCACTCATCTTAGCATCAAGGTAGTACGACTCAATATTGGATCCCAGCACAAGGATTCACTCATCTAGGTAGGGGTACGACTCAATATTGCATCCCAGCACAAGGATCAACTCATCTTAGCATCAGAGGTAGGGGGGGAACGACTCATATTGGATCCCAGAACAAGGTTCACTCATCTTAGCAGCAAGGTAAGTAACGACGCCATATTGGATCCCAGCACAAGGATTTCACTTATCTAGCATCAAGGTAGGTAACGACGCAATATTGCATCCCAGCACAAGGATTCACTCATCCTAGCATCAGGTAGGTACACATCAATAATTGGATCCCAGACACAGGATTCAACTCATCTTAGCATCAAGGTAGGTACGACTCAATATTGGATCCCCAGCACAAGGATTCACTCATCCTTAGCGATCAGGGTAGATACGACTCAATATTGGATCCAGAACAAGGATTCACTCATCTTAGCATCAGGGTAGGTACGACTCAATATTGCATCCCAGCACAAGGATCACTCATCTTAGCATCAAGGTAGGTACGACTCAATATTGGATCCCAGCACAAGGATTCACTTATCTTAGCATCAGGGTAGGTACGACTCAATATTACATCTTGTCGGTCAAACTAAATTGATCCAAACTCCATTGATCAAAAAGGAGGTCCGTTCTGATTATCCCATTTTTCTTTGTAGAACAAGTGCGAGCCGAATCCATGTCAGAACAATGGATTGTGTTTCCCTGACTACGACAATGACGAATATCATTGCGTATGTAATGCAATAAAAGGAAAAGACTGTGAAATGTGTAAGTATAGTAAGTTGAAATTTTTTAATTGCACGCGTATTAAAATAAATAATAAATAAATAAATCACTTAGGTTTTTTTTATTTCTTATTTTTAGGGCTTTCGCACTAATTGGGGACATTTTTCACTCAAATACACTACCCACTACAGTTCAATGTTCTATGCACATAACACTCAACTCACATGTTGATTTTTATTAGAGCGAAGGTTCCAAGCAAAAATATAAACGCACTCCAAATCCCTCCTTAGGGCTGCAGCGGCTGCAACTTGTCTTCGGCTTGTATATATTGTTATTGATCCTTGTGTTTGTTTTCAACTGGCCAAGGTTTTGTATGTACATCATGACTCTTACAATAATTTTGTAATTTAGTTTACAACGAATGTTCAGAGCTCCGTTCAGCTGGTTACACTGCAGATGGAGTCTATAAAATTGATCCTGATGGAAACGGCTCCTTCCCAGTCTACTGTGACATGACAACAGATGGAGGAGGGTGGACTGTGTTTCAAAGACTCGACAACAATTTGGTAAGCTTTACCCGTGGGTGGCAAGACTACAAAACCGGTTTTGGTAACCTGAATGGTGAGTTTTGGCTGGGCCTTGAGAAGGTCTATCGACTGATCAAAAGACAAGTTACAAAACTGCGCATCGACCTGGATGCTCCTACAGGGAACAAGGGATATGCTGTGTATTCTTCGTTCTCTATCTCCGACGAGAGTGATTTTTATCGCCTGAGTGCGAGCGGATACTCAGGCACTGCTGGAGATCCCCTCACAGCTCCTTCACATCCAAATTACATCGCGAACAACAGGAGGTTTAGCACACCTGATAAGGATAACGATGGATGTCCATGTCACTGTGCAGTGAATGTGGGATGGTGGTGGGGATGGTGCGGTGTCTCATGCCTAAATACGAGAACTTGGAATACCTTTGGTCAAATCTTCAGGACCGAAATGAAGTTGAAATAAAGTAAGGAAATAATTCGTTCTTTTTTTTTATGTTTGATTTGTGATCGAATCTCATGCTTATTTTTCTGCAAACGAGATTCAGCGACTTTGTCCTGACCATTAACCTTGTCTGTCTGTCTGTCTGTCTGTCTGTCTGTCTGTCTGTCTGTCTGTCTGTCTGTCTGTCTGTCTGTCTGTCTGTCTGTCTGTCTGTCTGTCTGTCTGTCTGTCTGTCTGTCTGTCTGTCTGTCTGTCTGTCTGTCTGTCTGTCTGCTGTCTGTCTGTCTGTCTGTCTGTCTGTCTGTCTGTCTGTCTGTCTGTCTGTCTGTCTGGTTCTGTCTGTCTGTCTGTCTGTCTGTCTGTCTGTCTGTCTGTCTGTCTGTCTGTCTGTCTGTCTGTCTGTCTGTCTGTCTGTCTGTCGTATGTCTGTCTGTCTGTCTGTCTGTCTGTCTGTCTGTCTGTCTGGGGTCTGATCATTAACCTTGTGATTAGGGTTGTTGTTGTTGTTTCTGTTAAAAGTAAATGTCTTGATAGCGTCATATTATAAAAGGATTGAAAAACGCTGAGAAACTGGGTTTAGCGGCGGCGGAACCTGCGTTAAATGTAATATTTCAGTGCCCCCTCCCCCCAAAGATTTTCAGCTTCTGCCGCTCCTGGTTTTATACAGTCAATTCAAAAAACATTGTGGTCGATCATCTCAAGCCTACGCGACTGGACCGAAAGGAATTCTGGGAAGTAGTTATTGAAGCCGAGTTGAATCCATAATTTTATTTGACTATTCGTAGGCGAGCGGGAAGTGTTAAAGAGACGTTTTTTAATGCCTTCATATTTTCGAGATTGTGATTCCCAAACCCATAGACATGCATTCGATGGATTTTTTCTATACATTATTATCTTATTACTAGCGGGAACGTTAATTCAGAATGAATATCTAACCGCTTCAGTGATTTTTACCTTTTCCCTTTCGGTCCAGTCGGGTAGGCTTGAGTTGGTCGACGACAAAATTTTTTGAATTGACTGTATATGAGAGACTCCGCATATACAATGATCTTTACTCTTATATACAATTTTTTCTCTTTTATACATTAGGGGATGACCTACATTCTTCAGGATGAGCATGATTTTACTATTGAATTTGAACTAAAATAAGAGATAATGTAGAGACATTTCTGAATCAAATGAAATCCAGACCTCATTACCATTACCAAAATATTTATAAGCACAAGGATCAATTATAGGCACCATATAATCTGTACAGCAGGAAGTATACTGGAGCATGTACTATAAGCCAGTTCGTAGTTTAAGGTAGCTCACTACTTTGGTAAACAATAAACAGAAATTGATTTTTTTAAATTTAATGCTGATTTCAAAAATGCAAAGAATGGGGTGTCCCGAGCTTGTTTTTGAGATAATCACTACGGAATGACATGCGTTTGTATAATTTTGGAAGAAAATGGCGAAAATTAATTAGTACAATCACAGGCGTGAGTGGAGTGTCCGGCGCACCGCAAGACACTCTCTAGATTCGCTCACTGTTGACCTAGAAGTCTGGGTTACTTTGACCAAGTAATAATACCCCAATCACACCTAGGCTTAAACATGTTTAAAAGTTGTTTAACTAATCAGGTTTGAAAAACTATCTACGAACACTGCACAATATTTGGTGAAATAATGCATGTAAGCTATCCTTTGTCTTGCTCTGTAAATATTTTAAAAAGTTTAATTATATTATAGTCTTCTAGTTTCAGCCATTTTTTAAACATTTTTTCAGAGATCTTTTTCTGCCATACATTATGAACGCAGCCTTAGTGTAAATGTTACTTAGTGTAATTATTTCACGGTTAAATAAAAGCACTCAAATAATGGTCGTAAATAATGCCAATATGTACTTTTGCAATACTGCGCTAGCTAGCCCTATTATATTAGGTAATGGTTTCATAAAAGACTTCTATGTTAGTGGGAGAAAAATAGTGGCTGCCGGCCATAAAAGAAGTGCATGTTCCCCTGCTTCTACATATTTGGTCAGTACGGTATGTGCTGCCCAAGCTGGTAAGTGAGTTGTTGTTATTTGAAGCACAGTCCGAGATAAACAGGTCATTTGTACCAAATACTGGACCATAGCTAGCGCCGTTATATATCGCATGGCCATCATTTTGTCGCTTGAGGGTCAGCTTGACTGGACGATATCCATAGATGTTCCTCAGGGTGTACAGGAAGGATTTGGAAGACGAAGTATAGCCGCCGCTACCTTCATGAAAACGAAAAATATAGCTGTTAGTTATCAGTAGGTAATTACGAAAGCTTTTCCATTAAAAGCAAATTACGGGTTTTTTTTTACTACCACCAGCCAGAAGTCCTTTGACACTTTTTTCTATTTGTTTTTTTATTTATTTGGTTTTCTAATTGTTTGCTCTTTCTTCTTTCTTTCTTTCTTTCTTTCTTTCTTTCTTTCTTTCTTTCTTTCTTCTTTCTTTCTTTCTTTCTTTCTTTCTTTCTTTCTTTCTTTCTTTCTTCTTTCTTTCTTTCTTTCTTCCTTCCTTCCTTCTTTCCTTCCTTCCTTCTTTATTTCTTCCTCTCTTTCTTCATTCCTTTCTTTCTTTCTTCCTATCTTCCTTTCTTTCTTTCTTTCTTTCTTTCTTTCGTTCTTTCTTCTTTCTTTCTTTCTTTCTCTCTCTCTCTCTCTCTCTCTTTCTTTCTTCCTCTCTTCCTCTCTTTCTTCATTCCTTTCTTTCTTTCTTCCTTTCTTCCTCTCTTTGAAAACAATTAGATAGAATGGGACAACTTAACCTTGAGTAGAGAAAAACACCCAAGCCTATTAATGTTTGATGTAATTAATCATAAAGCTCCCAAATTTCTTCGCGACGTTTTCGTTATTAGTTCGGAAAATAACCCTTACAAATCTCTTCTCAGGGATGATTCTCTAAAATTAGATTTTAACAAAGTCCCAAAGACTGAATATTGTAGGGGTTCTTTTTCTTATAGAGGGGCAAAAAATTGGAGATCCCTACTGTATTCATCTTTTGACTCTTCATAAACTGTTTATCTGGTATTAATTTTTTAAACTTGTTATTAAAATTATTACGTTTAATTTATATTTCTTGTGACACTATTATTGAAGAAGTTAGTAGTATGAGCAGTAGTCTTGCTTCTGTTTATATAAGGCTTTCACGTAAAGAAGTTGTAAAACTTATTGAATTATCGTATTTAAATAAAAGTGAATCAATCAATCTTTTTTTCCTTTCTTTCTCTCCAATTGAGAGAATATGATTGCATCTAATTACAAAATATGTCGAGAATCAACAACACTGAACCGTGTGATTCATCATTCGATTAGTTATAAATTTGGCTGTCTTAAGAGCCTGCAGTTCAGTATGCAGTACACTGCATGTTATAATTTAATCATTTCCCCCCATTTTCCCCTACCGTTTACACGGAAGAAAGGATACTCTAGGGAATAACACGTGGACTTTAATGGGGAAAAACCAAAAACTGCAAACAGAAGGCTCAAAAGAACTTTTCAAAAAATATCAACTCCCCTTTTTGAAATACCCGTATCCGCCCTTGTATCCCTTTCGAATAACTCTGGTAGTGATAGGAAAATGGTGACGAAATCATGCAAGCGAAATAATCGTCAATAAGTTCTTTTTTTCCTTACTGTGCCATGATACACCGATATATCCACCAAACACGTAGCTACTTACACGTACTATAGTCACTGTGGGTCCCTTTACTACTTACCGTGCCATGATACATCGGTGTATCCACCAAACACGTAGCTACCTACACGTACTATAGTCACTGTGGGTCCCTTTACTACTTACCGTACCATGATACATCGGTGTATCCACCAAACACGTAGCTACCTACACGTACTATAGTCACTGTGGGTCCCTTTACTACTTACCGTGCCATGATACATCGGTGTATCCACCAAACACGTAGCTACCTACACGTACTATAGTCACTCTGGGTCCCTTTACTACTTACTCTGCCATGATTCACCGGTGTATCCACCAAACACGTAGTCACTTACACGTACTATAGTCACTGTAGGTCCCATGTTATCACACCGGCGGTGGAATTTAGTTCCAACATCCCAGCCATCATCTGCAGCGTGCCAACATCTGACCCAAAGACTTTTACTTGGGTTCTGCACAACTGGAACCAAGTAAAGACCCAAATCTTGCAGAAAAGTCAAATTGCCATAGTTGCTTAAAATAGCCGAAGAATCAAGTCCTCCTGAGAACGAATAGCATCAAATATAGCGCGTCATATTTTATTCTTTTCATTTATTTGAGTGTTCGAGAAAATGATAACCTTATAGTCTAAGGACAAGTTAATACTTTCCAAGTGACAAAATATGTACTCAAATGAGATAATTTTCCTGATGATAGCCCTTTCGCAGGGCATAATCACATAACTGTTACTGGCAAAAAAATTCGGGCTTCCTTAGTACCTCTTGCTGGGTTGCTAATGTCATATCCAAAACGTTTCCAAAATACTTCCCCCCCCCCCCCCCCCCCCCCAATACTTTCATTAGTTTGCCCAGCTGATCTGAGAAAAAATATAGCCAGAATCGAGAATATTTGCAAAACTGTGGTGTCATTTTTTTCTCATGAAACTATGGACTTGCTAGTTACCAAATAAAAAATAACATTGCTAATAAGCGCTTGATAACATTGATGGCACACTCATATAATTCAAATTTTTATTTCAATAGCGGAAATGACTTCATGTCACCTCAGTTTTGCAGTGACGTCATTTCTACGTCACTATTTAAGATTAACTTGTTTGCAATCCAGCAGAGCCTTCCCCAAGATAACTTTGGCTAAATTGATTCGTACTCAAAGTGAATCAGCAAGTAGCTGTTTGACGCAAAAGGTAAACTTTAACCTTGAAGATTGATATTGACCAAGATAATAAGCATCTAATGGTAGGGTTTTTCCTTTGTAATGTGGTAGTACAGGTACTTACTGGCATACGGTGTACACTGTTTTCCGTCTCCATGGTAGCCGCTGTTACATGTGCATCGATACGATCCCTTGGTATTATTACAAGTAGCGTTTGCATCACAAGGTTTTGTTTCGCATTCATCGACATCTGAAAAACAAGTGATCCTTAATAATGCTGTTTGAAATCTGAATTCGCTGCAATGTTCCTGTTTCGTCACTTTGTAGAATATTTGTGTGCTTGAATGGGTGAAGGTGTGCAAATCGTTTAGCTTATTTATCTATACTAATGTTGTGCGTTATTTGCAAGTGCTGATACTGAAGAAGATTTCTGTATTATTGAGTCTGTGATCAATAGGACACATCTGCTTGGGGACTTAAAAGGTTCTTAGAGACCTGGGGCACTTGCAAGAAAGTGATTTTAGCGAGTTACTTAAGACAAAAGAGCATAAATAAGACAGGGATACTTCTTATTATCGCGCGCTAACTAAATTCCCGGTTGGGCTATTTTTAGTAACAGGATGCAGTTTAAATTTTGCCTTACCCTACTCCCGTGCGTCATCAACTTGCGCGCGCGCCCATTTTTTGTTTCAAAACAATAAATTAACTTTATTATTATTATTATTATTATTATTATTATTATTATTATTATTATTATTATTATTATTATTATTATTATTATCATCTTACTTCAAACAGCCAGTTGTTAATTATCTGTTTTAAAGAGAGATTTACAATTTTATATGTAGTCAAATAATAAAAATAAAGTTATTATTATAATTGTTACTATTATTATTAATTCATTATTGTTATTATCATTATTATTAGTAGTAGTAGTATATGTAATAGGACCCTATGCTGTCCAATTAAGAAATAATAAGACGAGGGAAATTCCGAGATCTGACAAAATTGGATGAGGCCGTAGGCCGAGTCCAATTTGGTAGTCAGAGGAATTTTTCGAGTCCAATGATTTCTTGATTGGGGAGCATGAAATCCCATTACCTATTAATTATATAGCTGCCTAATTAATCCCATATCAACAAGACCTGTCCAATTAAGGAAATTATTGGAACCTATATGAGATTAATGAGAAGCTGCATAATTATTATTATTATTATCAATATTATTATTAATATCGTTATTATTAGTATAGGAAATCGCACGATCTCGAGTACAATTTGGAAATTAATAGACGCGAGTAATGTTTTGAAAGTTCTTGTTATTGCACGAGCCTTTAGGCGAGTGCAATTAAAGAACTTTTAAAACATTACGAGTGTCTATTAATTCCAAATTGTACGAGAAGATCGTGCGACTTTTTGTTTATAGTTCACTCAACAAAATTTCAGTAAAAAATGCGAAGCGACGCCGTTAAACTATGTCTATTTGGCGGCCGATTTTCAGCCGCGCCAATAGCGCAACTGAAATGCATGAAAAAGATTAGTTCTTAGGTCTAAAATTTTATTCGTGTTTTTTTTTAAGTACAAAATGATAGAAAATAATTGTTTTGACATTGTTTTGGCCGTGTTGCCATAGCGACTTAATTCGGTAGTCCTACGGAGTACAATTAACGCTATAATTGTACTCCTCTAGACCAATCAGAGTCGAGTAATTTTGTTGAGTGTACTATAATTATTATAACAACAATAATGATTCATTTTTCTTAGCTTAGTTTAGGTTAGCTTAGTTTTATCTCTTGTAAATTAGATCTGGAAAGCTCTTTAGAGGGAGATCGATAACGATATTCAGTATTACCGTATTGTATAACCATTATTAACTATGGTATAACATGGTCTACAATGACTTTGTTATAAAACTAGTCCTTGAAAAAGTCACAGGAGATCTCCTAACCAGAGTTCTGCATTCTTCGGTGTGTCTGATACGTGGTGGGTATGATAGAGTCTCCCAGTACAGATACGGCTTTCAATAATTCGTTCCAAGATTTTTTCCATATTTGCAAAAAACTTACCATGTTGGCATTTTTCTCCGGTGTATCCTTTCTTGCATCGGCAACGATAATCCAGTCTGTTTTCATGGAGCAAGCATTTTCCTTTATTTAGGCAAGGTTTGCCTTCACATGGGTTCTGTGAGATAAGACAGGTTACTGATAAAAAATACTACAGTATCAAAAACTTGAACAAATGAAAAAATATATAAATCAGGTGTGTGAAAGGCGATTTCACTTCTCATATTAATTTAGCCAGGTTTTGTATGTATTCCTACATATTCTATAAGGCAAGCTTTCAAAGGAATAAGCAGATTAAGTGAAACTTGACAAACATTCGGTTAAGATAATATTAGACAAAAATAAAATACAGATAGCCAAAGCAGCAAATCTGAGTTTTCGAATTCTGTATCTCCATTTATAAATTAATTAACGAAAAATTTCTAGCAATTTCCACTTCAGTGTCTTTACGCCCATTTCTTACAGACACCAAAACAAATTCATGGTTGAAGTCTTACCTGAATGTTCAAATGAGTGAATTTCACGTCCTGTTTCAAATGCTTGGGGCTGGTAAAGTTGCCAGTAGCTATCAGCTCACAGACGTGACGACCGTCCATCTCAGCTATGATCTTAAAATTGACCGAAAGGCACCAGCGTGTTTCAACACAAGCGAACACACAATCCATCTTGCAGGATACTTTGGTGGACATCTGTTTGACTTTGGTCATGTTGGCGGGTAAAGACAAAAGGTAACCAGGATGGTTATCAAACAACAATCCTGGGTTACGATCATCGTGTGTGTTGGTACTTGTGATATGGTCCACTTTACAAACCAACACAACTAGTAATGTTCCATACAAATACATTTTGAAAGATCGATCGCTATTCCAATGTTAACGTTGTCTTCTCTTGAAGAGTCAAAGTAAGAATGGTATTAGCAAACGATACCTTGCCACAATATTCGTTCCATTAAATGAAATGTGATCTCGTAAATTTAACTCGTAAACGCCCCACAAACTTAAAGGTTTTTATTTGAAATCAGTGCAGTGGCGGATCCGGGGTGGGGGTGTCGAAGGGGTTCACGGAACCCCCCTCGAAGGTTTGATCTTTTAGGTAATAGAAATATGTCTTATATAAATTTTGCTTAAACGTATCCACATAGATAATGTTGAACACGAAATGAAAGATATTTGCTGTAATAATGTTTAAGTTACCCTTACGTTCTGTTACTAGAAAGTAAATTAGGTGAGTGGAGCCATTTTTTTTGTCAAACATCGACTAAACAAAAGAGAATTATACACAGTTTAAGAAACGGAACCCCCCTTTGAAAAATCCTGGATCCGCCACTGCAGTCATTAGTCCTGTCGAATAATGACATTATTAATTCAGTCATATCTGATTGCATCAAGCCAAACTTAACCCAAGATGATGCTGAAGACAAATACAAGTTGATATAAAAGCGATCTCTCTTAAGGTATTAGGATACAAAAATTGACGAATTTCTTGGAAAACATTTTCTTGTTAATTTCGTAATTTTAACTTTTTTATCTTTCAAAGTTTGGTTACTCGTGGCATGCAAACTTGCATGGAATTCTAACTGCGACAAGTTGATACCAAATAAAATAACAATAATAATAATAGTATTATCATTAATAATAATAATAATAATAATAATAATAATAATAATAATAATAATAATAATAATTTCAACTGTATAATAATAATTTTCCATTGTAGCTATCATTGTTAGATTTGAGTCGATACTGAGGTTGGTTTCGGTTATCCGTCCAACCAAAGCTTTATTTTCACTGGGCATCCAGACCTTTATACTGCCTCATAATAATAATAATAATAATAATAATAATAATAATAATAATAATAATAATAATAATAATAATAATAATAATAATAATAATAATATATGAAAATAATATATTTATTAAAAATAATAATCACTTTATTGACAATAATAATTTCTATAATAAAAAAGTTGCTATAATTAATAATATATATAATAATATATGATAACAATAATAATAATAAGAGCAATAATAATAATGATAATAATAATAATAATAATAACTTTATTTTGATGCTTTTTGTTTTACAATTGCAAATCTCGCTAATAACTAGGTAATTTACAATCGGCTACTTGAATTAAAGATAAATTCAGTTTTACATGAAATGAAAGGCTTATAGCTCAAGATATGTACTTGGATACATACTAGAAGATGGAGGGAAAAAACAACAATAATAATAAGAAATAAAATGATATGAAGATACTAAAAATTCACTAAATCGGATTTCCCAGTCTTATTTCATTTACAAAAAATGAAAATGTGGATCTAATGGCAATGTTGATTATTTTTCTTATTATATACATTTTATGCTTTTCCTTGTACCCTAGCTGGTCGAACATTTCTAAAAAACGTTGAGCTTTTCGCAGAGAAAACTCCAACAGAACTAATCGAGAGATTTACAAATTTAACAGATTTAAAATCACTACCTATTTTTGTACTTTTTGTGTTTTCGATCAAAATTATTTTTCAAATTTCATTCAAAACCAACTGTTAGTTCCGGGGTATAAAGACAGTGTAATAATAATAATAATAATAAAGGATATATGCTCAAAAAATAATCAAAGAAAGGGGCAAATACATTTTGGTAGATTTTCTAAAGAGCTTCCCCTCTCTCCCAATATCTCTCTTTCTCTTTCCCCCCTGATTTAAGGATTTGTGGAGATTTTACTGTAAAGTGCAGTTTGTTTGTCCAATAGCTTTTTCACTTAGCATGCAAGTGGATAACAACTTAAAATGCAAAGTTTGTGGTTGAGAAAAAAGTTGTTTTTCGAGAACCGCTATTTCTAATGGATAAATAAATACTGTAACTTTGCCAAAGCTTTTCAAAATGGGGTTTTAAGTTATTTTTGACACTGTTGTTATACTGAGTAATGGTCCTATCAGACATATTCAATTTATGTATCATATATTTTTAAATTTAAAATTATAGACGTTTTAATTGATACTAGAGAGGATTAATAACGTTTTTTAAAGTGAGTCACTCAAATGTGCAACTTACGTACGACAGTAAACATTGAAGCTGAAACGGAATCAAATCATTACAAGCGGTACCGGAAATCCTTTAAAACATTTACTGAAATTAGCCAAGCTAAAATTATGCTTGTAATTTTCTTCTTTATTCCTTAAAAAAACAAAAATATTTTGGGGAAAAAGTTAAGCGCATGGAAGGCTAAATAAGCTATAGATGACCTGTTTATTGAGTTTCAAATGGATGGAGGCAGATGATACACAAGTCTATAGGCTTAGATGTCAATCATCAGTATAAGCTGATGATGAGAAAAATGACTTAAGCGTCAGGGCAATTTTGTTTCTTACTTTACCAAAAAGACCCTTTTTTCTTGAAAGTCTAAGTTAATTGTTATCGGTCTCTTTGCTCATCTCGAAGTTTCTTATGTACAATTGAGCAAGACTTACAAAAACAGCTTGATATGATATGAGCAAATGAGAGAAAGGACATGAGATAACATAGAGAGTTGACTGGACTCTATTTGAATAATAGACTTTCGAAAAGTCCTCTGCCTAACTCTACTGCCTACCTCTCGCGACTTCGTAGCTCGATCGCTTTATTAGAATAAAAAAAACTCCTTGGGCGGCAAGTCTATTTAAATACTAGTACATTCTTATCCATAAATATATCACATAGCAATAAAATATGTCTACCACCCTGTTCAAAGCCAGAATGTTATATTTGCTGAAAAATCGCATATTATCTAGTTGCACATCCCTTTATCTACTTTATGCGAGAGTATCAGTCCTTTCGCCTAGCTACCTGCAAAATGGGTTTTATTTATATTCATAGCTATAGCTCCAAAAAGCTGGTTTTGAAGCATCTTGTGCTTATCATATTGCTATTTTAACTAGCTAATAGCAACAAAAGCTGTAATTTCTGGAACGTTGATATAGTTGATGAAGTTTTCTATTGGCAAAACCTCAATCATCATTTCCATAGTGCCTTATGAGTATAACAAACCACTATTTTTTTGTAAAGGCTAACAATAACAGCACAGATATCTATGACGTAAATATCTCATCTTGAAAGGTCCAAAAGATGGTCTTAAAGCATTTAGACTGTTAATAGGCAAAAAGGTTCTTAAATAGGGATGGGGGATTTTATTGGAATGGAAAAAGGTAGTTCGAATAAAGTTTTGCAAGCGTCGAGGAAAGTCCACCATATTGTTGTTACTAATTATCCTGTCTCTCTGGGTTGCAGGTTTATTATACACAATTTTTTTAGCAGTGTGCACCAGTGCCTTTGCCATCGCTTTTCCAAGTGCACTTGCTGTAATCTGGTCTAGGATTGGAGTGTTGTATGAGGCCTGTTGGTTAGGCATCTGAGGTGATACAGGAGAAACATTTGCTGTATTGGGAGGTATCGGTGCTGAATTTGCAGGGCTATTTTGAGGTGGGAATACTTGGGGTTGAGGTAAAGGTGGTGCGTTGGGAGAATTAGGCAAGGACGGTGCATTGGCAAGATTAGGCTGACGCAGCACGGGCGGTGTGTTAGCAGGATTGGGTTGAGGTAATACGGGCGGTACATTACCAGGATTTTGTTGAGACAAGACTGGGGAAAGATTCCCAGGATTTTGCTGTGGTAAAAAAGGTGACACATTCAGACTAATAATCTGCTGTTCGCCGGGGCCAATAAATTTTCCTTGTTTTAGAACCTGGTTGATAGGAAGGAGTGGCGAAGTGGTTGGATTAACTATTTCAACTTTCAATGATGATGCTGTAGGAAGGAATCTCTTCTGAGGATCCAGACCCTTTGCTAAGTTGAGCGCAGTACCTAACATCTCTGTGAGTTTCTGTTCCTCAGAAGGCTCAGCGTTTTGGCTGACTATTTTTGAAATCGCTTGAGTAAGAGCTGATGTTAGCAACTGTGGAGGCTGTCTTTGAGCCTGTACTTGTAATGCTGCCTGGTTAAGAGCAGATGTAATAAGGTCAGGCTGTGATTGACTCAAAGATGATTTAAGGGCATTAGACAGCAGATTTGAGAGGGAAGAAACGGGAGCCATTTGATTCGCATTGAGCGTCCCCATTAATGGGTTATTGGGTCTCATTAAGCCTTGCTGTAATGTAGAAATAAGTCCTGATGTTTCTTGAAAAGGTAAACTGTTTGGAGGGACATTCCAAGGTGGATAGCCATAAGGATTTCCGTTTTGTGACATCATTTCCTCGATGGACAATGGATTGTACGGTGGATTACGCATACCGAGCATCGACGCAACAGCCGAAGGTGTGTTCCATAAAGGAGGGCCTTGCAAGGATCTTTGTAATTGCGTGTTTGCTAGCAATGATAGCTGAGAATTCATTTCTTGTGCTTTTTGAATCTGAGACACAACTTCGCCTACACCAGATGGTGGATTTGTCGGAGGCAACTGAATGATGACTGGCCTCTCTTTTTGATGTTCTTCTCCGATATTTAAACTCAAATCTATCTTGGTTAAATTAGACTCCTCTAGTTCTTTGGGATGATTCAAAGGAGGCAAAGGTTTCTGCCCTATTGGAGGCATCGTGGGTAGTACCAAATTAATATTAACAGGTTGAGGTGTAGGGTGTGTGGTGGAATGAGGCGTTGGTGTAGGAATTGGTGGTTTAGGAGAAGATGGTATTTGTATTGTTGAAGATGATGTAGCTGTAACAACAAGTGGTATAGCTGTTACTGGTATATGCTGCTTTGTTACCGAGTTCCTATTTCCAAGTTTATTGATACTAATCTTTTTCTTGTCGTCATCTGGTAGAACATTATTAGGAGGAAGAGCGATATACGGTAACGCTGAAACCTCGGAATCAGCTTCAGATAACTGATCTCTTGCCACTAGACTACCTTCTTCTACCACCATTTTGGCCTTAGTTTCAGCATAAGATGTACCTGAAGTAGAGAACGCCACACAATTAAATCCAATATCCAGTATTTTTTACCTTTTCTATAGCGATCATAATTGACTTCCCTTCGTTTAACTACGTAATCACCCTCGAATGCATGGAGAGTAAGTCGGCTCCTATTTTTTGCCGGTGCTTTTGAAAACATCTACTTGATGACAAATTAATAATAGCAAAAATGATATTGAGTTTGGTCAGTTTTCAGCATTCAAAATGTGTACGTTTTATATCTTTACAAAACTTTTAAATAACCGAAGCATTGGTATTCTCCAATATAACTGATATGGTCAAACACAAATAATTCATCCAAGGCTGCAAAGTTCAACTTTGAAAAATCCTTTCAAAATACCCTGCACTCTCAGTGTGTTGGATGCTGTATAGTTGCACAGTGAACCGATGTATGGAAAGTCGAGTCAATACGCTATAATAAGTTCAAGTGTGTTGAAGCAATTTAAAATAAATCCTTTCATACCTGTATTAAAAGCTGCCCTCATATTTTTCTCTGGCAATCCCTTTCTTGAAGTACTCGACTTTACCATATCATTCTGATTTTCGTACTTTTTTGAAGGCGAAAGGAATTCATGTTGATGCTTCGTACCCTTCTTCCCTCGTAAACCCTTAACTAAACCTCCATTGATAATCATGCTAGAAATCACTACCACTACCACAACGTTGCATCCATTCATGACTTCTTGTAAAAAGGTAACGCTGCTATCTCGAATATTACATGGAAACTTGAAAAAAATCAGTCCATCCTACAAGAATTTTAAAAGAACGTCAAAACCAGAAAAGACAGAGTGTCTACTAAATACGGTTAACTGCTTTGTATGATCACTTGTTAGTTGATTGAAAATTACACATCATTTCACATTGGAGAAGCTTTTGGTTATTACGTAAATGTAAAAATAAATCTGGCCCTTCCTATTCAATATGACCGTCCCTCGACAGGTGGTTCGTAATCACGTGTTTATTCAACAGTGGCCCTTATTTGACACAGACTATATCACATTATACGTTAATAGTAAGAAAATATTATCAACTTTTGGGGCTCACGAAGAATTTTTGTATAAAGTTTATTTAGTCAAAACACACCACTTTTTTAACTCAAAACAATAGCAACATGTCATCTTTTAAAGATAAACAATTCACTAGTAAGTAATATTTAATTCATTAGTTATGACCCGTTATGTTATAAATTGCTTTTTTTTGCTTCGAATTATTTTTTTCAACCAAAAAAAAAAAACGTTTTAGGAATATTATTATACATTTCGTACACACACTATAGGAAATATAATCCAGCTAATACTAGAGTGATGCATAAAGCAAAAACGGGATAATTGTTGACGTTTTAGCGTGATAATAGAGCACCAGACAAGTATAGTTGGTTTACTAGGTCATCCACATCATAGTCCAGTAGTTTAGTCAGTTATGAACTGTCGGTAACAAACAAATGTCGTTAATTTATTCAAGGCTTAAAAATGATATTTTGATACTAGATCCTTTTGGTATTTTAAAAAATGAGAGTATTCTTTGGAATTGTCGTTATACTATCGATAGTGCATAGCATAGATGCAAAGACTATTGCCAGAAAGAAACAGCATGGAGTCGAGCACAAAAAAATTGCAAATATCAAGACGCCTTCGACAAATACAACAAAATTGAACGATGTTAAATTAAGTCAAAACAAAAATGGTGAGTTTGTATTCGTTTGCGGAAAAAATTGAGGAGTGTTTTATACGACTACATCATTTGTAGTGGTACAGCTTATAACAATCCGACTATATTTTAATTCCAGTATCAGTGAAAATAATGGCCAAGCGCGTCATTCACAATTGGAAAATGAAAGTTTTTATTCGTTAACGAGGCTTGTTTTGTTTTCCTTCTTTTTTGTATTAAAATAGAATAAAAATCTCCTTGTCTGACTTTCAACAAAATTTTTGCTTTGCCAGAATATCATGATATGAAAGAAGGCCCAAAAGAAGCCCTGTTTGCTCGTCGTAGGATTGACATCAGTGGATCACCTAAAAGTGTCGTGGTAAAACTCAATGGTCAACAGGTTCTTTCACAGGGTAAAGAAGTATCAGATAAAACGCCGTCTAGTTCATTGGTTGGAGGACAAAATGATGAGAATTCAAAGTCAAATAATCGCAATCACATTCAGCTGAATATCAATGTAAATAAGCAAAGCAAGGAAGCAGAGCATCCTGATATAATAGCAATGCCTCCCTCTCAGCAAGTAGCTAGTTTGCCTTCGGTTAATCTTCCACAACTATTGATTCCAAATTCTGTAGATCAGCTAGCGAGAGCTCCCGCACTACTCAACGTTGGGGTTCCCAATGTACAGCAAGGAAGCCTTGTCAATGGCATTGGAAATCTAAATGGTGCAACCATAGGTTATCCTGGGACTGGACTTGCGAATACTCTGACAAATGGAGTCATAAACCCTTTAAATGGCATTCCTACCAATAACATTAATGGTGGAATAGCTACCGGAGTTATTAATCCCGCTGTGGGATATCAGAATAACGGACACTCAGTGTTGTTACCTAATGGGGTCCAAGTACCTGTAGTGGATAATCAAGGAAATACCATGCCACAAGGGAACGTTCAACAAGGAGCAAATAATGTACAGACCGTGTCAACGGCCAACGGGCTCCAGGTACCTTTGGTAAACAATCAAGGAAATGCCTTGTCACCAGGAGCTATGGGATACCCAACTAATAATGGACAGACCATATTAGGAGGCAACGGTAACCAGATACCTCTATTTGGGAACCAGGCAGGCACCCAGGTCATGGGACATCCTGGACTTACAAACAACGGCCAGACCACGGCATTGCTAGCAAATCCAACTCAAGGACCTTTGGTAGGAAATCAAGGAAATGTAATGGTCAGTGGGGGTTCTACAGTGACAGGCAACGCTTGTTGTCAACAACAACAACAGCAGCAGCAGTGTGGAGCTGGATCCTGCTATCAGTGTGGGAGTGGAAATCAATGTCAAGCGTGTGGTGGTGGTGCAGGTTGCCATAGTAATCCTTTTGGCATAAGTACGTTTTGTCCTCACGATGTTGACGAATTTTTGTTTGACACGATAGAGTGTTGTAAATCTTTCCCATGCGACAGTAGTTCAAAGTCGACTGCTACTCCTACTACTCCACCCACACAAAATCCTAATATACCCTTACCACCCAATACAGGGAGTAACCCACGTCCTCAATATCCAAATCAAGGCACATTTCCAATACCTGGAGCTGCCAATCCACAAGGTGCACTGCCTCCACAACCTGGAGCTCAAGGAACACCACCCAATCCAAATATCAGTCCTCTGCCTACGCAACCTGGATCTCAATTTGCACCACCCAATCCAAATATCAGTCCTCTGCCTCCGCAACCTGGAGCTCAATTTGCACCACCCAATCCAAATATCGGTCCTCTGCCTCCGCAACCTGGAGCTCAAGGTGCACCACCCAATCCAAATATCAGTCCTCTGCCACCACAACCTGGAGCTCAAGGTGCACCACCCAATCCAAATATCTGTCCTCTGCCACCACAACCTGGAGCTCAAGGTGCACCGCCCAATCCAAATATCAGTCCTCTGCCACCACAACCTGGAGCTCAAGGAGCACCACCCAATCCAAATATCAGTCCTCTGCCACCACAACCTGGAGCTCAAGGAGTACCACCCAATCAAAATAGCAGTCCTCTACCTGGAGCTCAAGGTGCACCACCGAACTCAAATCCAAATATCAGCCCCATACAACCTGGCACTACTTGTGCTCAGGGTGCACCGGTGCAACCAAACGTTGTTAATACAGGATTAAACGTACCAAATGGAGTGCAAGGTTTTCCTTCAAATCCAAATGCTCCGGCATCTGCTTCTCCAGTCAATGCACAAAATTTGCAGGGAAATCAAAATCAAATCCCTTTGTTTCCAACGATAGCTAATGAAGAAAGACCTAATGCTGTAGGAAATACCCCTTGTCCTTCTCCCATGGTTGGGAACAATAACGGTAATGCTGCTGTCAACAACTTGTCTAATGAATTCGCCAATGCATTTGCCCAGGCTTTAAAGTCAGAGCAACAACAACAACAACAACAGCAGCAGCAACAACAACAGCAGCAGCAGCAGTTTGACAGAAGTGGCAAAAGGACTCGTAGCAAAAGTACCAAAAGGCACAAGCATCGTAAGTACAAGTATTACAGTAATGATGACGAGAAAGATCCAACTAAATCTTATAGCGGAGAAAATGTTTCAGATTCTCAAGGTGAATTTTCGATCCACGAAACGAAACAGTCAAAGATATATTTAATGGAAAATGAAGATCAGGAACAGAATGATGGATTAAGCAGTGACGACGAAGCAGAGAAAACAAGAGGTAATCTGAAGAAAAAGAAAGAAGTGTTTCAAGAAAAACTTAAATTTAAGAAACAAAGACATGATCGCACGGATTTATCATCACAAAAATTAATGAAGAACAAGGCAAAAAATCAACAGCGAATACGTTTCAAAATCAAACAAATAAGAAAAACTTTAGGTGGGCTAAAGCGACTTAAGGCTCATAACGTAATGAAATCAAAAGGAATAGTCAGAAATGTCAGCAAACGCAAACAAAACAGTATCGTCCTACTCAAAAACGTCGGCGTTACCGAATCAAAAGAAAATCATAAGCTGAACCACGCATCAGAATATAAAAGAATCAATCACAGAAATTCCAAAACATCGTTGCTGAACTATGAGAAAACAAACAAACACTTTCTTTATAACAACAACAGAATAATGCAGAAGAAAACGAGACATCCGAAATACACTGAGGTTCCTACTGAAGGAACAACCCCTGAAACAGTTTCAGAGGCCTCTGCAAGCGGAAGTGGTCTTTCGGACAATGAAGATGATTTTGAATTTGTTCTTCCAAGAGAAGAAGAAATGACCCAATCATAAGTACCAACATTACGAATTTATCTAAGAAATTTCGTCCGAAATATTGTCATTGAATATATATATACAAGCAATGAGACAAATAAATTTATCGTTTTATATTGATAAATCGATATATTATTAAACATCATATATTAAGACAAGTTAAGACAACGGCGACTTTTAATTTTGTGTAGCTTTACGAAACATTTTCTACAATGATTTTGTGCATATATTTATTTATTTATTTATCAGGCTTTAACCACATAAACATTTAGTGGTATGGTCCGTACAACAGAGTATGACTCCAAATAAAGTACGGCCACAATATACACCTAATTCAAAAAACGTTGTCATCGCTAAAGGCTATAGGCAATAGGCGATAGGCGAAAAGAGATGGTCAAGTTACTATTACGTTATGGTGGAAGTATAAATGAAAAAGATGTTAATGGGACGACCGTACTATCATCCGCTGTTTTAGTGGGAAATGAGTCCATGGTTGAGTTACTTTTGGGTGATCCTCGAAAACTGAAATAAATTTAGGGGACCTTTGCATCAAGCTGCTGCTTGCAAACGTATTGTGGTCTGTGAAATGCTTATTGCAAACGGAGCAGATGTAAATGCGCTTGATGCTTGTAATGCAACATCTTTGCATTATGCAGCATACGGTGGAACGCCAGAAATTGTTAGCTTATTGTTACAAGATAATGTAAGCCACCAAGTCAAAGATGATTTAGGTTATCTTCCTATTCACTACCTACGCTCAAATAGATATCAGATAAATCTTCCATCCTTGTTATGGCATTTTTATCTCCATCGATGTTCATAGCACAAGCATCACGGCTTTTTGCTGCACTGATATCATCTGTGTTTTCCATTCTTGGCACGTCACCGTTCTTTCTACAGTCACTTGTTTTCTGGCCTTGCACTAAATAGAGATCAGTTGCGTCTGTCCACCCTTGCTGTGGCATTTTTGACTCCCCTTTCATCATTCATAGCAGCACAATCCTGTCCTTTTATTGCACTGACATCATCTATGTCCTTCATTCTTAGTAAGCCACCTTCGTTTTTATACATACCACCAGTGCATTGGTCTTTTTTGACACTGATATCAACTCTGTCCCCGGCAGAGCCTGCTTATCTGAAACGTTAATGGCTGTTACCATAGAGCCAGAAGTTGTCATTACTCTACCGATCATCATTACTGCCAAATTAGGTGATATGGTATCTCTCCTAGTATGGCCGTCATCATGGGTTTGTGTCGACAGCTCATCAAGGGAATGGAAAGAGTTTTCATCAAGCAACTTGAAGATGCTTCATAAGCTGTAAATTCCTTCTTACCGCCATGTACATGTATAACATCATCTAAAAAACTATTGTCCTTGGAAATCTGAACGTTATCGAATTGTGTAGTGTAGTCAAGTTGAATTGAGCATACTTACTCAAACATTTCAAGGCACAGCATGTAATCAAACTCGTATGGGTCATAAATCTTCGTTCCTTCGTAGATGCTTCCAGAATATAAAAGAGATCCACGAAATCTTGGATCAACATCCGCCATTGTGGATTATATCTTTATAATATAGCTCTCTACAGCAACTCTAATTGCTCTCGCTTCTTCGATATCAGGCATTCTTCCTATACCTGGCACTTCCGTCATACCACGAACGAACAAATGCAGAACTGTTCTGGTTAGTGTTCGTTTTGATGTAATCCATTATGTATGGGGAAAGTATACCTTGGTTGCATGGATCTAAGTAGCTTTTTGACGCTGGAACAATCATGGTCAGCATGTCATCTGCTGGGAAACTTTGCAATATCCAGACTTGTAGTTCCGTTGTTTCATCGATCCTTTCTAATGATGAAAGATGAGCTTTCACCTCATGTTCCTATTCCTTCCCAAAAGCCAAGGCTGTGTAAAAGTAATGCCAATCCAGCGCATGAGAGTGACGATGATCCCAGCGACATTCCAGCTTAAACCATAGACCCACGTGATGTTCTATCCACGTATTTACTGAAAATTTCTTTTACTGGTGTTCTTTTACTGCCTTGAACAAAACATGACTACATCTCCTGAGATGATAGTAACAACGGAACAAATATTTAAGCAGCTTTATGACTGCTTGAAAGAGAAGCGCTCTCTACCTTACTACTTCATGCAGAACCACAATATTATGGATAAGATGCTTGAAAGTGAAGATTTGCATGAGTTAACGTTGATGATGCTAAACACTTTTTAAGCCAGAAACCTTGATTTGAAAAAAGAACAAGTACATATAAAACGATCGAAGTATAAAGAACTATCCACTCAATATACCTAGACGTCGTAATATCTTAAGATGATCTAAGGGGCGCTGGCCCTTCAATATGTCGGTCAGTTTTAGACACAAATATTTGTCATGTGATGAAATTCGATTGCGCATGCGTTACGTTAGAGCTCACAAATATAAAATGACTGAAGAATCAACACCCCAGTTTAGTGCCTAGTGACGAACAGCAGTGGGATATTACCGTAAAAAAATTTTCAACGTAAACTTTAATAAAGTCTATATGATTAGTGTTTGGTGTAGATGCATGCATCGACGATTTCATATTCCTTATTTTTCCTGGAATATTGAGAAAGGTATAAGATTTAACCTCAAACGTGTTATGGGCTTGTAACAACTTTGTGTCCGAGCCAAATTTCTATAACAACTAATCATGCATGGCTCTCAGTTGCCGCGCGAACACTAGGTTTCTACATTTGGATTCGAAGGCCTTCCTTCCTCTCTTAGTTCTTTTTCACCAATAATGCTGTCACTTGGCTTTTGGGTCCTTGTATGCCAGACAAATACCTGTTAAAATAATAGGACATTTTTAGATTTTATAGAACATGAGTGTGCAAGGTTTAGTAGCCAGTTTTCGATATTTGGATTAATTCCTTGGAGCCACGATTTTTATATTTCTTTGCGCGTGATCCAATTGGAACAGATAATCAAAATTGTACAACCACGCGCGTCAATCTACTGTAAAGACCTATTGTAGCATTATGAGCTACAAGTCAAGCAGCCTATCCAGTTGCTTCTTCTCGTGAGCAATTGCATGACCGTACATGTAGCATAGTTAATCCACAATGGCGATAAGTCTGGCGATATTTGTTCGGGCATAGGGGCCTAGGGCAAACGTCGAACTTTCCAGGCACCGAACTTAATTACATCAAAGAACGCTGCTTCATTATCACCTGATATTTATTGTTTTTAATGAGTTCGGTGCATGGAAAAATCGACGTTTGCCCTAGGCCTTAGACAATTATAGAGCGTGAATATACAATGTACAATGTACAAAAGAAGCAGCATAAAAAATATAATAGAAACATCGAAAATTTCGTCAACATTTAGACAAGCAAGAAAAAGTATGTCCGTATGATAGAGGTTTGCAATAATCCTTTTTTACTGATAAGTTATGGGATGCCCATGAATACAAACGTAGAAATATTTCTATTTTGAATCTACCTTTTGACAATCACCCACAGGCTCCATCTCTTCCCTTGCAGTAATTTGCCTCAATAAAGATGACTCCAGCATCCCAGGTCTTTTCATAGCCTTAAATTCAGCATGTGGATATTCCATTATCAGCTTTTTTATATTAATACCAAAGCCAGCCATGTCTATCGGAAAGGGTCGAAACTTTCCCCAGTTTGTGTGGAATCTGATCACTTTGCCCTTTAGGCATACGGGACCAGCCCATCGAGCAGCTCCTGTAAATGCTACAGGCCATACCCCTACACCCTTTATCCATCGAATCTGTAATTAATAGCAAATAGATAATAACAAATCAATGAACGAACGAATGACAATCGAGTGAAAAAGCGTGTGAAAGCTCGGAGAACGAGGGGGTGAAGTAAGGTGAAGAAGCGGAAGCAAGAAAGGCAAAGAAAAGAAGGACTGGTGCAAGCTAGGATGTAGAGACTGAAACAACTGCCAAACAAAATGTATAGATTTGCTCGAAAAAACCTGGGAGCATAAAAGGATGAACCCTTTTTGAATCAAAGGTTTGATTCTAGACAAGGCCCACTACTCCCATCCTTCATCTCAAGCTATTATACTTATAGCAAAAGCGTGCCCCCTCTCCCCTCCTTCGTCCTGTATCTGTCCTCTTCATTCTAACCAATCAACGTCCTTTCTCAAGTACGATAAACATGAGCTATTTTCATTTTCCTTTCGCGACATACAACACCATATAAGGCATTATTAACACAAGATTTTAAGTCGTACCTGAAGCTAGACCACAATGAACCATGTTTGCGCAATCTCAGAAACGATCTATGAGCTTACCTCTTCAAATAGCCGACTGTCGTATGTGTTATCGTCATCAGCAAAGTACACCACCCCAGGTGTGTCTTCAGGATTGATATTATCCCGCATCCACTGGATACCAACGTTTCTTTGAAAGACTCCTCTTGGTTTAAACCTTCGAAACTCTCCTTTCTTTTTTCGAAAAATCTCTGGCGTCCTAATATTCAAATGGGTATATTTTAAGCCCGAACTCTTTAGAAATTGCTCCACTAGCTTGCTCTTACGAAGCGAATCCTCGACAACAATCCAGTGAATATTGCGAACTCCTTTGAGCGCTTGGGAAACTCGAGTAAGTTCAGCTTTTTGAACAAATCTTTTATATGTCGGTGTAACTATAAAAACTGTAGGGACATCTCTATTCATTTTTTGTTTATCTATGACTTCACCATTTCCATCTTTTGAGTCGCATTTTTTTAATTGTTCTCTCATTTCGTTTATTTTGAGTTGCAGTTGTTTAAGGTGGTCCATAGATCGGGTAAGGCGTTTATGAAGCTCTTCGTTATTTTCTTGTATGTCCAGTGGGGTATCATATAATGATCTTTTTCCTTTTACATGCACTGCTTCCTTCAAGGATAACACATTTTCTGAGTCGTCTGCAAGGAAGGAAGATATAAATATAGAGCCATTTTTCTTAGACCGGTGAAATAGCTAGTAGTTAAAGTGGTCATCACCCGTGAAGTACACTCAATTGAAGAATCGTTGTCGGATTCAGAAACATAGAACATAGAAGCTGAAACCCGACAACAGTTCTTCGATTGAGTGTACACACCTATGGCCTAATACAAATTAGTAGACACTAATTCCACCTATCAAACACTAACTTATGGTATCTGTTTCACGGGTCTTTGAAAACCACTCTAACTATTAGTATAGAGTGAAGGCATTTAACCCGTGAAATCACACTATGGTGAATTATAAAATAACTGTTATGAATGTCGCGTTCTGATTGGTTTGGAGCGCCTGCTTTATGAGAGCACTTAGCACGCGCGCGCACTTTCCGTTGCGTCATTCCTATCTAAAATAACGGTTATTATAGTTTTTATTTTATAAAAGAAATAAAAAAATTGCTTGCTGTGATGTGTGCAATTATAAATCACTTGGGGATTGGCAGTACACTAAGCGTCGTGCTTCCCCTAACATTTTTCTCGTGTTCTGCGGAGCCCCGCGTGCTTTATGACTGCACACAGCACACGCGCGCATTTCCTATTTCTTCAATAAATAATACTATAAGTCGAGATGTAATAGTCAAATAGACACAAAAGAAAACGAGGGAATAAGGGTCTACTAAAGTGTATTACACTAATTATAAATCTAGTATAATAGTAATAAATCATATTAATCTATTCTAGTCGATCTCTGTGGCCTGTATGAGATATGGATCATAGCTATCATTACGAAATAGGATAAGACGCTACACACGTGATAACGCTAGCTTAATGCCAACCACGCGAACCTTTATTCGCCATCGCTATCTATCGCTAGCACTTGCTATACGACGCTATTACGCTACAACACGAGTTTAATTTCCCGCCCGCCATCCCTACCATTGGTACAGGTAAGTAGAGGTAAGTATTCCATTGACTGGTCGCAGTCAATGTGACAGGTGTTCGGTGGGTGGTGACAGGGTGACCATGGTTGCCGCTAAATTGTGCCTGGCTCCGCCCATCCCACCGAATATGCACCTAACGTCAAGCTCATCATTAATGATGAGTTTAATTATAATTTCTATTGTATTCTTGCTTTACATGTCCTTTTAATAATACTTGTACAAAATCACTAAAACAAGGTAGTGACCCAAGACAACACTCACAAAAGAATTAAGCTACAGCTTATAATAATAATAATAATAATAATAATCGTCATCATCATCATCATCATCATCGTCGTCGTCGTCGTCGTCATCATCATCATAGTAATAATAATAATAATATAATTCACAAAGCACTGCTGACATCACATTACCAAAAAACAATACCAGCTCTACAATAACCTATAGAACGAGTCCCAGTAGATAAAACAAAAGAGCAGTATAGATTATATTACAACGGAGATGTGCCCCGAGTTCAACAATCAATTATTTATCGCACACGCCGCTTGCTAGTGTGGCTTCCATCAGTGTACACGGCTCCATTCAAATCTAAAATTAACACACACATATAAACACACACACACACAAAAATTAATTATTGTCTGCGAAAAAGACAAACTTCGAGGGTCGTACTTCAATTATAATAGTAGTAATTTGTTTTATAATTGGGAGTTTTAAAACTTCAGCTACGTCGTAAATATTTAGCTAATAGCTTAATACAGCTATGGTAACTTAACAAAGTGAATAAAGTGAATAATAGAGTGGTTTTCATTAACCCGTGAAACAAAAGTCACTTATTAGATGGTAATAGCCAGATTCAAACCACAGAAAACAAAGGAGTTAGTGAGCGTAATAGTACTAAATACGCTAAAATGTATTTAACAGGTTTGGGAAAATCACTCTAATAGATATTAGACTAATAAACATTAGTAGTCCCTAATTCCATTGTTTTCTTTTGTTTATATTTGACTGTACTAGTACACGTTGACTAGTTAACAATTATTCGCCCAAGGCGAAGTGAATATCGGAGAATAATTTTCCCGATATTCACTGAGCCTGAGGTGAATAACTTTTTTAGTATAAATACACAGGTGATTATTTCAAGAAAAGGAAAAAAAAAAAGAAGATAAAAGACACATTTTCCCGGTAACAGCAACAAAGGAGGTTATTATCGTGTGATAGTGTGAGTTTATCGACCAATCAGCGCGCGAGAATTTCAATAATCACCTGTGTATTCATGCTAATATTTTTTATTACACATTGAGGGTCGACATCCTTACGTGTGATAAAGCCATGAATAAAAGCCATATATCAGCAAGTGATATGATATCACTTCGCGGAAAGCTGGAAACTGGAAGTTTTGTCATTTTATAGACCTTAAATATGTGATAAACAAATTATTGCGTGTTAAGAGCCTGATATCTTTTTATTCACTCGTTTTTCATATCATATGACTCACTCTCTCGCTCGTGGACTCACAGGTTAAATGCCTTCACTCTAAAGCCATAATAAACTAGATACAGTTTTAATAGAGTAGTTTTCATTAACCCGTGAAATAAACTCTAGCGTTAAGCACTATCTCAAGATAATTTTTTTATTTTCTATTGTCTTTTTGTGACTATTACATTCTAATTAGTGCACTTCGTTTGATGGGTTAATGAAAACCACTCTAACTTGTACTTAATTCTATAAGAGAAACTGTAGACAGGCTTCATGGATTAGTATAGCATTATTTTAAATAGTTTTTTTACATTATTAGTGCACTAGTTTGTATGTAGTCATGATTATTATATATAATACATTATTTTATGTCATGAAAATTTCTTAGCTAGAAAAGATACAAACGCTTTTGAAAACTTACCAAAACGTAGGTCTCCCACATTAATGGCATCTTCTATTTCGTCGGAATGCCTCTTTAAGCGAGACATACGCCTTGATTGTCGTAGCTCCTCCCTCACAACGAAATACGTTAAAGGAGTCATGGCAATTAGAAATGCTAGTAGTATTGCTAGCTCTTTCCTGGCCATGAGATATTCAAGTCGCCTCTAAATCTGCCAATAACTCCTCAATACGCTTCCAACCTAAACGAAAAGGAAAAAAAAAAGCAAAAAAACAATTGAATTATCGCTTTATTTGTAAGGAAGTGAAAACTAGCAAGGAATAAGGAAAGAACGAGGAAACAATCTAGGATGGAAACAATAAAATACGTATAAAGGAAAAGAGGACTTACCTATTCGGAACAACATCCAATTAATCCCTATTTAGCTTCCTCCTACCTTGTTCTTAGTTAAAAATTACTATGTATTATCTTACACCGTTACATGCCTTCTAACGCTAGAAAAGAGAAGAGCTCTGCTCCTACGTGGTTCATTCAAAGTCTCGCGGATCCATTGTTTTGATTTCAGTCATTCCTAGCAATCTAATTATAACATGGTCCATTTTTGTTTACTGGTATTCAACACCTGAAGCCGGTGAGAACTTAAGCGAAAAGAAAATATCTAACAGAACAGGTACCTACTAAAAACAGGGTTTTAAAAAAAAACATTTTATTTAAATACGGGTGGTGTCCCAAGTACCAACATGTCCCCTTGCTAGGACCTTTTGATCTGCACTCGCCATTCTTAAGCTCCCATGATGCTTTGCTTTTGGTTGAATGCCGGTTCAAAACTGTCCTTATACCTGCTCGGCTCTTATGTACACCTATTTCAAAAAACGTCACCGCCTCGATAGGTCATTGCAACATGGAAATGTCTTCGTTGAAAACAAAGAACATTGAATCAGTTCAACACTAAGGCCCCGTCCACACGTATCCGGAAATTTTTGTATCCGCAAATTATTTTTTGCGGATACGAAATGTTTGCGTCCACACGCAGCAGTATTCGAATCGTTTTTACCGTCCACACGTATCTGTCTTCGTAAAATTTGCGGATTCGGACACAAAAATTTGCAGACACGTGTGGACGCAACCCGTATCCGTAAAAAAAATTATGTGGATACATGTGGACGGGTCCTAAGGTCCATGTTCTTGACGAGAACATAGTTAATGGAGCGCATTGGCTGGAAACCTATTGTTCTAGGTTTTTGTTCGACTTTATTCATTGTTATATGACGTTGACCCTGCACAGCGAAAAACAATGTTGCTCCGTTTGTTCATAGTATTCGGGAATATAGAAGTTTTTAACCCTAAAAGACGTTCTAAAATACTTATTATTTATTAATTAATCCTACATGATTAATTCAAATTGTTTATTGAAAATGAAATTGCCGTTTTTCATGCTTTCTTATTTATCATCTGGTAACTTGTATCTGCGCGGAAATATTTTCCCGCATAGTTTGTAGTCATCCAATGAAAGTTTTCACTTTCAAAATGTCCATACATGAAAATAATAAGGAAATGAGTATTCATTCAGCAATACTTGCTTTGGTTTAGTTGTGCAGGGTCAGTATCATGTGATGGTACGGTTCAACATCAAACGCAAAACAATAGCTTTGTTCTAAGGAGTTTCCAAACCATTCCGCTCAAGAAAATTCGGGATAGGTCTATGATTGAACCTTTTAGTATTTGTACAATACCATTGTGTTCCTTGCCTTATTTCAGCGTCAGAATATTCACAATATCGAAGGTAAAGTAAAGGAAGTACAATTTCAACAACGGTTGGTTTTCAATCATTTCCAAGACAACGAAGGAACAAAAGACACGGCGGCCGTGTTGAATGATATAACAAAAGAGGCTAATGACGAATCTTTTGTTAAATCCAACATGACGTCTGTGAAAACCATCGATTCTTTGATTACAACTACATGAACCAAAATCCTTTGAGACATAAATAATAATGAATTAGCCGCCATGTTGTTTGATCTAACAAGAGAAGCTAAAGAGGAGGTCTTTGTTTTCGAGAACCAACATGACGGCTATTTCGTAACATACACCCCAGAAGTACAATTTGAAATTTCAGGCATTTTCACTTACCTGAGTACAATGTTCTACACAACATCGATGCTTACCATGAACAGCAGAAAATTTGAAACTGGAGTCCTGTATTCCAGTATATCCCATGCACAATAAAACACAGTTCCAGAACCGATTCGTTCTCGTTCTCGATCAAAGATCTTCGATACTATTTCTTATTGTTTGGGTTCAACCAAAGATTCAAAATTCCTGAATTCCTGAGACGTGAATAACAATGAAACAACCGCCATCTTGGTTGATCTAAAGAGAAGGTGATTTGGAATGCTTTGTTAGCGTCAAACAACCGCTGCGGATATGACAAATATGCATGTATACCAAGAATATGGTAGAACAAAGAACATATCTCTTAACACCAAATCATTTCACACCAGACCATTTGGCTTGCTATGGTATTTGATAGGTTTTAAAGAGGAACAAGCGACGTACCAACGGGTGATTCGCATGAATAAGTAAGTAAGAATGCCTTTGTCCACGTTCGGCTGGTCGTTTCAGTATCTCTCACTACTCATAAGTTCAGACTCAGTACGTAGGCAAGAACCATTTTGTGTAAATATCTTTCGCTACACCTAAAAGTTTCCTAAACATTTTTTTTAAATTTACAAACCTTTCGCCCACAATATTTCGAGAGGATTTATAGGAATTTGATTTATGGAAACTTAAGAAATGGGTAAAAAGCTTTGGAGCAAAAAGCCGTGAAATATCATTTCGTCAATCAGCTTCGAAAATCGACGTAAATATAAAAGAATTAATGATCAAGAAAAATGGTGAGTACGTAAGAAAATATATTATTGAGTCTTGGAAATATTGTTATGAAAATAGAATGTGAATAACAATGCAATGCTATGAATAAACTACAACAGGTGATACGGAGGATTTGATCTTCTCAGTTCTATCCTAGCTATTCTACTCTTCCCTTGATATTTTAAAACATTGGAAAGTTTTTGAAGTAAAATATAATTCATGGGTCAAATATCCATAAGTTCTGTCAATCCAAGGCTCTCGTAACCTTATTATAATTGGTATTTAATAGAAGTGGCTTGAAAGGCTGATATATATGTTTTTTTTTGCATACGATATATTAAAGATAGAAGAATTTAAAAAAAATTCGAGATATAGTTATAAAGTATATAACTTTCTTCTTTATTGGCACTGAAATATTTCTGTCAGCGTGATTTAGGCCTTTTGTCTATAGACACAACAGGAAAACCATGTACCATTATTGTGGTTGGTCATTTAGGTTTGATTTTAAGATTCAGGTGCCATAAAATTAGCTAGGGCAACCGTTTAAAGGGGTTTTATTTCAGAGATTTTTTGTATCATATCGGATCGGATCTTATTACAATTGGTCACATTTCATGATGGCAGCCATGATGATTTTCTATGTTGACCACGTGGTTAGTGATTGAAGCAGCAGCACCGTCTTAGTACACTATATAAAATTATATATAAATATCATATATATATATCGATCTTAAAGTTTCATTTAACTATCCATCTTATTAAAATGCTATATACACAGTTAAACTAATAATCTAAATTAAAAAATAAAATGAAATAAAAAATGTCTAATTTCAACATATTACTCAGTTGGTCCTATTCTACAATTTTGTATCTTAAGTTATGCTCCGCCTCGAAAACTTGATACGTTTATCCTTCTTGGTTTCACTAAAAGTTTAGATACATAGGCGTGATAATAATGTTTAAAATTCTACAAATTTGGATTCATATATGCACAACTTTATGGTATGCAGAAAAATTCTACCAAACTGAACTTTAGCTAGGTATAGTTAGTTGATCATATCATATGGTGGCCACTTCCCGGGGGGGGGGGGGGGGGGAAGAGAAAAATATTTTACATTTCCAAAATATCTACCCATCTCTGGATAATTAACTAGTGTCAATTCTCCCAACGGTGTTAGAATAAATTTCCCAGTCCAATTCCTTAATTTAAACGTCAGAGGGGGTTAATGACATTCTGACATTTTTTATAATAGAATATTTCTTCTTCATTTGCAAACAATAAGAAACATTTTTATGTAGATCAAATCAATTGGAAATAGACTTGGAAGCGATTGTTTACCATGTTAACGCCCTTGCTGTCATCTTGCAGGTTATGAACATTATTCGCCCCATTCCTCCTCAACTAGTGAGAAATTCAAAAACCATCCTCACCGAGGAGTGCCCTGTATCAATATCAAAATAAGTTGCGTATATTCTCCAATCCACTCCCACTCGCAACCTGCTTCTAAGTTGGACACTAATGGCTGCACTAGCAAGGGCGAAGACAGTGGGGGGGTGGGTGGGGGGGGGGGAGGGGGGTAAGGGGTTCTGTCCTCTTCTTCGTGGCAACAAAATGGCGGCTTTTTAGGATGTACGTCAATTTATATTTTTCCTTGTAAAAAGAAAACGTAAAGCATAGCGCCGGTTTCTAATGTTTCTTTTTGGTTTGGCGTTTCGGGGGCGCAAACAAGATGACTGATGTTTGAATTTCGGCCATTTCATTCGGAAAAAAAACTTGCTATGGCCTTGACTAGAACTGATCCAAACAAAGTTTTCGTATGCTAAAGGTTTATATTATTCAGCCATTCTCTTTAAGTATTCCACCGAGAAATCAAAATACGCATTTTAACGAATCATATCTCGGGATCGGGCTATTAAACGTACTTGTCTATTTTTCAATTTTAGTTTGTAAGAGGAATTTTTAAGTACGTTATCCTGCTGTGTGGGCTTACTATCGTTGTACTGTTGGCCAGAATCATTGAAAACCGAATAGGAAGTGAAAACTTTACAGGTTCGTACATTATTATACATGTATCAACATGTGAGTTGAGCGTTGTGTGCATAGAATATTGAATGAAGTGGTAGTGCGTGTGAGTGAAAAGTGTCCCCAATTAGCGCGAAAGCGCTAGAACGACCAGACACTTTAATAAAGGTCTGTTCTACGTTTCCTGATATCCATTGGGCTTTTGAGATGTTTCATTCCAATCTAATTGAAGTGTGCAGCCTATCCCATGGGAAAATGAGAACAAGAACAAACAACATGTTTTTTTCTTTTTTCCCTAGCAGTATTCTCACTAAGCGAAGAAGATGAATATTTATCAGCAACGACACATCCGAACACAGAAAGATCAAATCAAGACATTAAAACACATAACAGAAACACAAAAACGAATAAAAATATTCTCCATGTGCATCAAATATAACAAAAGAAATACCATATCATTTTCTAAAAGTACAGACTTGCCAACTATATATGCAATAACACCAACATATAAGAGATTCCTACAAAAAGCTGAATTAACAAGAGTGGCTAACACGTTTCGACATGTGAAAAACTTCCACTGGATTGTTGTCGAAGACTCACGAAGTAAAACGAACCTTGTCCACAATTTTCTGGAAAATTGTGGGCTCAAATATACTCATTTGAATATCAGAACGCCCAAGCCTTTGAGGCGTTCACGTAAGCAGCCGCGTTGGTCTAAGTCACGTGGTGTGGAGCAAAGAAATTTGGGGTTGGCATGGATTAGAACTCATGTGAATCCCAACAAGACAGAAGGGGTCGTGTACTTTGCTGACGATGATAATACGTATGATGTAAGATTGTTTGAAGAGGTAAGATTTTTAGAAATGTTTCTAGAGGGTTTTCGCTATCACAAGATGGATAGTACCACGTTGAGTGATAAAAAAAGTATTGTCTTACAAGAGAAAGAACTAAATCCCCGAGAGTAAAGGAATTCGATCTACTGTTCTGCCATCTAACATGGCAGCCATTCAAAATATGTGTCCTCAGTTGTTAGACTTATCTTAGTATATTTTCTATAAATCATTTCCTTCATAGATTACGTATCATATCATTTGAGTACCAACTACTCGACTGCAAGTCATAAGTAAAAGATAAAAAAAAGAAGCAAGATTGTGGTTTTCAATACCGACATACCAGAAATTGTATTATATGTCTCGCGCGACAGAGTAGGCTTTCATTAAAGTTAATTACTATCCCGGCAATAGCATGAAAATGCCCTGATTGACGTCCACCCATGCCTTGTTTGTTAACGACTTAAAAAAAAACTATCGACAAAGGGTTTTTCCAATTGGTGATATTTGTACCAAAAATAGATAAATGAGGACACATTCTTTTACTCCGACAAATAACTAGCGTCCGAAACGTCAGTAAGTTTTTTCATCTTTTCACGGTGTAAAATTATCCTTTTATCATTACTGTACACATTCACACACCAAGTTAAATGCTACTCATGCTCACTGCACTTTTGTTAGGTATTACCAGCTGTTTTACGCCGTCATTCAGTATAGTAGCAAACCTAGTTAAATGCTACTCATGCTCACTGCACTTTCGTTAGGTACTTACCAGCTGTTTTACGCTGTCATTCAGTATAGTAATAGAGACAAAATCCTTATTTCTACAGATGCGCTTTATAAAGAGAGTAGGCATATGGCCTGTGGCCTTCACTGGTGCAGCACGATGGTCTGGACCTGTGTGCAAGAATGGGAAGGTCATTGGCTTTCATAACAACTGGAAGCCTTGGAGAATCTTCCCAATCGACATGGCTGGGTTTGCTATCAACGTTGAACTTCTAATCAAGGTGTTTCCAAATGCTTCTTTCGACCCCGAAGTTCGTCCAGGGTTAATGGAAACCTCGTTTTTGGAGCAAATCACAACTGTTGGTGAACTCGAGGGAAAAGCTAATGACTGTATGAAGGTACTGATGACAATGTTGTGCAAGTAGAGTAGTCTAGCAGGGGTTATTAATTATTGTATACACTAAATAGTTTCACACCTTAAAGTAAAGTTCGATTAAAAACCCCCTATGAACTCCCCTACCCCCCCCCCCCCCCCCCCCCTCCGGAGATCCTCTGCAGCTCACAGAGTGTTATGTTATAACACAGCACAGAGAAATAAGAGCCGGTTTTATATTGATAATTCTGTTTAAAAAATTTTCACATTTTTACGCAAGTGTGTCTATGTCCTCCTTTATAAAAACGGTAGCCAACCAATTAGTGTGCGCGATATATCTCAAGTATCTTATAAATAAATAAATATATATATATAATATTAAAAAATTTCTAAAACATTATGCGCTCTGATTGGCTGCCTGAACGTGTTTATATCAGAGAACAGAGACACGCTGGGCAAACTCTCCATCCAATCAAATTCTCTTAAACAAGGCATGAACATGGCGTTGACACAGTAACGTCAATCAACGACACTGCCAGACCAATCACATTGCGCGAGAAGAAAAAAAGGCTGATCAAAATTATAGAAGACATCACGGTCGTGCTAAGGCACGAGTACGGTGCCGACTTTTTTTCACAGTCATACGAAAACTGCTCAATGTGTAAATCTTTACCTTCTTCAGGTTTATGTATGGCACACAAGAACAGAGACACCCGTAATTAATATCAATGGCGAAAGACAGCTTATCAAGCTTGGGACTCCTTCAAATCTGCTAGTGGAAACGTAGTGAAAACGTAGCTGCATGGTCAAGAATACATCCACAAAACGTTTTCTCAAACATTGACGAGAGCGATATTGAATGGTTCAGATTAGTATCTTGTATGGTATACAGTCCTTTGACTAAACATTGTCGTTGATCGGATCATCCCTATGCGCCTAGACCGAAAAGGATAACGGGTAAATTACCCAGAATTTGCGTCATCCAAACTGCTCGCCAGCGTTAAATCTTCGCCGTATACTCGAGGCATGGTTTTAGCAAATTAAATGGGATCGAAAAAAGCGAGCTCAAGACGTGTTGGATAACATATGCAGCAGCTAGTAACTGTGAATTGATTATCCCATAATCCTTTTCTGTCTAATCGCGTAGGAATGAAGCCGATCAAACGACAACGTTCAGTCAAAGGACTGTATATCTACCTACCTGAATGAATCACATCACAGCCCTCTATGCTCAGTCATCCATGGACAATCCAAACTGAAAGCTCGCCATATCCCATCCCGTAAATGACGTCGATTGAGAGCAATCTATTGAGAGAGAAAAGGGATAAAATTGAGTTGCCAGTATGAAGTATCGTTGGGAAGGGCTATCGAAAATATCTCCGATCTTTATGATTTAGTGTCTACTGAAAGTCTGTAGTTGGGGGGTTGGGGGAAGGGGGGAGGAGTGCGATAGAAAAAAAAACACAAAAAAAAACATGGTTAGCACTAAGTTTTCTAACTTCGTAACCACAAAATATTCAATTATTGCGTGCAAATAGTTAATAATTAATTACAAATAAAGAAAGCAAACCGGTTTTCTCTAAAAAAAATAATTTCCTCAGTTTTTCATCAAAACGTATAAGATTCGCCATAAATAACATACCCATTTGTAAGGAGATAGGTTGGATTCTATTCTTCGCAAATTTTTGCGAAAGTGATAATTTACTTTCAAGTTTTTACGGCAAACAGTGATTAAAATTTGAATACCTATGGTTGATTTGTCTGGAACTGACGGGCTTCCTGTGTTATTATAGCCGTATGAGAATGGGTTCCACTTCATTTCTTGTGAGTCGACTTCCTGATTTTATCCTGTTAAAATATTTAATGACGAAAAATAATATTCTAAAACAAAAAATATCCTTTACAACTACGGTTTTAAATGAAGAAAAACGTCAACGAGGGATTTAACTATAGATCCGTACTTTAATTTCAACGAAAAGTAGCTTTTTGAATTTTTAAAAAGGAACTTTGAAGCACGAGTTTCTAGAGAAATGGAGTTTTGTCTTCAATGACGACAACTTTGGTCCTCATTGTCCTTTACAAATCTGTGCTGTTTGTTTTAAATATTAACTAAAATACAAACATTTTATAATGGAGTTAGTTACCGATATCTACAGAAACGCAAGACAAGGTTCTTCGTCGAATTTGAAGATCCTTTTGAGCAGCTTCAAGTCCAAAGCTAAAGAACGAAGTAAGCTGATTGAGCACAAAACGAAAGATAATGATCAGATAACGACTCCCTTGATTATAGCTTCTCGTAATGGCCACATCAAGTGTGTAAAGATTCTTCTGTCCTACGACGCTAATATAGAAGCAAGAGGGACAGTCAAAATTGATGATCAGATTATTGAAGAGACATCAGCTTTGTGGGCGGCGGCAGCAAAAGGCGAAATGGAAATTGTCAAGCTGCTAACCAAAAAGGGGGCGAATGTTAACTCTAGGACTAAGACAAACTCCACGCCTCTTAGAGCTACTGCATATGATGGGAGACTAGATATTGTAAGCTACCTAGTTGAACACGGAGCTGATGTTAATGTGAAGAATAACTTTGAGAACACTCCTTTGATGGTAGCATGTTATAATGGACATAGAAGTGTAGTTAACTATCTGATTGAGAAAGGTGCTAAGGTTGATGCTCAAGACAAACAAGGGAATACTGTACTTCACTATGCTGTAGAACGAGGACACTTAGATATTGTCAAAGATCTTGTTGCTAAAAGGGCTTCACAAATTGCCAATAATCTTGGCTTAACGCCATTACTTCTAGCAAGTAATGACTGTAAGATTGAAATGGTTGAATACTTCATCGCTAGACCAGACTGTAGCAAGTTAAATGAAATAAACAGCCTTGAACTCTTAGGAGCAACAATTGCTAATGAGCCAGATGCTTATGATATCGATAAAGCCTATGAATTCATAATGCGAGGAATGAGGAAGCGCTACAAGGGAGATAAATGTGTGATAAAGAAAGATATCCTTCCCCCAATACAAGCATATCAAAATAGGACTGAGTGTCAAACTGAAGATGAGCTGAAGGACATCCAGAAAGACTCTCATGCCATTCACATGGAGGGATTAGTGGTGAGAGAAAGAGTTCTTGGGCCCAAAAATACTGAGCTACGCTTCCCTGTTCGCTATAGAGGGGCTGTCTTTGCAGACTCGGCTAATTTTGAGCTGTGTATAGCACTCTGGAAGCATGCAATGGACATTGGGCAACAGAATGATCTGGCAGTTGTAGACGACCTGAAGATTTTTGGAGACTTTTTTTGTCACATGATTCAACGTAAAGTGTTTCCAAGCTTTGCAGATGTTTTTGATGTCCTTGAGCATGCGGTTCTAGAGTATGAAAAATTGAATCAAAAGATCCAGAAAGCTGAAGAAAATAAATCAAAAACACTGAAAGATGATTTGGAAAGTGTCATGCACAGGTCACTTTATCTTCTCACAATATTTGAGCAGCTTAATCTCACAGAATCTGCAGAGAAAATGCTCCATCAGCTGTTATATAGATTTCTGTGTATGAATCCCAGAACAAAACAAGGCAAAACACTTGTTCACTTGGCCGTTTCAGGTGCTACACCTACTGACGAGCATTACACTAAAGATGTCTGTACCTATCCGTGCTATAAGACGACCAAGCTTCTGCTTCAGACAGGTGCTCAAGTGAACACTATCGACGATGACGGCAACACTCCTCTTCATACAGTAGTGATGACCAAACCAAAACAGGGACAACAAGAAACAATGGAGAAGATCATCTCTTCTTTATATGATTCTGGAGTTCATGAGGATTTGACCAACTCTGCTGGTAAAACTGCCCTTGATGTTTCAGCTACTAAAGAACTGAAACAGTTCTTGATTGTGAAGAGGAGAATTCTGTTGAAGTGCCTTGCTGCTCGTGCTATCAAGCATTATCGGCTTCAATTTACTGGCTTGGTTCCCAAATCAATGGAAATGTTTATCACTGCTCATTGACGACACTGCAGTGTGAGGAGTTGAGGGAACAAGATGACTGCAGAACACTTGGTGAGGCTATAGAAAGATTTAAGACAATGATTAGCATAATGAATAAGTTGGGCTGTACAGAAAATAACATAGGCCCTGAACATTTTCACAAAACATCCAAAGATGTTTAAGTACCTTAGTAGTCTGTTTGTAATATTTCTCATCCAACCTTGGGCTTCCTATGTCAATGAGATACTCTTTCAGTCTAAAATACAGTTCAAGGTATTCACAGCACACAAAAAAACTCCACTTGATGCTTGAACAGATGTGTGCAAACAAGTCTAGTAATTAGGTTGAACTTAATTTCACATTCTAGATCTTACTAAATAAGTGTAGTATGAAACCTGTTATAACTCACAAAGATGTGGGTGTATTGGTAGTGTAGATTTTGTCGGCTTCATTACAAATATTTAATGCTATTACGTGGCTTTTCAAATCACTTAAAATTACATTTCTGAACTTATTATTTTGTTATTATTGAGGATTTTGTTCAAGACATTGTTTTCAGTTGCAGTAAAAAAACTTCAATAAATTTATTACCATTTAGTTTAGACAGCTGATAAATATCCAATATTGTGCAAATTTTAATTTTTCATAGATAACAAATAAATCATTGTATGTTTGGCTATCACATCTTAATACAACATAACAAATATCAATATGAGCAAAGCTATTGGGATAAAAAGCAAGTACACTGCCACAAGACCACACCATTGCTTTTCTATCCTTGAAATAATGGGTTGCTTATTCAATCATATGGTTCTTTTAAGATGTGTACATGTATGTTGTAAAAAATGATACCATGATTCTATTTGCTTTAATTCAAACAGGACTAGGGTCCAGACCCAGGGGGAAGGGGTACTCCACAAGAATTTGGGTAGGGGTGTTCCGCTTGGATTCTGAAAGGGGTACCCTGTTTATGACTAAAAAAAATCAAATTTATAGACCCTGTTTATGACAAAAGATATAATTTATTGCACTGAGTTCCTGTTTCAATTATTATCATGTCATCTCATGTATTTTTTTTTTACGACCATGATAACCAGTTTCGGTCAATAGGAAAGTAGAAACCCTGAATAAGACAAGAAACTCAGGAAGAACTTGGACCTTGAGTGAAACTGCATACCCTGTTTATGATAAGAAGCTCGAAAAACCATACCCTGTTCAGCGGATCATCCCTGTATAGTCCATGTATAGTCCATGTATTGGAGTACCATTCCCCCCTCCCCCCCCCCCCCCCCCCCCCTCGGGGGTAAGATAGGGAAATCTGTGGACTAGTTTTAGTTTTAGTAAATAACCTATTTATTTTGTTCCTATTATTTTTAACTTGCTCTTGTTGTGGTGGTGGTTTTGTCGGTGGTTTAGCAAACTGTTATTGCAGGATAACAGACTGCAGTCAGAGAAAGAAATTACTGCCCACTTGTGCAGCCAATCAAATACATGACACATGTTCAGGTTAGGCAGACCATTAAAAAACAAATGAAATTATTAATTATTGTTTTCGAAAGCTTCAGAAAAAAACTACGGATTTTAGTTTTTAAAAGTTTATTAACCAAGTGTATATTTCACAATGTAGGATGTAAAAAAAGCCCAAATATTTTTTTGTCATTTTTGTTGGTTTATATTTTTTTAGTTACATTTTGTTTGGTTTATATATTTTTTTGAGTTTTGGGTTTTTTATTTTATTTTATTTTGTTTTTTTGTTTTTGTTTTTTCATTAGATGTTGGGAAACAATTTGATGAAAAATATTATTTTTCAACAAATAAACTGTTTCCAATCCATGCAAGATCAATCGTTCCCTATAAAAGTACAATAAATTTTCTCAAGTTATAATGTGACCAGTTTCTCCAGTTTGGACCCTTTTCATTATACATTCCCATCCCTAAATGATTGGTTTCTTCAAGATTGACCAACTAACCCCCCTCCCCTCCCGAACAGATATACCCTTAACTATATTCTTGGTTATAAAAAAGTAACAAGTTGATAATTCATCTTCAGCAACAGAGTTGATCCCATTCATAGATCCCTCAGGTTCTGCAGTTGGAAATATAATGGATCAACAAATGAATAAAAAGTAAAAAAAGAGGAGCATAATGAAAGAATAAACAACAAAAAAAAAGAAAAATGTTAAATAATTAATGGTTATATGAAAATTATTTGCGTGAAAGACCATGAATGAACACTGATGAATGGATGTATGAGAAACTGAATATAATGAATGATTAAATGGATGTAGCATTGATTGAGGTTTGATGCTACATATTAGGAATGAGGGGGGAAGAGGGGGGATTTACAGTGCTACAGTGCTAATCAGAAAAACTGTTTGCACCTAGAAATATTTCAAGAATGAGCATTATCTCTCCGTTATCTTGTGACTAGAAAGTCAATTCTGGTGCCCATGGTTTTTGTTTTTTCAATGTAATAGTGTTTTTTACACTTCCCCTGATCTTATGCAACTACCATTTGGCAGAGATCAAGGCCCAATTTCATAGGTTTTAAAGAAAGTCGTTATGTTGATTTTGCTTACTTTACTAGAGCCGCTGCGAATACGAATGGGACTAGATGTAGGGATCATGTCCATGCTAATCCTTTCGCTTGAACCGAAGTGTGAAGAGCTTACACTCCTTTGAGGTGAACCTCTTCTTGTTGGAGTAACACTCATGGACGAGCCCTTTGGTGACACATTCTGCATAGCTGTGGTGCTTCCATGTTTGACATCTGTCTTGTCCCATGCCCTACCACGAAGAGTAGGACTCTGACTTTTGGGGCTTGGTAGATGAGAAGGCTTGAGGGTATTTTTGCCATCAATTGCTTTAGACTCAGGACATGCTTTTCATTGCAATTTGCAAAGATGGGGAGCTTGAAGTCCTAATCTCCTGTGAACTGTTTCTTTTGGAAGATACCAGGTCCAGTGCCTTTTTTTCACCTTGAAAAGAAAACAGCAAGAAAGTTAGAATATTATCCATGGAAGGTCCAAATACACATTTGTGAACAGTGAATACTACATCACTGCGTCAGAGTAATCCTTTCATGTGAACAAAAAGATGAAGAGATTTCGTGTTCCATTGAGTGAAGACTCCAGGGTAATTAAGTATCGGGTATGGCCATCTGAAAATTTCAAAAATATCCCTTAAAAGATACCAAAAGTCCTTTAAGAAGGGTGTGGTTGGACGATTTTTAATCACTAAGGGAAAGAGTACAAGATACGCAGAAATCCACCCCCCCCCCCACCCACCCCTAGGAAATCTTCCTGTCACACTCATAAAAGAGTGTGTCAGGAGGATTTTTAAACTTCAAAAAAAGATAAAATAAAACTTGTTCGGCTTTGATTTGCATCTTGTATAAAACAATGGAATGACAACAAAATAGAGTACGCACCCTAAACCCGTGAACAATAATTAGTACTAATTAGTACTATTTTATACAGAATACTTTGTTTTCTATTGTATAGTAATCACTATTTTCGTGCTAAATGTTAGTATTTAGTGCGAGCACTATCTTCAAAAATAGAATATTACAACAATTGATTTACCTTCATCGATGACCAAGGATTTCTTCCTGGTGACCCCAGGCCTTGATGATTTGAGAGTATTTCTTTCTGATATTTTGTTAATTTCTTCAGCTCCTTTCCCCCGAGTTGAGCGTACTGAAGGAGTTCCAGCCAAACCATTCGATGTCTTGTGGGATACCTAATCATTATCATAAGGAGTAAGCTAGGGAAGGTAATTTCTTATTTGAGGGGGAGGAACAAAGGGAACATGCTCCACACATGTCACACAATAAGGAAATATCGAACTCATCTTTACTGACCTGAAGCTTCATCGAGGTGTTGACAGAAGCTTTCTTATCCTTAGACACATTTTGACTGGAAAATCCCTTTTTTCCTTCAGTGGCACTCTTACTTGACAAGTTACCATGGCTGGTAGACGTTTTTTTCAAAGTCACGCCTGGCAGCTTGTTTCCGCCTTTTGCATGAAGCGTTTTCTTTTGAGGTTCTGCTTTTGCAGCTGTGAAGGCATGTTCAGCACGCTTTGGCTTTGAGTCGATCTTTAAAGGCGCTAGTTTCTTGGGAGCATTTCCTGTCCTACCTGTCATGGGCTTGGAACTTTTCTTGCCAATGGCAGCAGTACCAGTCGCTGATTTTGTCAAAGCATTCAAAGACAAAGAGCGATTCGATGTTGTTTGGCCAATCCCGGAAGTACTAGCTTTAGGCACGGCACCAACTGAACGCGATTGTCCCAAGGTGGATGCATTATTGTTTGTTTGGATTCGAGATGGTTTAGCTTTGACCGTGACAGTACCAACTGAGCGCAATTTTCCCTGGATGGGTGCATTGTAGCTTTTTTTATTTCGAGGTGGTTGAGATTTGGCCGCGATGGTCCCGACTGAGCGCGACTGTCCAGGTTTTTCAGTTGGGCGCTCAGTTTTTGTTTTCTTGACTGATGCTTTATTTTTATTGATTGAGGAAGTTGAAGTCTTTTTGAGTCTAAGAGCAAAACAGTCAAACGGTATAACATTGATATCCCATACATTGATATTGCGTATCAATAAAATATATTAGATATTTACACTAACTAGTGTTCTGTTAACTAACCTTTGGGATTGGTATCGCCTTTCCTCTTACAATTAGTTCCTCGTCAGACTCTTCTTTCTCATTACTCGGTTCTTCAATTTCATCCTTTGACTTGGCATGTTCATTGCCATTCTCAGTTATGTTGGTGTCAAAAACACTTTGAATAGCCGCATTACTTTCACTGGTAATATTGCGGGTGGCAATATCTATAGCCTGAGCAGAGAGGATCCTAGCAAGCGTTGTCACGGCTTGGTCACTATCGCTTGATTTAAACGAAATATCTTTGTCCTGAGCGCTGCGAGTCGATAACACTCCTCTCAAATCATTTACTGTTGAAGAGCTCTCGCTTGTATAGACATAAAAGCCGATTCGACAGGTAACCCCATTTCCAATGACGCCTCTGCTATAGCCTTCACAGAAAGACACTTGGCTAGACTATTCACAGCATCCTCAATGTTATTAGCTGGCTCGAGAGGTGCCACAATAGCTGGTTCATCCACATGGGGCAGCCCAAGTGTTTTGTTAGGTACGGCTTCCGCAATAGCTTGGATATCACGCTCAGCTTCAGAAACCGATTTTTCTTCCTCTAACAATGCTTCCCTGATAGCCTGAAGAGCAAGAAGCGAAGCCGCCATCTTTATCTCAAGTTCGAGTGTAGACATGGAGTTGCCTCTTTGATGCATGGGGCTGTTCTTGAGTAGTGGGGTCAGACACCGAGGTGCTTGGGGCATCGTTTGGCTCACAGCTGGGATAAACCAAGTCATCGGCTGGCACCCTAGCTTCCTCATAGGCCCTCTTTTTGTTCATCGACATCATCAAAAACTCCTCGTTCTTCATTTAACTGAGGCTCGTATGTCACTTGAGAGGCCAGAGTTTGAGGCTCTTCAGACGTCTGTATGACGTGTGTCTCTTCGGCAACAAGACACCTGTCGTCGTACATTGAAGATCCTCAGCAAGTGGTGGTTGTGCCTCTTCTATTCTCATAGGAGCAGCCATTGTTTCATTGAGAGCATTTGCAAGTATGTTATCGATGCTTTGTGACGAGATATTTGGTCATCAAAGCAATCGTTGCTAGCTTGAGAGCTTTCTGCAAACCAAGGCTCTGAATTAGAATCCAAAGCTTCTGTCATATCTGAGACAGAGTCCGACGCCTTTGGGGCAGCTTGAGTGTCTTCTTTGGATAAGCTGGTTGGCGATGGATCTGCTGCTACTTCAGGAGCGGCTGTATCACTTTTGTCCTCAACTCCAAGGCTGTTGGAGCTGACAGTGGTAGCAAGTCGAATACCTGACCTCCTTTTTATGTTAGGAGATGAAAATTTCTTTCCAGTTGGTGGTCTTGGAATGTGAACACTCACAGTCGATACATTAGATGGTACAGGGTCAAATTGCAGGTCACCTTGAGTTTTCTCTTTGCTGGCTTAGTGAAGCTGCCAGCCTAACACCTGATCTTCGTCTAAGTGTTGGCGATGATGGTTTCTTACCCAAAGGAGGAGTTGGAATGGAAAAAGATTGGGCAGACAACCTGAAAGTACAAACAACAAACATCATATCATTTCTGTATAATCAATGAGCTACACCGCGCCACATGGAGGTTAATAAAAAGTGAATTTTAAGATACGTTTCAAGAAAAGACACAACGCATTTAACTTTTGCAGACATATTCAGCACCATCATTTCCGTCGTTGCAAGAAAAATGTCTGCAATACTTAAATGTGTTATGTCTTTTTCAATCTTCCATTCTTGTCTCATTCTTCAATCACTTTCTCTCTCCCTCCCTCTTTTCTCCGCGCCCCACCCTTCCATCCCTCTTCCCTCCTTGCCTTATCCTTCAATCCCTCGTTCTGCTTGCCTCATCCTTCCATCCCTCTTCCTTCCTTAACTCACCCTTCCCTTCCTCTTCCTTCCTTGCCTCATCCTTCCCTCCTTCGCCATTCCTTGCCTCGTTGCCGCATTCCTTTTCTCTCTCTTTACCTCACCCTTCCCTTCCTCTTTCCACCTTGCCACATTCTTACATCACTCTTCCCTCACTGCCTCATCCTTCCCTATCTCTTAATTACTTGCCTTATCCTTCCATCCCTCTTTCCTTCTTGTCTCACCCTTCCCTCACTCTTCCTTTCTTGCCTCACCCTTCCCTTCCTCTTCTCTCCTTGCCTCATCCTTCCATCCCTCTTCCTTCCTTGCCTCGACCTTTCTCCCTCTTCCCTCCTTGCCTCATCCTTCCATCCCTCTTCCTTCCTTGCCTCACCCTTGCCTCCCTCTTCCCTCCTTGCCTCATCCTTCCATCCCTCTTCCTTCCTTGCCTCACACTTGCCTCCCTCTTCCCTCCTTGCCTCATTCTTCCATCCCTCTTCCTTCCTTGCCTCGACCTTCCTCCCTCTTCCCTCCTTGCCTCATCCTTCCATCCCTCTTCCCTCCTTGCCTCACCCTTCCCTCCCTCTTCCCTCCTTGCCTCATCCTTCCATCCCTCTTCCTTCCTTGTCTCACCCTTGCCTCCCTCTTCCCTCCTTGCCTCATTCTTCCTTCCTTGCCTCACCCTTCCCTCCCTCTTCCCTCCTTCTTCCCTCCTTGCCTTATCCTTCCATTCCTCTTCATTCATTGCTTCACCCTTTTCTCTCACTTTGACTCACCCTTCCCTTCGTCTTTCCACCTTGTCACACCCTTACATCACTCTTCTCTCCTTGCCTCATCCTCCCCCTTCTCTTCATTCCTTGCTTTATCCTTCCATCCCTCTTTCCTCCTTGCCTCACCCTTCCTCCATTCTTCCTTCCTTGCCTCACCTTCCCCTCCCTCTTCATTCCTTGCTCTATCCTTCCATCCCTCTTTCCTTTTTGGCTCACCCTTCCTCCACTCTTCCTTCCTTGCCTCACCTTCCCCTCCCTCTTCATTCCTTGCCTTATCCTTCCTTTCCTCTTTCGACCTTGCCACACCCTTACATCACTCTTCCTTCCTTGCCTCATCCTTTCCTCCCTCTTAATTTCTTATCTTATCCTTCCATCCCTCTTCCTTTCTTGCCTCACCCTTGCCCCACTCTTCCTTCCTTGCCTCATCCTTCCCTCCCTCTTTATTTCTTGCCTTATCCTTCCATCCCTCTTCCTTCCTTGCCTCACTCTTCCTTCCTTGCCTCACCCTTCCACCCCTCTTCGGCCACCCTTCCACCCCTCTTCCCCCACCCTTCTAACATTTCTTTTTTTTTAGTTTCACTAACTATAAATGCATGATGTTAATCCCTCTAAAGAAAGTTAAATTTTACCTTATTTCGCCTGAATTTTCGTCAGACCCGTTCACTTCTGCATGTGAAGAAACTTTGATAGGTTTTTTAACCTAAAGAAAGAATAAAAAAAGGATCAAACTTCCAGTTTTTGAAGAGAAGCGATTTTTAACTTTTTAATAAAAAAAGAAACAAACAAAAAAACCTTCGAAAAACGCTTACCGTTATGAGGCGGAATTTGTTCTGAACGGTCTCATTTGGTTCTTGGACTTCTCCTGAAAATAAGCAAAAATGTCTAAGAATTGCTAAAAGTTGTTTTCATGGAAAAAATGCCCAAAAAAAGTTTCACGCTCTTTAACTAAAAACATTTCACGCTCTTTTTCTAACTCGTTCTCACATGAATTAAAGTGCTAAGTCATACCTGCTTTCGAACTGCAGCAGCCCATGGTTAAAATCCTAATAAACGTTGAAAAACTCGTCGATAAATCACTATTCTCTATCAAACTTTTGTCAAAAACGACTCGCAAGAAGAAAATAGAATAATTGAAGATTTGATTGCGCGCGCTCTTTTATACCATGATCATTATGACGTCACAGTACGATTATCCATATTTGGTATTATCAATCATTTAAAAGCTGCTAATAGATAATTATTTATATAATTATTATAATTACGCATGTCAAATTGAGTGTTAATTGTATAACCAAATGATGACGCAATAGCTTTTAATTAGTATTGTAACTGAATTGAAATGAAAAGAATCGAGGCGGATTGTTCGGATGTCAGTATTACAATGATTGAGAAAAATATTAAAATGATGCCATTAAAATGTTCAGATTTTCTTTTCATTGAAGTAGATTAATAAGGATGAACTGTGAACGTACTCGCTGTAGATGAACAAAAATTCTTTAGTATAGGATAATTACTTCTGCTTCTTAAAAAAAAACGAGCATTGCGCACTAAATTCAAAATACAGGCCAACCTCGTACCCAGAGCCTGCGTTTCTTCTGCGGCGAATAAAACAAAGTGAAAATCAAGTAAAGATCATAGTAAAAATTTGAAATCGGGAAAATATTTTTTGATTTTTGGCAAGTCTTCGAACACATGCGCTGTTATACCGAAAGTCCACCGTTCTTCGCCGCAGGCTCGAAGAGACTAAATACAGACCAAATAGTGTTATCTGCATGCATTATGTATTAGAATCAGTTGAATAATCAGTAATGTTACGAATAAGGAGATTCTTTGATATCAATTTGATTATCTAGTCAATATTAACTACACATGCGAAGTTCAAAATTCCCAGTAATACATAATATAAATTGCCAAATGACATTAATTCGTAAATTTCAAGAGAACGGGAATAATAACTTTGGTGCCCCAAAATGCAATAATTAAAAAAAGCCTCGATTCCGTCCTGGCACCTTATTGGCTAGATATGCTTTAGTCGCATAGTGATTGGTCTTAAGTTATTTATTATCTATAACTTTAATAAAAAATTAATTTGTCTATAATCGAATTCATCAAATAAACCTGCATATTGTCACAGTCATACCAGGGAAAGTTCTACCTAGTGCACAAACCATTCTATCAATTTGAATTGCTTCATTGTTGGTGGTATTTTGTACTAGTTATTTAGTACTATTTCACTGGATACATGTATACTATGCATCAAGAGTTCCACGCTACTGCTCTAAGCACATGCCCAAGGGGTCAAAAAGTGGGATCCACGAGTTGTAAAAATTGGTATAATTTCGGATACTTGATTTAAAAATTAGCCTAACTCTACTTGCTCTTGAATACTTAATAAAATATTTGTTTGAAAAAATACAATTAAGGTATAGCAAATCTTTTCTAACTCATGATCCCACTTTTTGACCCCTTGAGCATACACTTAAAGCAGTAGCAGCGGAGCTCTTGGTGCATGTATATGGTTTGCACTCTACTGACATGATTTAAGACAGCTAAAGATGCACTATAATACATGTTGAATTCTCTTTCATGTACTCTACAATGATTCCTAATAATGCATATTTCCCTCCTACATATCTATTTGCTATACTAGCCTGCCTGTATTGTGCTGCTCCAAGAAACTTTTAACTGTAGGCTGTAAGATCTGGGAAGGCAAAAAATGGCAACAGCATTATTAATCACATACTATATCCTTTCAAAATTATATTTGCCTTGATGCATCACTAGTTCTTGCTATGCAAAAAAAACTAGAGTGATTTTACTTGGCCTGTGAAACAAAGTTGCATAATCAGTGACTAACAGTCCGAGTAAAACAAAAGAAATAAATGGGATTAATGTCTATTACTATAATATACGTTGACTCTTTCATATGAATAAAATTACATGCATTATAAAAAGGTCACTCAGATTTTCCCTAATAACAGTTTACTCTCGCTTGTCACTATGCAAGCAAGGAATATTCATTGATAATTAACTCTTTTACTCAATTTTGTTACTATAAACTTCTTCTTTTCGTTGTAATTGCTTGACATTTTAAAATTGGATCTTCAATTTGGTGAATATTTTTTAAACGATCATCTATAATTATTAAAAATTATATTATATTTTAAAGAATTTATAGCATGTGCAAACTGCCTTCATCTGTTTTAGAGAAAAAAAAAGAAAACAAAAGGGATCTACTGGAGCTTAAAACAAATCAAGGTTGTCATCTTGTTGTTCAGTGTTAAGCTGGATGTAGCTTGAGATGTCATTCACATCCATTTCTGCAAGCTTCTTGCTTGAAGATGTTGGCTTGAACAGGTCATCATCATCTTCATCTGCAGCTGGAAAGACTGATTTTGATGCAGAACTTTTGAAAATATCATCAAGGGATTCTTCTTCATGAGAAGGCTTCCTGGAAAAACACAACAGAGGGAACTTTTGTGTAGTTTTTGTATCACTGTGAAAAATTCATGGCATAAACATGGCGCAGACATGGTCATGCCAAGGTCACAGCAATGCCAGACCAATCACTCTGCGCTTGAAAAAATCAGCCAATTCAAATTCTAGAAAGCATCACGGTCTTGGCACCTCACACTTACAGCACTGAGCTTATCACAGTCATATGAAAACTGCTCTATGGCAGTCCTTCTCACTTATAGATGTTAAACATAGAGGGCCACAAGTTTATCAGTGCTAAGTTGTCAACTGTCACATGTCACCCTATATACACAAAGAAATTATATTAAATTATTCAATAACTGACCTGAGAGAGCCCTTCCTAGGAGTAAACAATTCTCTTCCTTACGCTTTCCTGCCACATTGTCTGATGGTTTAAACAGGTCGTCATTACCTGTGGTCTCTTCAAATTGTGGTTTTGCTGCTGGTTTGGGCTTTAGCTCAGGTTTTGGTTTGATACGAGGCTTGGGGACAGGTTTTTTAGGCAGCGCTGGTTTCTTTGGTTTGGCTGGTTTGTTACTCACAAGAAGCTTGTCTAAGTCATCTTCTATGCTGAAATGCAAAATACATGTATGCATTGAAAGTCACAGTGGTTAAAGGGTAGTCATGTTGTGGGACAAAATACTAGAAAATTTCTCCTCATTGATGTATAAAATGATGAAAAATTGATGTATATCATTTTTTACTTTAAATTTCTCCTGTCCTTCAAAAAGATATTGAGCACTTCTGCTTTGAACATGTCTGCCATTATACATCCTCAGCTTAATATTGAGGAACAACAACAATTGTTTCACAATGCACTGCAATGCCAACTTGACTCAGTTTCATTCTTTTACCTTGGAATAGCTAAGCAGTAAAAGCAGAAAACAAGTGTGAAGAATGGTATACCTGGCAAGAATCTTGATACCTTGATAAGAGGGTCTCTGGTTTCCTGCCCCGCCCCCCTCCCCCCTGAAAAACCTAACCAGCAAATCTCAAATAAATTGTGCCATAACTTTGGTCAGTCCAATCCTCAGTCCAATGATTTTTCAAGGAATCATAGATCACTGAATGAATGGCTAATGTACATGTAAGAAAGCTAATTTGGGTGGCCAAAGTATCAAAATTGCTTCACACCATAAATTTGCAATAATTTCTTTAAAGTTGCTGCTGTGTTATGCTTGGGCACTTACTTTAAAAGATCAGAATTATTTTCTGTTTCCATGACAACATGCTTTTTCTGTATTGCACCAGCTGGTATAAACAGGTCCCCGATATCATCATCATTATCATCCTTCTCAACATCAAATATTGATGATGACCCTTGATTGAGTGGCTTGGCTGAGATTGATTTGGCCAATGACAGCAAATCATCTTTTCCTACCAAGTCTTCCTCATCTTTATCTTTTTCTTCTTGACCTGAGTCATGATCAGGTTGTTTATCAGAAGCAAACAAATCAATGTCTTCTGCAACTTCTTCACTTTCTGCTTTGGCTTCTATCGGTTCCTAAGAAATGTAAATGATAGACAAATTCATAAGGGGCAGATGCATTAATTTGAGAACAAGGGGAACACCAAAGTCTGAAACCAAGTGAATCTCACTTGCAATGCAAAAGAAAACTAAGGAGGTCTGGGTGCATGCTCCAAATGCTCCAATGATATTTTGGACAAAAACATTTTTTAAAATATGCATAAGTTCTAAAATAAGAGGAAGAACTGCGGCCCCTCTCCTCCTAAATTTGCCCCTGTTCTATTTAAGAAATATAACTGCTCATGTGCTCTGTTCAGTTATGTGTGGCCCATAATCTAAAGGTGAAGGAAAAAAATTAGGTTGAGTTGGCATTGCAATGCATTGTGGGACTGTTTTGGGATACAGTCATCTTGGAAAATATATCCCCTACAATTGTTTCACAATGCACTGCAATGCCAACTTGACTCAGTTTCATTCTTTTACCTTGGAATAGCTAAGCAGTAAAAGCAGAAAACAAGTGTGAAGAATGGTATACCTGGCAAGAATCCTTCTCATCCATTTGAGTGGCACCAGTTTGCTGTACACCCAAGAATTCAAGTGTCAAGGAACTGCAGGCTAGCTTAGGAGTCTTGGCAATCTGCTGCATGACAGCATCCATCACTCGCCTTCGCTCATTTATCACAGCATCATTGACAATCAAAGCTTTTTTGGGGAGAGCTGGAAAAATGACACTGGAAAACTTTTGAAGTAGTTTGTGGTATAGGTCCTCAAATGTTGTATACTTGTGTGGTACCTTAAATGACAAGTTATAGGCCATCAGTTTGTAACAAGGTAGTCAGAATGCTAATACAATTATGAACAAAAAAATAATGCTAACTGACACCATGCTAAACTTCTATTTTTTCTGTGTCAGTTAATCATGGCCTGACTTAGGCAGCCCAAGATTATATTTTAGTTAGGATTTAATGGAGAGGTTTTTGTTCATGTTTGAACTAGCCTCTCTTCCCTCTTATTTATTCATTGTGTGTGTGTGTGTGGGGGTGGGGGGTGGGGTGGGTTTGGTTCCTGTGGAGAGAGGGGCCAGTTAGGGTGGGAGAGAACAAGGGAACAAAGCAACCCCCAACCCAGTGCATAAAATAACGTTTTAAATTGACCAAAAAGCTCACCATGAACTGGACCACATCAGACTCTTTGTACTTGGTTTGCGACTTGAAGTAAAACAGCCGTGTCACAACGATAACATGGTACATGACAGTACTTCCAAGATGGCCTGGGATAGTATCATACTTGGGGACATAGATATCTATACCAGTGTTCTTGTTCTTCAGTTCACTAGAATAAATATTTAAATGAATTGTATAGACCGGTTCTAGCAATTCCCATACCTGATCAACTCAGAGGACAAAACATGGAATAATTTTGAATAATTTCAATTCTTATAATGAGAGTAAGATTCTATTGTGTTGTCCTCTGGGCTGGGCTGCATTGGGAATATCCTGCAAGGGGTCTATGTAACAGAAAATATCCTTCTTAGGGGGAGGGATGCAAAGTTTCCACATTCCAAGTTACGTTTTTGCTCCGCATATCATTGTTGGTTCTCAACCATCGGATTCATGCATGGCGCGTGCAGAACCAGTTTCTAAAGTTTTCAAAATAAGGTCTAAATCAAAATTCAACCACCAAAAAATGACAGGAATACTATTGCATAAAGTTCATAATAATTATTTAAGGATAGTTGTGGGCAATTCGTCGCAAAACCTCAAGGTATTTCTTTTAATGCTACCATGATACACGCGATAACAACGAGCACCGCCGAAGGCTTGTCAGTATTCTCAGTCCTTTTCACTATTCCAAGCAAAATATTTACTTCTTTTGACTGGTATGTATTGCACAAACTTACCGAGCTGTCAGTGTAACGTTAGCCATTGTATTTATTTAGTTGTTGTGTACTTTAGACATTGTTTTAGGATTAGCACTTCACCATACATATTGTCATGGTTCTTGAATGCTCCTTCGATGCCAACCACAGGAAGCCCAAAGGGTTCCAATAGTCGAGTCGTTCCCAGAGCGCTCTCTAACCATTCAGTTTCATTGCATTTAATTTTAATTTTTTGCCACGTATCATGTACACGTTCAAGTAAACGAGAATAGATCATACTAAATGGATATAATGATACAAATACGATCGATTTAATTAATTTAATTGTTGTTCGCCAATATAATTTTTGCTAAATGTAATAACAGAATCAAAAATGTAAACGAATGTAGTGCAAATGATTCATCGTCGCACCTCGGGGTTTTCCTACTTTTAAATTGCTTTCCATATAATACATCCGTCTTTGATTTAGAATTACCAATTAATATGAAGTTCAAATAATATATGATATTTAGCGTTTCAATTTTTGCGAGTTGTAAGTCGTTTCCATAGTAATATTTAATTTTTAAAACCTCATCCACTCCCCATTTTCTGAATATAATCTTCAATTCCTTATGAAAATTATTTCTTTTTTCCTTCCCTATTTTCTGTGCAGTCGTCTGTCTTCTTTACTTAGTATCCTTTTTATTTGATTTGATTTTCATTGTTCTATATTTTTGTCTTTTTTTCTACGACCTTCCCATCCCATTTTAGTCCACGTTGATCCATCCCATAAAACCCCTCGAGCATCCAAACCAAACAAGATGGCGGCCTACAACAACCACTTGTTATCGCTTATACCGCTGTTTTACTGCTTTTTACTTACTTCAGCCAACACTTATAAAGTAGAGGAGAAGGTAAATGCCTATTCTAAACGTCAGCCCTCAATTTTTTGGGTTTAATATTCTATTTTTGCTTAACAGATCCCAATATTTGTTAACAAAGTTGGACCATATTTCAACCCTCAAGAGACCTATCATTATTACTCTTTGCCAGTATGCAGACCAAGCAAGGTAAGATCCCTATTTGATCTTCAAATTATACGCCTCTAAAAGTAATTCTCTTTATGTCTAACTCAGCTAAAAAGTGTCCTAGACTTGATAGATTTTTTACTCTTAGTTATTAATGATTAGCTCTACGTCTAGTATAAAATTGAATGGAATTGCCGTTTTAGGTAGAACATCGCAGCTTAACGCTTGGGGAAGTTCTAAAAGGTGATCGCATGGCCGTAGCCATGTATGACATTCACTTTAGAAGTAAGTTCTACCTTTCTGTTTCTATTGATTTCTGGAATCATACTGTACGATGTAGTGTATATTTATAATATAAAGCTGTTGGTTGTCAATGTAGGTATCTTCCTAATCAATTTCCTAGAAATAATTGAGACATAGCTATTAGAATTAAAATAAGTCTCGTGTATAATGAATTTTAAACTCAAGGTATTTAAGGTTGAGTCATGTATGAGCCATAATTAAGGCTTATTTCGAAAGTCGAAAAATTATATTTGAGGTGTGAACAAATACATCCACCCCCCCCCCCCCCCCCCCCCCCACACACACACACACACACACTATCTCCTGGTTAGGATTTTAGTCGTTCAAAGTTAACAGCGAATATTGTTGCCACAATGAAACAATGGTAATCACTAAAATAGATTAATGCAGCTGTAAGTTATATTTTAAACAATAGAAACAATAGGTCAATAATGAATAATTGACGAATGGAATAGTCCTATCTGGGAAACAAACCCATCTGTGACTCCAAATGTTTTCTAAGTTCCTTTAATCTATTCCATAAGTTCATTATTCAGATTTAATTATTAAACATGTTTGTTATAATCTGCAGCTGACATAGAAAATAGAGTGCTATGTGAGGTATCAATGAGTGAATCCGGATTGGAGACACTAAGGTCTGCAATAGAAGATCTCTACTATTTTGAGTTTAATTTTGGTAAGTATCAATGTCCCTACACCTTTAATATTTGGTTATTTACTTATAGTTGTACAATATCTTTTAAGAATATTCTAAATTCTCACATTACACTGTCATGGCCATCTTATGATTCACCTGTTTCAGCGCTGGCCGTCACAGGGTATAAATTGTTTTAGATTGTGTTATGGTCACCAAAAAGTTTGGAGATTGTCCTCAAATTTTCGTATAAATTTATGTACTGACTGTAAATGAAAAGTTCTATTTACTTAATCAATGTTTAGTTAGTTCTCTAAATACAAGTAAATGATCATTTTTCTAACTTGATTGAATCTTTTCTTACTGCGGTTAAGATAGCTAACTAAAGAAATCTACCTAAACTTTTTCTTTAAAGTAAGTGAATTTGTATGGGAATCCGAGAACGATGTCCGAACTTTTGGTGAACGTAACACAATCCAAGCTAGCGCCAAAAGGGTGAATTAGCCTTTTGATGATGAAGATGATTAGATGATTTATGATTTACACTATAGCGCCCTTTCTATAGCTATAGCCCACCTCCGAGATATACTTTGCTTGTCAAGCGCAAAGGTTTCCATATGAGGCTACGTGCTTAATTATTCTTACCGCCTGTCACGAATGACTGAGCATTTAGCACGTAGCCTCATACTGAAGCCTTTGTGCGTGACAAGCCAAGCATATCTCAAAGGTGGGCTATTAAGGTTTGCTGTCATTTTGCACTATTAACAAGCAAAAGGAAAAGATGACATATACAACACATTCTACGGCTCCAAAAAGGCTACAACAAAAAAACATATTTTCACTTAAGCATCAACATGGCTGCCAAGTTTTTGTCATTTACTTGTGAATGGTTTTGAACAAATAGATTTTGTGAAGTTGATTATATTGGCTTGGATACAAATGGTTTAATTAGGTTACATACCACACCATGTATCACATCTATTTTCTAGTTTACACACAAGCCTTTTGGCAACAGAAATGATTTGTTTTTCCCTCTCTAGATGATCTTCCAATACGGGGGTTTATTGGTCACCTAGAAGAAGGTCACATCCTTCCACACAGACATAAGATTTACTTGTGGAGTCATCTTCATTTTGCAGTGGAGTATAATGGAAATCAGGTAGACACATAATTAACAATTAATTATATTAAGCACTGTCAAATAGGCTAGTTATTTTACCAATTATTGATACCTTATAGGTGAGAGCTGTAAAAAAATATTTTAGTGCTCACATTGAAGACTTACAGTAGCTGTCTGCTTCTCCCACATATACCACAGATATTTCAGGAAGTTAGTCCTCTTTCATGACAACATACACCAAATTGAAATATAATGACCAATTTAAATAACTACTGTATTTTGCACTGACTACTGTATGACTGACTGGCCTCTCATATACATGTGAAAACGGTCAAATTCAATGCTTGCGCTTGAACACGGCTTGTCAATCACTAGTCAATACAAAACAATAGTTATTGAAATTGGGCACCATACATGTATTTCAATTTGTTGTATGGCAAAGCTTCAAAGCTAGATTAACAGACCATTTACAGCTGGGCCTAATCATAATTTACCTTACGATGTCAAATGTGGGATAAATCCTTAAATCATCTACCTACTGGTATGTTTGCTTAGGTCATTACAGCTAATGTGACAACAAATGGCCATGAACCTGTTAGCCTGGACGATATAGAGAAGTTTCCATTCAAAGTACAGCATACTTACAGTGTTTCCTGGAAGCCCACCAGGTACGGTCAAAAGCTGCCAGTAAAACTCAATACTGCAATGATACAATAAGAACTTAACCTTTTATCATTTTTCCCCCCTGAAACATCCTTTGGATTGATCATATTTAGGGCATAGTTAACTTATACACATCAAATTGAAAATTATCGTGTAAGCTATGTGTACAATCTGGGACAAGATTGTAGAATGTTCTATTGTCCTTTTCATGGTGATTTTTTTAACAGTTAACTACTGTACATTTTGACAGACCAAGATTTTAAATTTTTGGAGGTAGCTTTTTTTTTACTCAACGTATAAATCTGAAGATCTAGATCAATTTCTTCTTCTGTATTTTCAGTGCCAAATATTCTGAAAGATCCAAGCTAAGCACAGCAAAATTTTTCCCTAAAAGCCTGGAGGTGAGTTTGGTACTGCTTTACATATAGTAAACTATAATACGTACAGTACGGTATGTGCAATTAAGTGAAACCAGGTCATTTGGAAGCTGTCAAGTTGTTGTGATAGCTCATCAGCAAGAACCAAGCTCTCACTTCTACATCAGAACACTCCTATTGAATCGTAGATAAGGTTGAACTTACCTAAAAGTCTTTATTTGATTTCAGATCCACTGGTTGTCAATCATAAATTCTGTTGTTCTTGTCTTCCTCTTGATGGGATTTGTTGTTATTATCATGGTAAATGTCATTCTATGCTCAGTTTATATTTTAGTTGAACATCTTTTTATCAACCACTTTCAGTTGTCTTTCAAAATGAAATCAATTGAAACTATTAGAAATTCAGTCATTTAGGGATGCTGCCATTTCAAACATTGTGGGCAATAATGTACTGAATGATAATGATTATGGTTGGACTAAAATGTTTGATACACCAGGATACAGTAGTATTGATAAACTAACTGTAACCTCACAAAGATGCAATATTTTGGGTTCAATAATGTACAGACACATGGTGCAACATTGCAATCAACAGGACTGTTGCAGCATGTGTCTACCCCTGAAACTAGTTGCATGCAACAAATCTGAAGTTGAGTCGCACTCTAATCTTGCAACATTGCGTGCAACAAATTTCATCATGTTGACAGGGCTGCAACATTGTGTGCAACATTTTGAAATTCAATCATCTTGCACTAAATTTATAACCACTGACCAAATTTCTTAGCATATCAGGCTAACACAAGCGATGTTGCGTGATTTTGTTGCAATGTGTGCCACCCTGATTCAAATTAATTGCATGCAATGTTGCGTGCAATGTTGGACGGTCTGTCCTCGCCTTAAGGGATCGTTTGCTGATCGTGATGCATTGAGAAGGCTTAGGATGTACAGGACAGTATGTAAGAGCATTTGTATGCCAAGTTTCTATGGGTGAGGATCTAATTTAACTTTAATATTTTTGTCTCAGATGAGAGTTTTAAGGAATGATTTTGCCAAATATAACTTGAATGATGACATGGATGTTGATGAAATGGGTAAGTTTATTCCTCGATCATAATACTGTACATAATATTATGCACACCAGCTTTAGTCATGTTATTCCATGGTAAGTTATGGGTGGCAAAGATACTGTAATCATGAAAAAATAATGATTCTATTCGTCACTTGCAATATTAATTTCAAGCCTTCAAGCGAGTGTGTTTAAATATTGTTTCTCAAATTTAACAAGGCTGCTGTTCTAAAGTTTATTTATAATAAAAATAATCATAATAATGATTATGAATATTTTATAGATGGCGATGATTGTGGTTGGAAGATCATTCACACTGATGTGTTTAGATTTCCTCCATATAAGGGAACACTGTGTGCCATTCTGGGTAAGTACAATCAGAAGGCTGGTTAAATTCAGTAGTGAATACTATAGATAGAATCGTTTCCTTTTCTAGTAAGGAGAAAATCATATTGCACACAGGAAGCAGGGCAGGGTGGCATGCGCTGCTAATGCATTGTTTTTCACCAATGCAACCTGGGTTTGCGCCCTGTTGGGCTTGGTGTTGCACAGCCTGTATGTGAGAAGAACTGTTTGTTGGTTCTCTCCTGTGCTTCAAGGGTTTTTATTACGTTTCTCTAGTTTTCTTCCCTTGGCAAAAATCAACTTCTAAATTTCAATTCAATATTATATTCTTGATAGGGTTAACCTCATATCTTCTTTCCTATCTTAATGTGAATAAATTGATTATTATATTGGCAATGATGCTGAAAGTGAACTCCTAGGTTGAGATGATATTGCTTTAACCTACAGAATAATATATTCCCGGGGAAGGGGGGCGTACTCTTGCCCGAATCTGTACCTCCCTCCTGGGAATATATTATATATATATATCATATATAATATGTATTAAAACTAATCGGCACTGATGAATTGGAGGGAGGTGCCTGAAACTGTGTCAGGTCGCGCTACTGCTCACAGCGGAGGTAACAATGGCCGCTCAACCCAGGTCCACCTCCAGGTACCAGTCACACTGAATGAGTCAGTGGAGAATGATACTTACTTGATCAAGCCAACCAAATATGGGTGGGCGGGAGGAATAAAAAGCAGCAATCGAGCACAACGTTTTTTGATCCGCGACATGATCAACAAACATACCATGCCATGTGCTATGAAGCCCCCGCAGCAACCGAAGACCCCTGGCCAGCGTGCCTTGATTTTAACTTTGCCTAAATTTACTTTAGCCCCATGTAATTTTTCATTGAACAGGAGTTGGCTTGTCAGTTTCTGACGTTATGTTTCGGCATAATAATAATGGCGATGCTAGGAATGTTTAATGTACACAGGTAGGAAGCATTCCTAAGATAATGGTTTCTATATTAGTTTACAAAGTCTTTAATTTTTGCAGTCATTTCTGTAGGGTTATGTTTATACTGTGTGTTGTGTTTTTTCCTAGGCATGGCTCCATGAATACTGCAGCAGTGCTTCTCTATGCCTTAACTTGCTGTAAGTAACCTAAACTCTGCTCATATACATATTGGGAGAGATAAATAGCTAAAAACTAGATAAAAACTAGTGTGAGCTGCGTTGGTGTTTCTAATGAAACAGTAATGATAAAAAGGTAAATTATACACCGTGAAGAAGTGTAAAAACTTACTGACATTTCGGTCTTTTTTATTCCATTGAAGGACTAGCGTCTGAAACATCAGCAAGTTTTTAATCTTTTCACAGCGTAAAATCTACCCTTTTATCATTACTATATATATATATTTGGATAAACTGATTGCATTGGTCTCAGCTTGTCCCCACTGTGACATCTGCATAATATATCAGGTAGCCAGTCTCTGTGTGGGTTGATGGGAACACACCACCTTAATCACCCAACACAAGGGCTGTGTGTTACCCTTACACAATGACAATAATATATATTAATTTTATTACACGATCCACCAATGTGTGGGGATTGTAAAATTGTTTTAGGCGTGTCTGGTTTTGTATCAAGCTCATTCTACAGGAAGATTGGAGGCACAAAATGGGTTTGGATTATTGTACTAACAGCAAGTTTGTTCTCAGGTTAGAATAGCCAAGTACCTTCATTATTATTCCTTTCATTACCACTTGATACTAGTATTACCAGAAGATTCTTTTCACAGTTCCCTATTATTATCTTATTATCCAATTAGAGCAGTTCTTATATGAGTGAATAAAACAATGGTGCTATACATGTATGCATGACTTGCTCTAACTTAGTTTTTCTTGAATTTTGATTGGCTGATTGTTTCCAATGCAATATACATGTAACTGGTCTGGCAGTGCTGTGACTGTGTCTGCACCATGCCGGGTTTCAGGTATTGGATTGGAAATTAGGAAACAACATTTATTTGCATTCATTATCTGTACAATATGTGATTGGTCTGGCAAATGCCTTATTAAATCACTGCATTTGCAATGTTGAGTTCCTGTGAGTCCTGTTCAAAGTCACACGAAAACTGCTCAACACCATAATCTTGTGATTTGAATAAGAGGAAAAAATGAGAAAGGATTTCAATTTTTTTAGTGAAAAAAAAAAGAAGATTTTTTGAACTTAATAACTTTTTTTCAGTTCCTTTCTTTTTGGTCTGGAGTATCACCAACTCAGTTGCCTGGAGCTATCAATCCACACAAGCACTTCCATATACTACTATAATACTGCTCATGTTTATTTGGCTTTTGGGTAAAGTATACATATTTTAGCCAGTAACTTAAGTACATATCAGGATTTTTTTCATCACATTTTGATAAATGATAGGAGAAAATCATGAACTAGCTGGAGAAACCTGTTGACAAATTTTTAAATTACTAAGATATTAGTTGTTGTTCAAGCCAGAGAATTTTGCTAAATTACAGGAGAATTCTCTGATCCCCGACCCTCAATGAAAACCTTGTGAGTACTGTCATTGTGTGTTGGGTCTCAAGGGTTTTCTCTGGATTCACTAGTTTTCTGAAATGTTAACATACATCTCGGGGAAGGGGGGTACCCTTGCCTGTTTAGGGTAGGGATGTGCCACTGGGCCCTCTGAGCCCTGACCCTGTTCCAGAGTAAAATCGCTGAAATTCATACCCTGTTCCAGAGCAAGATTGCTGAAAATCATACCCTGTTCTGGTATTGCGAAAATAGATGCCCTGTTCCAGATAGGAGAAAACTGTCACACGATTTCATAAACCCTGTCCCAGAGCAAGCGCGATTTTATATAGCCTGTTTCAGAATCACTGAAAACCATACCCTGTTTGGCAGCACGCACCATTATAGCGAATATAGGGGAGTACCCCCTCCCCCTGGGACATACATGCTTAATAATTTCCATTCAAATTGGTCTTCTCTTGACTTAAAATCAACCAAGAAGTTATTTCAGGTTTCATTGATAAAATTAAGAGTTTGGCACATTCCCCCTCCGCCCCAAAATGTTTATTGATTGTTGTATTATACAGTATACACTTTGAACTCTAACTCTAACCACAGGATGAGCCTTAATAGGTGCACTGTTTAAGTACGTACTATTTTTCCTTCTCTTTCTGCAGTTGGTTTTCCATTGACAGTCATTGGAGGAATATTTGGTAAAAACTGGACTACAAGTTTTGATGCTCCTTGTAGGACCAAGAATATCCCACGAGAGATTCCTCCTGTTCCTTGGTAAGAATACCTAAAGTGGTATGCATTTTATTATAATGTATATATATTATAATGTGGGGACTTTGATGAACTATGGGTTTTCTGGGCTGTAATGGCATAGTATAAATAATTGTGAAAGTGGAAGTGATAAAATAATTACTTTCTGCGTTTTTTTTTCCAATGTGTTTTCTCACTTTTCACAGTATTGCTTTAATTTTGTATTTAGATTTTCAATGGTTTCAGGTTGTCTTTTTTATGAGTAAGCAGTTTCTTGTACACAAATTGTTCTGAAAAGCATAAAATTCGTAAAACACTCCAGTCATATTACACATCTTACCATGCTATAATATTGTTATACAATGATGGCAGATTCCATCTTACCCTACCAGGTCATGCAATAGGTAGACATACTATAATGAAAGTTGCTTTGGTTGATTGTTATTTAAATTGCCATCCATATATGTACTGGACAATCCATCATCAAAGCAAAGTAAAAAAATTATTGTTAACATGGTTGGCACATTAACATCTCAATGGGGATGTTAAGAACCATTGCCTCCACCTATGATTTTTCTAATATTCTTTCATAATTGTATTGCAGGTATCGTACAGCTGGAGTGCAGATGATTGTAGGTGGTTTTCTGCCATTCAGGTACATGCAGTGATAATTTGTACCTTGCTAGCTGACGTTCCTCTCTCTTTCTGATGTTCCTTCCTCCAACAGAGTGTGAGAGAGCATCAGCAAGGGGGTAGTTTGTACTTTACAAGCTGAAGTTCCTCTCTCTTTCTGATGTTCCTTCCTCCAACAAAGAGTGTGAGGGAGCATCAGCTAGGAGAGTAGGCAATTAGTTTCAGAAGTATATGTAAATTGTTAAAAAGGGGCAACCCAGCCAAGCTTGCCGAGAAAAATGTAGTATCAACCAGAAAGTATTATATAGAGGCTGCAATTGCACCATCATGTAAAGGCAGCCCTTCCATGCTAACTGTACATCCAATTGTAGTCAAAATTCCTTTTCTGTTTCCAGTGCAATCTCAGTGGAATTGTACTACATCTTTGCTACCCTGTGGGGCCGTGAGCAGTACACCCTGTATGGCATCCTGTTGATAGTCTTCATCATCTTGCTCAGCGTGACAGCGTGTGTTTCCATAGCACTCACATACTTCCAGCTATCCTCAGAGGATCATCGCTGGTGGTGGAGATCTGTCCTCAGTGCAGGGTAAGTTTGGAATGGAAATATCAATGGGAAAACTGGTGAGACCGAGGATGAAAGAAACACATAAGGCCGTTTGAACTAATTCTTGTAGTGCATGTGACATCATGAGAAAGATATAGTGATTGTATGGTGCATGCATTAGGATGTCAGCCATTGGGGGAAAGAACAGTTGAGAGGACAAATACACTTGAGAAGGGCAGCGGAAGCGGAGAGGAAGAAAGCCATGGGAATTATTGGAATTTGTTTTGTAAAAACGGTGGCAAGGAATAAACTAGAATGGACAAAGAGTGTTAAGGCCTTATGAGACTCATGACGCTACGAGAAGTGATGATGTTAAGATGACGTGATGATGCATGATGATGTGATGATAATGATGGTGGCGATGATGGTGATGATATGAAGATGATGTATTGATAATGTGATGATGATGATAATGTGACGATGATGTGCTGATGACGTGATGAAGATGTGATAATGATGTTAGGACGATGTTAGGACGATGTGAGGATAATGTGAGGATGATGTGATAATGATGTGATGATATGAGAATGATGTGATAATGATGTGCCCATGATGTGATGATATGAGGATGATGTGATGATGAGAGGATAATGTGATAATGATGTGAGGATAATGTGATAATGATGTGAGGATAATGTGATAATGATGTGAGGATAATGTGAGGATGATGTGATAATGATGTGAGGATGATGTGAGGATGATGTGATGATAATGTGAGGATGATGTGATAATGATGTAAGGATGATGTGGTGATGATGCAATTTTTTTCCCCTACAGTTCGACTGGAGCCTTCGTGTTTGGATACTCACTGTTTTACTACTTCAAGCGGTCCAACATGTCAGGCATCCTTCAGACGGTCCAGTTCTTTGGTTACACGATGTTAGCTTGTTTTGTCTTCTTCTTAATGCTGGGTACAGTTTCTTTCTTCGCGTCGTTGAATTTTATACGGTATATCTATAGAAACTTGAAAATGGACTAATCCCTTAATACAAACCAGATGGAAATACTAGAAATAGATTTTGGCGTAATTGTTATATTCCCATTTCAGACCAAGTAATATTCCCTAGAGTATGATCATTTCAGTGTTCGCGGTCATTTTCTGTTAAATTCATTGGTACGCGCTGATCGAGACAACAGTCGCGAGAGAGGTATGGGCAATCCGCTGCCGTCAATCAGATAATGTAAAGGTACAAACGTATTTGATTGAAGAAAGTGTATTGCCCGATTTCCATGTCGCGAGTGTTGTTTCGATCAGCGCGTACCAATGAATTTAACAGAAAATAAACAAAGACTGGTTGACACACGGTCGGAAATGGGCTAACATTGTTTCCATACTGTCTTCATCTATAAGGTGAAGGAAATCTAGGCACTAGTAGATGAACTGAGCTAATTTTTTCACGCGAAAGGCAACAAGTTCAGGAATCGAACCGGGGTAGCAGTGGGGGTATTTGAGGCAAGACGTCCTTACCAGTACTCCAACCTTTCTTCAGATACCTCGGACTGCTGTCAAAACATACAACTACAGTAACAAACAAACTCAGTTCATCGGTAATTTAATTGGCGGAGCCCAAAGGGGTCAGGGCTCGCCCAAGAATCTATAGTTGTCTGGGTCGCGTAAATGTAAAAATGGCGTAAATTGTTAGACTATTTGTTTACTTAATTTACTGCGATTTTTCAAATTCTGTGAACTTAGATATTCTACGGCTTGTTCTGAAATTACTTTTCACTGCCGCCAGTCAAGAACATAGAAGGTACCGACTGGTCATTTTTGATTGACGGCAGCGAAATAAAAACTTTTTTTCAGCTAGCATTTAGCAACTACCGAGTTCGCAGACTATCCAAAACCACAGTAACAATTATAGCAGCTAAACGCTTATGAAAAATACAAAGAAAAATATATTTAAAAACGTTTCTTAGAGAGGGTACCGGCTTGGAAGGTGTTTGATGGCGTAAACCATTTTGAAACAGTTTTTTCATCTTCTTTTGGACCTTCATCACGTGGCGGCCATGTTTATTTCCTTTTTTCTGAGTTCGAAAAACATGAATCGTGGTCCAGATATTTTTACAAACATCGTCATATAAGACGTGATGAACAGAAGATATTTGTACCTAAGCTAGACTAGACTGCAGTAAATCATGTAGGCTATATCAGAAAAAATATATATAAAAAATTTGCGTAAACTCGCATGTAAAATGCCTGCGAAAACTCGTCGAGAAGAATTGAATACGAGTCGAGATACACGGGGAAAATGTATCATGTCAACAAACATGGCTGGTGCGTGAGAGAGGTCCATGGTAGAGGAGGAACCAAGTCATTCCTTTTAATCCAATTGCTTTCCCTTCCAGAGCAATCCTCCCATTACCTAGTACATTTGTCTTTATCCTTCTGAGAATTATCTATACTAAAGTGCATACCATATATCCTTGAAAACTTTGTAAGGAATTGCACAAATTTTCACAACTATTAAGGTCTAGTAAACCGTAGACCTACAAAACTTTGCCCCAATTTGTATAATATGGTAAAAAATTGAAGCACCAATTTTTGTCTTTCCTAAGTTCAACGGAAGACTGTTACGATGTTGGCGGGCATGGGATTGAGGGCTGGATCTGATGACGACAGTACTGTCTTCAATCCCACGATCCTATGCGCCATTTTCCTTCGAACTACGGATTGTCGAATGCACTGAACGATTTTCGGGATTAATTTGCAAATAAATAATAGAACTTAGATAATAGAACTTCCATCAAGTCTCAAATAATTGTTTGTAAGATTGTATGTGTCGACTGTTGTTACTATATTTAAGATGCTTAAGCCGGAAAGAAATTATTACGTAATGTTATGACAAGCGACATTTGAAGGAAGGTCGAAATCAAATTATATATAACTGTTAAAAACCAAAAGTAAGGTCAAACCGCAACATAGGCTACGGGAACACGTCGCAGCATTGCGCGCAATGTTGCGCGGTAGTCGATGTTGCGGGGTATGTCACACGACGATCGATCCTACTTCAGTAACATTGTCTGCAATATTGCGCGCAATTTTACACCGTGTGTCTGTGCCTTTGCCGTGTCGTGTGTGATTATACCGTGGCCATTGCTATTCATAAGCAAATTCCATTCTCGTACCCAATTCCTACTTATTTCACTTGAGATTCTACGATTTGGCTAATGATTAGGGTCTGGGTACGAGAATGAGGCAAATTCATAATTTTGGGAGGCAGGTATTGTGACCGTGAAATGGCTTTTTATCACTGTCGCGGTTAACCAATCAAAATCGCTCATAAAAGCCATTAATAAAGCAACCACAGTATATCATTGCACGTTTCTTGGATAGTTTTTCTCGGGAGAAAGGAGACTAATATAAAGTGATGAGTAAGCTTTATATGAGTAAAAGGTTATTTCTAGTAAAAATGTGTAATTTGAAGTACTTTGAAGATTATCAGCAAAGCTGTAAATGATCGGTGAGTTATTAAAGAAAATCGGAAAAATCTCTAAGTGTGGATATATAAAAAAGAATAGCGTTTGGTGAGGCGATTTGCAACAAGTAAAGTGCACGTGAATTACAGGAAGAGACGATGAAACCGTCGTCGTGTCGGCCCTCTCCGGGAAGTAAAAACGTGACACTTCTGTCTAATAATCAAAAGTATGATAAAAAGGTGGGACGGAAAGGCTTAATCTAAAATCTAAGTACACAGATGCTGTTTTTCAAAGGCCAAGTAGTATAGGGAATGGGGGTTCTAGCGCAGTGACAACCGGAGGATTACCCGCCTAAAGTGAATTCTCCGATTTTTACCGTTATTACCCGCATTCCCTGTTTTAAGTCTATAATATGTTAGTCTATATATGGAGTGCGAAGAATGTAAGAGAACTTTTAAGAAAGAAGCGGATTTGAAGAAGCATTTGAAAATGAGAAAGAAATGTATGAGCAGCTATGATTGCGGATGTGGTAAGAAGTTTGAGACTAAGGTAAAACTGTATTGGCATTGTCAGGACTGTGAGTACGACTACGACGATCTGAAAAGTGCTTGGTATTAGGTATAAAATATTTCCTATTATATAGATGGAATCCCAAAGCAACTTCGAAACGGTGTCGATACCCGGTAACGGTGAGATTGACGTTAGACAGTTTTGGCGAAAGTCAGAAAAGAAGGTTAAAAGGACGCTCCGAAAAGGTATAGAAGACTTAGGAGCCCTGAAAGCAAGTATAATGGTAGAAGTGAGTCTATCAAAAGACGAGGTGACGACGACAGCAATGCTGCGATCAAAGTCGTTAGTCATATTAGAATCTACGAATTTGGATAGGTTACTCAGTGAAGCCTTAGAAGCAATAATGGAGTCGCTGTCTAACTACACGAAAGATGGATCAGGTTGGACAGTAGAGGAGGTTGAAGGAATAGAGATAAGTATGGCAAGGTACGTACCCATCCGAGGAGGAAGTTACGTACCACTACCAGCGTGGGTAGAAAGGAAGAAGGCTATTGTAAACGTGAAGAATGACGATAACAGATGCTTTATGTGGGCAATCAGGTCTGCACTGTATCCAGCAGAGAAGGATCCCTGCAGGACGAATAAGTATCCCACAGACGATTTAGAGTGGGATGGTGTGGAATTTCCCATGCAGTTGATAGACATTCCCATATTTGAGGAGATAAACGATCTAGCAATTAACGTTTACGGAGTCAGAGAGCAGACGATAGTACCGTTAGTCCTGTCAAAGAGTAAAGGAGAGCGCGTACATCTCTTCTACCACGGCGGACATTACTCATGGGTTAAGCACATTAGCAGACTATTCTACAGACATACTAAGCATAAAGGTAAAAAGTACTTCTGCGACTGTTGTTTACTGTCATTTACCTCCCTAAAAGCCTTAAAGAACCACGACGAAATCTGCCGCGGAGTCGAAGAAGTGGCGCAACGGATCCAGATGCCCGCCAACAAAGAGCTTTCATACGCAGACCATCAAAAGCAGATGCAGGTCCCTTACGTGATATATGCAGACTTCGAAGCGTTGATAACTAAGGAACAGCAGAAAAGTGGTGCCACGAATAAGGTAGGATTACACGAGATCTGCTCCTTTGGTTACATAGTAGTCAGATCAGACGGCAAGGCCGACCCTCCCGTGATTTACCGAGGTAAAAACGCATCTAATAAGTTTCTAGAAGCATTGCGAGAAGAGGAGGAGGAGATAAGAGAACAATTAAGACGCCCAAAGAAGATGGAATTTACCAAAGAGAACCAGGAGGCTTTTACCAAGGCAAAGAAATGCCACATTTGTCAACATACGCTTCTTCAGTTTGGAAGACAAGCAAAGAAAGCGTGGGATGAAGATGGAAAGTATCTAGGAGAAGCTCATTTTAAATGCGGGAAGTATGCTAAGAAAGGTGAGAAGCCAGGAAAGCCGTCAACGCACTGCATTCATTGTCATAAAGCATTTGTTGAAGACTTTTACGTGGATAAGGTTAGGGATCACTGCCACATCACGGGTAAATACAGAGGAGCGGCCCATTGGAAATGCAATATAAACTTCAAAGTAAACCCAGACATGGAGATTCCCGTGTTCTTTCACAACCTTCGCGGTTACGACTCCCATTTACTCCTTCAGGGAACAGACGGATCCGACATCAAATGCATACCTAACAACAAAGAGCGTTACATGTCCGTAACTGTTGGTAAGTTAAAGTTCTTAGACTCACAGCAATTCATGGCAGACTCTTTAGCAAACCTCGTAAAGTACAACACCAACTTCCCCATTTCCAGTAAATACGGAGCGGAAAGGAAAGGAGTCTACCCATACGAATACATGGATTCCTGGGAGCGCTTTCAAGAATCTTTGCCCAGCAAAGATTGCTTCTACAGCACCCTAAACGAGTCCGGTATAAAGGACGAGGAGTACCAGCATGCGTTAGACGTGTGGGAAAAGTACTCCTGTGAGAATATGGGGGATTACCACGACATTTACCTAAGGTCTGACGTAGTGCTGCTGGCAGATGTTTTTCAGAGCTTTCGAAAGATGGCTATGGAGTACTACGAATTGGATCCCGCGAACTTTTACACGGCTCCTGGACTCAGCTGGAGCGCTCTGTTTATAAGAGTATATTTTTTTCCCTTTTCCCGGCAACCGTTTTCGGCTACCTTTTTTTGTGTTCTAAAAGATGTGTGTTCCAAAAGATGTCCAATTGCTATTTCAAAGAGTGTCTCAGAATGTTAACATCTAGGTTAAATCTTTGTTAAGTATGTGTGGAAACTATCCCAAAGAGTGTCTCAGAATGTTAACATCTAGGTTAAATCTTTGTTAAGTATGTGTGGAAACTATCCCAAAGAGTGTCTCAGAATGTTTGGAAGAGTGTATGGATTGTCCGCGCGGCTACCTTCTGCTCCAAAAAGAAGGATAGATTTGCGCAAAGAGTTCCAAAGTACATTCCTATTTTTCTTGTTGTTTTGTTAGCAGACAACAATAAATATCAGACCCCTTTTCGAAGAGGGTTTGCAAAGGGAAGGAAGATCTTGGTTTGCGCAAAGAGTTTCCAAATGCGATCTTATTTTTCTTGTTGTTTTGTTATAAGCATCGAATAACAACATTTAACAATAAATATCAGACCCCCTTTCGAAGAGGGTTTGCAAAGAAGATCTTGGTTTGCGCAAAGAGTCTCAAATACCATTCCTATTTTTATTTATTATTATTAAGAATAATTAAGGATATTTAATAATAATAAATAAAAATAAGGACCCCCTTTAAAGGGGCTTGCAGGATTCAAAATAGTAGAAGAGTGTATGGATTGTCCGCGCCTCGACAACCATGTTTCGGCTACCTTTTTTTGTGTTCCCAAAAGGTGTAGTGCTTCGAAAATGTCCAATTGCTATTACAAAGAGTGTCTCAGAATGTTAACAATAAGGTTAAATCTTTGTTAAGTATGTGTGGAAACTATTTCAAAGAGTGTCTCAGAATGTTGACGTTTAGGTTAAATCTTTGTTATGTGTGGAAACTATTTCAAAGAGTGTCTCAGAATGTTGACGTTTAGGTTAAATCTTTGTTAAGGATGCCTGGAAAGCCCGTAATGGTTAGTAGGCGGCTTAAAATAGTAAAGTAGGGTTTGTGCAAAGAGTCTCAAATCCCATTCTTATTTTTATTTATTATTATTAAGGATATTTAATAATAATAAATAAAAATAAGGACCCCTTTAAAGGGCGCTTGCAGGATTCAAAATAGTAAAGCTAAGACACTCTTTGGAATAGTTTCCAGGTATCCTTAACAAATACTTAACCTTATCGTCAACATTCCTGAGACACATTTCTTAGAGTGGTTCCCAGGTATCCTTAACAAATACTTAACCTAAATGTTAACATTCTACAGGGCATTTCATAATAGATCCCAATCCTACTTAACAAATACTTAACCTTATCGTCAACATTCCTGAGGTGTTTCTGACATTTGCACCAATCTATCCTTTCATGTGCATTGCTGTCGTCGATCCATATTCCAAAAGGTGTAGTGCTTCGAAAGGGTGTCTGCCAGATCGACACCCTTCTCTGCAAACCCTCTTCGAAAAAGGGGTCTGATATTTATTGTTGTTTTGTTAAATCCTGCAGACTGGTTTCAAACAGGTCCTTAATATTATTGTTGTTTTGTTAAATGATGTTAACAAACAACAAGAAAAATAAGATCAGGATTTGGGACTCTTTGCGCAAGTCATACTTCGCTACTCCATCGCAAGCACCCTTAAAAGGGGCTTTTATTTTTATTTATTATTATTAAATATCCTTAATAATAATAAATAAAAATAAGAATGGGATTTGAGACTCTTTGCACAAACCCCATCTTGCTATTTCCAAGAGTGTCCACACACTGCTGGTAGCAAGCACCAGAAATGTCCGTGGAGAAAGGGAGGCGAAACACCTCCCTTGTGCTATCTTTGCCGCTGTGACAAAGTGGCTGGGGCCCCGTCGGTCCTTTGCAAACCCTCTCGAAAAAGGGGTCTGATATTTATTGTTAAATGTTGATGATGGATAACAAAACAACAAGAAAAATAAGATCATATTTTGAAACTCTTTGCGCAAGTCCTACCCCACTATATTGCAAACCGCTCTCGAAAAAGGGGTCTCTATCTCTATTGTTGTTTTATTAGATCCTGCAAGATAAGCAGGGAAAAGACCACCGCCAACAAAAGAAAAGATAGACTGGTGTACGTCTCTACTCCATCTCCGGAATCGTAGATTTTGGTCGCATAGGCGCCGGGATATATTTGTATACGACTTTGGGTTCTTGCATGCACGCCCAAACAATGGCTCCAATTCCCACGACTGCAAATAGCACATTGCTAGCTATTTGCCAGTCTATTTTTGTGGATACTTCCTCCACTTCGTCCTCCAAGTCCTCTACCAACTCGGGATCTATTTCTTCCACTGTCTGGTCCATCCTAGCTAGCAATTCCTCCTTTGCATTTTGGAGTTCTTCTCTAGCTTTCTGCAAGTCGTCCAGGACTATAGCAAAAGAATCCTGTACTTCTAGGAAATGTTTCTGCAAATCGGTAGTTGGTGGCTTCTCGGGGATTGCTACCTCCACGCCGTTCTCTCGCTCTATCCTGCGTATCTTTGGTATTCCTATGCCGTACTTTTTGGCTACCTTCTGCAGCCCCACTCCATTTCGTCTATCTTCCAACAATCCTGCAATTTCTTCCTCGGATAGTATTTTGGGTGTTGCCATATATATCTGTAGATATGGAACATACCCTATGTTTTTTGTGTCTAGCTACCGGACATACCCTATGTTTTTTGTGTCTAGCTACCGGACATACCCTATGTATAGAATGTATCTGTACATAGCTACGGGTATTGCTGCATACATGCTGGGAAAACAGAGAACGACGCAAATACTTCTGGAGATCGTGGAAGGTCTCTACAGAGCACAAAAGACAATACAGGAAATTCGAATACCAGGCTACGTGGCTACTTTGGCACAGCGGCAAAGATAGCACAAGGGAGGCGTTTCGCCGCCCTTGTGCAAAGGAGAGGCAAATCGCCTCCACCTACTCCCCTACGGACATTTCTGGGGTTGCTACCAGCGCAGTGGACACAAAAAAATACTACTTTGTGTCTACCAGGAATGCCCGTGTGGGAAACGATGGGATTCTATACACATACTTAACAAAGATTTAACCTAGATGTTAACATTCTGAGACACTCTTTGGGATAGTTTCCACACATACTTAACAAAGATTTAACCTAGATGTTAACATTCTGAGACACTCTTTGGGATAGTTTCCACACATACTTAACAAAGATTTAACCTAGATGTTAACATTCTGAGACACTCTTTGAAATAGCAATTGGACATCTTTTGGAACACACATCTTTTAGAACACAAAAAAAGGTAGCCGAAAACGGTTGCCGGGAAAAGGGAAAAAAATATACTCTTATAAAAGATTTAACCGAGGAATCTCGCAAAAAGATCTACCAAGAAGCAAAGGAAGAGCTTCAAAGAAAACTCGCTTAGACATCAGTTTTGAAAAGAGCGTGACAGGATTCTATTTGCATATCGAACGTCAGTACGCGTAATCTTATGGCATAAGATTTATGCTAATTTCTCATCTTATGGCATAAGATCCACTATCTTCTTGGAATCCATCCTAACAGGGGGTGGTTGGGGTCTATTTTGTAAAATATTTCGTAAATTACATCAGGATAATAAGGAATATCCTTATTCAAACGACAAAACATCCACTCGGCTCTGCTCATATCAGAAACTTCGGGAATAGAATTACCGGTAATTTCAGACAAAAGATAGGGAATAGCTTTGTAATATTTCCCTAGCTTTAATTTTTTCAACGTTTTCCGTAGACTTTGTGGGGTTGGCTCTTCTAAATGGTCTATGATTTTCTTCTTTACTTCGTCGTCTAAATATATCGGATGTAAACCTTGGATATGACTCATCCAGTCTCGAAAGTATTTTATTCTTTTGTATGGAGTCTTCTTACGACCTCCGTTAGAGTAATATTGTTCCCTGGTAGCACAAGGTACGGCATTACGAATATTCTTACCACACTCGTAACACTGTGCTGACGTGTCGTCTTCTATTTGCATTTTCTTACCACAACACCGGAGATTTCTGGGTTTGGGTATGTTAACTTGTGGGGTTAGACAAATCACACAGATACCGTTAACGAACTTCTTACATTCGTGCATCGTATATTTATAAGATATTTTAACCTCCGTTTGCGGTACCCAAACACAGCAGCAGTAAGGACACTTATTGCCGATGCCGGCGGATCGCAGTTGAACCCCTGTAGGGCATTTAACCTACCTCCAAAACCCCAGGGGGGGCTGGTGTTTTTCAATATGTGATTTTTAGCAATGCCGGCGTTTGTCAACTCCGCCTTACTGCTGCTGGCCAGTTAAAATGTATTTACTTTATTTCACATTTTGACGATTTTATTGGAGCCTTTAAGCATCAACATACATTTTCTTAGTCATGACACCACAGAAACTTGACTTGGGCTACCTGTGTCGCGCGCAGCAAACGTTTACTAGTCAGTCTTATTTTGCTTTCCCGTCCAAGATGGCGGTCGAGATGCGGTTTCCAAAGTTGGTTCTTTTTGGAGATTCTATTACTCAGGTAAGTAAAAATATTCCTATTAAATTCCTTTGCTTAATGTAATTAGGGCATTACGTATTATAAATAGATTATTTAGCAGTGTTTTCATCGCTATCAGTTCGGGCACACCCATACGAATTATTCGCGATTGTTATTCGTATTGTTATTTCACAAGAAGTTCGCAAGTTCGGGACCAACTAGGAGAACAATTGGGAATTTTAAAAAGCGTTCAAAGAAACCAACTTTAAACCCTTCTTACTTCCATTTTTCCTTTTTAATATCAAGTCATCTTTTAGTAATGGCGGCTGGGGAGCAGTGCTAGCTGATTATTTTCAAAGGTAAAAGTCATAGTATTATAAACTTTCTTTTAGCAATAAAATTGTAAATGTAAACTGGATAATTATGAAGGAGCTCTTTTTTTTTGCTGGCCCAGTTAAAAAGCAGTCCGTGGGGGAAAAATATGCCCTCAAAGTTTCTATGCAGGAAGTGTAAATGACCCACTTCTAATGTACAATTTTATAGACGGCCAATAGGTTAGTACGTCACGTACGATCTCATGAAGTGGCACTATTATATTAGGTTTTATTTGTGTTTTAAATTATTTTTGATACTATTTATGCTTCAATTTAACCCCTTTCAAGAATTTATGAAATGTGTTTTTGTCACTCGGTAAAGATCTATATGTTAAGTGTATGCTAGATCGAGTGTATAAGCAGATTAAAAAATCTGCCGCAGTTGGGTTCTGGCGGGACTAGAACCACTGACCTCTCGTTTGCTAGATGAAATTTCAACCGCTCGGCCACTGAGGCTATTCAGGAAGTTCAAAATTGTGTGACCTACTCCTCAATTGTTGTTTTTAACCCCCCCCCCCTCCCCTTTACTTTATGACCAGTCCCTTACCCTCTTCCAATATACATACAGTTGCTAAGCAGTGCATGGTTTCTCATTTTTTTGGTAGAAAATGTGATGTTCTAAACCGTGGGTTCAATGCTTATACATCTGCCTATATGAACAAACTCGTACTACCAAGCTTGTTACGACATGACTTAACACCCAAGGAATCTCTTGCTGCAGTAGTGATACTGTTAGGATCAAATGATGCTTGTCTTAGTGGCAAGGATGAGCGCAGCCTGACCATAGATCAATATATCAGTAATATGAGCAGTATTATATCTATGTTTGTTAATCATGGGTTATCAGTGGACAGAATTGTAGTTATGACACCACCTCCCATCAACGAAGAAATGTGGGCAAAAGAATGCGTTATTAAAGGTATTGAAGAATATCAGAACAAGATATAGACCCCTTGCATGTGACTTCAAATCAGCTTAATCTGGAGGACAAAACAAAAGAATTCCAGTCTCCTGAGAATTGGAACCTATTGTTTTGTCCCCCCAGATTAAGCTGCACTCCAAAGCGCTGGCATGGGCACGTGATGGTATGAAACCTCTATTGACAACACACATTACTGACTCATGATTTTGAGTCAGAGTTTCTATTCACTTTATCTTCTAAAGCTAGAGGGGCTGCATTGACATCTACTTCTCACCTTTATTTAAGTAAAACTAATATAAAACTAATATAAATTCTGCACATGTGATGTAAAATGTGCATGTAAATTACAGGTAGGGAAATGAATTTATCAAGCTCAAGAACCAGGTCCTTTGCTAAAGCTTGTGCTGACCTTTGTGCAAAGCTTGGTGTAGAGGTAATTGATCTCAATGGTGATATGCAAAAGGAGGAGGTGAGATCTATTATATTTGTACACACCTATTAATTAAAGTTAAGTTAAGAACCAGGTCCTTTGCTAAAGCGTGTGCTGACCTTTGTGCAAAGCTTGGTGTAAAGGTAATTGATCTCAATGGTGATATGCAAAAGGAGGTGGTGAGATCTATTATATTTGTACACACCTATTATTATTATCATTTACACATTTTAAATTATAAAGTTTTATGGTTTCTACATGAGTTGGATGTTCTAGCATTGTCTACAGTGGAATGTTACTAGTGATCATCATTCTGATAAAAAGTGTAGTGGAGAAGGAGAGCTGAGGGAAGCAGAAAGGAGTGGAGAAGAGTGGAGCAAGTAGGGAAGAAGAGGGTGGAGAAAGGTGGGGGGTGGGGGAGGGAACTGGAGTAGGGGAATTAAGAATCAGTGGTAAGGAAAAAGAATAGGGAGAGGAAAAGGGAAGAAAGGGGAATGGAGAAAGAAATGGGGTGTGGGGGAGAAAAGCAGGGGAGGAAGAAAGAATTGTGGTGTGGAGAAAGGAAAATGAAACTGGTGTGAGGGAGAAAAGCAGGCTGGGATAGCCAGGGAAGTGGGGATTGGGGGAGGCAAACAGTTCTGATGAAGGACAGCTGAAAAACAAATTAGTCAAATTTCAAAACTGATTAGTTTATAACTCAGCACAATTTTTATCAACAGAATTGGTCAAGATATGTCTGTGATGGACTTCACCTGTCAGGAGAAGGGAACCAGTTTGTTGCTTATAAATTAATCCCAGTACTGGAAGCCAAACTAGGACATCTTCCTCAGCTCTTTCCAGAGTGGAAAGACATTGACCCCAAACAACCTGAAAAACATTTAGCACCTTACTTACAAAAATAATGATCTAGCTATAATGTATAATCTATTTATAGACTATTTGGTATTAAAATAGAAAGTTTAAGGAGACTTTTATTGAAAATAGTACTGAAAATTTATCTGAGAGGTTTGAAATCTGAAAATTAAAACCCAATTTGAATTAGTCAATAGATCTCAATTTCTCATTTCCGTTGGTCATATTCGTGAGAAAAATAAAATTATTTGCTTTAGTCGTATCTATATTCAAGTGTTGTTCTCATGCACAACCATTAAACGAAGAAATTATACTATAGGGATCGCAACGATCATGACGAGGCCATAAGAATAAAAAAGTGTTTTATTTGGGGAGGAATAAAAACATCGATATCCTGGTGAACTTATTGGTACCCCCCTCCCCCCACTTCTTTATTTCTCATGTTTTTGCAACACTCCATCACAGCCCCCCACCCAGTCACTGATAAATTGGACTTCACAAAATGTCTTAGTGTCCATGCTTGAAACTTAGGGCTAATTCTTTCATATTGTGTTTCTTAATACAGTATCTTGGTCTGACAAAAGTAAAGTATCAAACTTTTTGTATACACTCAATTGAAGAATCGACTTTTTTCGTTGTGGGGTTCAGAAACATAGAACATAGAAGCTCATGAGACCGAAATAGCACATTGAAAGTATGTTAATTAGATGAATGCTGTGACCGGCGACCTGTGGCATCATCCACTGTTTTCAATACGTGTTTGGCATTCTAAACTGACTGCATGGATGGCGCAAATGAATAAATCGTAATATAATCATTTCATTTCCCTTGTGCCATTTCGGTCTCAGATTTTATGTTCTATGTTTCTTAACCTGGCAACGGTTCTTCAATTGAGTGTACTTGGAGAAAACAAACATTTATTTTCTCACTCAAACTCATCAAAATTCTTAGAAAACGTGCTGAAATGTACGCATGCGCAAACGTTTTCTTATGTTTTCATGAAACATAACACCATGACACTGAAGGGGCTTTTCTTGATTTATTATTTTCCAACCATATTTTTTACAGCAAATAAAAAACATACTGAGCTGGATGTGACGATTAAAGGGATTGTCTTTGATGCGTAGGGAAAACCCAAAATAATAATTCGTAATTCCTGGACTGATTACGCTGCGCTGATAACTCCCAAAAATGTCCGCTGACCAGAAACTGATTAAAGCACGACCAAAGTGTGATCAGCATAGTTTTAAATCCAATGAAATCGGGATCTAATTTTTACTTTAATCCCTTTATTGAATACTTTTTAATTTACTCCTTAAAAGCAATGCGGAAAAAACCTTAAGTAGAAGCAAGTCAAACGTCAATCTCGCAAAGCAATCATTCTATCCCGTCTTTCATGGAATCGGGTGAGTTCTCTGATCGAACCAATCACAACAGCTGTTATCATTCATTCAGCCAATAAAAATCCTCGTAAGATCATATAAAGTTCTTTTTGCTAGGTGGTTATGCTCAGGTCCAAGGGTCTTACATTGGTGGGAGCTGTTTGGAAAAGTAGAATATTCATCAAAACAGTTAATAATACTTTAAATCCACGTTTTCTTTCCTCCTTTATAAATTCAACTATGGCTTATTCTCTCCGTGAAAGTGGCGCTCCAAATACCTTGGACTACAGAATATATTTTTGTGAGTGAAAAATTTCTTTGTAAAGGTTCTCTTTGCGAATACGTGGACAAAATTGATGAAGTTATTTGGCATTCAATACTTTAGACCTTAAAGAACTGTACTTTGGTGGTCATAGAGGGGTGTTTGTCTTTGTTTTCGATTTGTAGGGAGCTTTCTTGTCTCACCTACGATCAAACTTGGTGCATTTTGAAATTTACCATCCAACATGTGCAAGGCTCTTTTCGGAAAAGAATCGTGAAAAATATTCTTGATGGAAACTTATTTAACGTCTTTTTCAAATACTATCAATGCCCTAATTATTTTAACGAGCTTATTTAAATCGAAATGGCTTAATCTTAATCGTGATATTCGATAATTTGGTCACTGCTAAAGGTCTGCCACTCCCACTATAACCAAAGTTTTATTTATTTTCTTGGGTGTTTTGTCTAGGTTCTGATGGACACGCAATATCACCTTTCCATGACATTCCACTCTTTGCCAATGATGAGGTAAACATCCTGTATATTTGCATAATTGTTATTTTCTAGATTACCTATTTGACTATGCTTATGGTAATTTTTGCATTATAACGGCTTACCATAAACCACGAAACGAAACGAAACGACACAATAAAATGCGAAAGGAGGATTTCGCATTTTACAGATCTTTAAAATGCGAAACCGTCATTTCGCATTTTACAGATCTGTAAAATGCGAAACGACACACTGTAACCTGAGTCTTTGCGATCCCATGTTTAACTGTAAGATTACTCACAATATTGGATGAAAACTGTGTAGCTCCATGTCTTAGGAAATTAGAGATTACTTTAAATCTCAGTGGGAAGAACTTTCCATGTACCAAAAGCCACAAATTTACAAACTATATTGAAATACTTCAACGCCTGTTGTTGTGGCGCCATTTTGAATGCACAGCTGGGACCCCAATCCCCATTATAATGGTAAGCCCATTATAACATTAAATTATTAAGATGAACTTGATAGTTCCGCAACCTTTGAGTTCCAGAAACCTCAGTTTTTGGCTCCTGTGGAGAAATAGAAAACATGGGCATGTGCTGACAGTGTGCAGCCATAATGCTCAGGGGGTGGGCTGCAGAACACAAGAAAAGTGTTAGGAGAAGCATGGCGCAATAGTGGGGTGCTTTTCAACCCCTTTTTTATTGTTCTGCTATTCATCAAGTGCTTTATAGCTCTACACAGCACAGCAAGCAAGTTATATTTCTATTTCATACATGAGGTGCCAGTTACAATGGCCTTTATTTTGGATAGGAGTGACGCATATAGTAGAGCATGAGCTGCCATCCAATCAGAACACCATATTTATAACAGTTATTTTATAATGCGTTATAAAAAATTCTACATTTTGATAAGACTGTATGGTAAGTTTAATGGTATTTCTATATTCATATATTGAACCACATTTTGTTTCAGAAAACTTTACTGAATATGGTGGTAGAGGTGCCAAGATGGACTAATGCAAAGATGGAGGTATTGTTAATTCAATTACAAACATTAAAATGAGGAGCGGTGGAACACTTTTTTAAGTTAGTCTGTGCGGGGGGAGAGGCACTTTATGTGAGTGTGTTTGGGGGGGGGGGGTAGGGGAGGGGTAGAAGAAGCACTTTTCTTAAAGTGAGAGGGAGCCAATCATTGTTTTTATTTTATAAACTAATCAAGATTAAATTGTAATTCTCATAAAAAGTGGAGTGAAAGGAGGGGGATGAAGTCCTCCCAGCCTACTGCCTCCACCATGCCATCTGGTTCACGACAACGTTGAGTAGATTTCATATAACTGTATGCATAACTTCACATACAGCGTGAAAATGACATATAGGTCTTTTCAATCAATCTCTGCAAGTAAGTTCACTTTACATCAAGTTAAATGTCCTGGATTCAGCATTTTTTAATAACAGTGCATCCACATGAGTTCTACTTAATTGTAATCTTTTACTCCAACAAAGGACTAATGTCAGAAACGTCTTTTCACGGACCTATAATTTACCTTTTTATCATTACTGTTTCATTAGAAACACTGACACAGCTCACACTAGTTTTTAGCTACATGTAGTTATCTCTTCTTGTAATTTTTTATAAAAAATAGATAATTTAATAATTTGGTGGTAGTTATAGGGTTAGTTCTATAATTATTAGTTTCATTTGATGTTTGTAGATCAACACAAAAGAAGCACTGAATCCCATCAAGCAGGATGTTAAGAAAGGAAAACTGAGATATGTTAATCATTGCTTTCCATATCATGGCTACATCTGGAACTATGGAGCCTTTCCTCAGGTTGTTCATTGCAAATCCTGTACATCATTTTAGTCAATATAATAATTATTCATGTCACATAATGGCCAGTAAATTGCCTGCAGTCATGATCACAGGTCAAATTAATGTTAGCTCATTCATGCACGTTGTTTAGTGGCAAAATGTTACTGGCCAAAATGGCCAACAATGCAAAAATTTGGCTGGACAAGTTCCAATTCATTATCCAATTTCTGGCCATTACCATAAGCCCTGTATGTACAGTGGCAGATCCTGGATTTTAATAAGGGGGAATTCAAAATGGCAGCCACACTGAAAAAGCTGGTATGATCAGCTTCAAATAAAGGGGAGGGGGTTCAGGTTATTCTAAAATGGGGGGGGGGGGGGTCCATGGAACCCATTTAACCACCCCTCGATCTGCCACTGCCATATATAGGAGCATATGCCATCAATTATTTTCTTTAACCAACACATTTTGGGCTTTTCTAGCTAATAATGATCAGAAATAAATTCAATTGAATGGTTAATTCACATTTTCTGATCAGATTTTTTGTCTTCCAACAGACGTGGGAAGACCCTAGCCACAAAGATAAAGACACAGGTTGCCTTGGAGATAATGATCCAATAGATGTCTGCGACATTGGAACATTGGTTAGTTATTGTAGTAGAATAATTTGTGAGACTTTTCAAACAACAATAGACCTATCCCGAATTCGCTTGACTGGTCACGAAACAATGGTTTCAAGTCAAGGTTGAACTTGATGAATAAAAGAATCGAGTTCAGTCTCGACTTCAAACCATTGTTTCGTGGTCATCCAAGGGAATTCATGAAAGGTCTATTGAGTTCTTGGATATATGATAGACCTCTTTACCCTAGCAGTTATTTATTTATTTTTTAACAATAGTATCTTTTAGGCTTTCACATTCAGACACGATTATTAATTAAATGCAAGATTATTAATTAAATGTAAGATTATTAATTAAATGTAAGATTATTAAATTAAATGTAAGATTATTTTTAAATTGGTAAATATTAGTAGTTTTATATTGAGGGCCACAAGTTTATCAGTGTAGTACACTTAAAACAAAGGTGTCGTGGTAGATAATCTTTTCACCGTAGTAAGAATAAGAGTAACTGACGTTTCGGACGTTAGTCCTTTGTCGGAGTCAATCAGTGTAGTGTAGTACACTATTTAGTGCCACCCTCATTATATAAAGTTGTTATTATTATTATTATTATTATTATTATTATTATTATTATTATTATTATTATTATTATTATTATTATTATTATATAAGATTACAGATAAAACACATAGACGGTTTGAAAACATGACGTTTCAGCTATAACTAGTGAAAGCCTTTATCAGAATGATCTTTTTAATAGTTGCACATGAGAAGACAAATTAATATGGATTCATCCTAAGTGAAGATTTTATTCTCTGCAACTCAAAAGATTGCATGTGGTCTGAAATGGGAAAACATACATCCTATAAACTAAAGGCGCTGGGGTCTATGATAAATCAAGAAATGTTTTCCTGATATTTTTAAAATCATGCATAATTCATGATGGAAACACTTTATTTGCATAAATTTTAACTTGGATTTTCTCTATCAAACTTGGTTCATTTTGTAAAGTCAGTTTATTAATATTAAATTGTACGTCATGAGTTTTTTTAAGCTGTTTAATAAACTCGCAGCTATCTTGTTTTATTAGGACAGGTTTAAAACCACTCAGCTGCACCTCAAGTTTCATACAGTACCTGATAAACACTCCTGCTTGGTTATTAATTAGTTTAAAACTGACTTGTTCCTTATCATGCAGGCAGCCAAACGAGGTGACATAAAACAAGTCAAAGTCCTTGGAATCCTTGCCATGATTGATGAAGGAGAAACTGACTGGAAAGTAATCGCCATTGATGTTAATGATCCAAAGGCCAAAGACATGAATGGTAATATAATTATTGCTTAATACTATAGAATATATGCCTCATTGTGCTCTTTATAGTTGCAATCTTTTCTTTCAGACAGATGTCAGATAGCTGTCAAAACTAACCTGGGAAGCCAGTAAGCAAACTAGAGTGATTAAAATCAGAACTCTAGTTAATGAAATAAATATTTTGACATAACTATTGTCAGTGTTAATAAAAAAATTAGGTCCTGACGGATAAAAATACTTTCTTTTTCGGAAAACTTGAAAAAAATAATTAAAGTTGTTATAAATAGCCAGTAAGTGAATTACTAAGTGATTCAGGTAATCTAGTTATAATTAAACAAGATTTTGACAAAAACTATAAAAATAATAATTGAAAACTTGGGTCCTCAGCCAGAAAAAAATGGATTTGTGTATGCATTATGACTTGAATTGCCCTCAAAAAGATTTATTTATATATTTTTCAGATATTGGAGATGTTGAAGAACACATGCCAGGCTTACTTAAGGTTATTAGCTTGTAATGTTACAGGGGTTAGATCTAGGGGGTGGGGGTGGTGGGTTCAGGTGGTCATCCTCTACTACATATACAACCTCAATACTGAAGTTGAACCTGTTAAATGAATACTACAAACTGTATATTTTGGTTCAAAATGTTTTATTTGGACCAAAAGTTTCATGTTGAGGTCCCCTTTACAAAAATCCTGGATTTTACTGTAAATTGTGTAATGAGAAAGCTGAGGCATTAATATGAATTGATAAATTAGGCAATGCAGCACCAATTAAGTTGGAAGCTTGTTTAAGAGGTGTATGTATCCATGTAACCATCATTATAGCATTAATTAGGGGAGGGTACCCCAAAATGGTTTACTGAAAGGTGCAAATCTGGAAGCAAATAATGTACAGTTGTGTATATTTGCAGGTAATGGTACATTGCATGGCTGCCCAGCTATGACCAAAACCTCACCATACAATTGCATGTATTATTTTAACTACTGTTTGTTTTTGTGCAGGCAACAGTAGATTGGTTCAAGATATACAAAGTCCCCACAGGCAAACCAGAGAATAGTTTTGCATTTAATGGCGAAGCAAAGGACAAGGTTTGTTCAAAATGCTTTATCATAGCTGTAGTTGGGTTTCCTTTTGTGTCAGACGGACAGAGGAAGTGCTGGCAAGGTATCTTACAGTGCGGCTTCTATAATCGGGGCCACTTTTAGACAGTGAGGACCAATCAAATTATAGAATAAAAACAACACATTCCAAGTTTGGGTAGTGGAGCCAATCAAAAACCAGAAAACTACCTAATTAATGTACAAGTTTGTGTTTGACGGGCCAAATAAAATCACTCTATGAGAGCCTAGCTTCATATTTTTGCTATTTTGCAGCAATTTGCCATGAAGATTATCAATGAAACACATGATTACTGGAAGCAGCTTATAATGCTAAACACTGAAAACAAGAGTGGACTAGCATGGTAAGTATAACAGAAGCCTTCAAACAGTTCAATATCTATTCACTTGATATCATGGTTTATTTTTGTTCTTCAATACAATTTTGTTTGTTTGTTTTGTTTGTTTGATGGATTGTTTGTTCGTTTGTGTGTTTGTGCATTTGTTCGTTGATTTTGTTTTGTTTTTTCATGGATGATACTTTATTGTTGGCAGGGATAATAATGTACAATACATTATCCATGTACATTTATCTAAATTTCTAGTATAACTATGAAAACTACTGAGTGTACTATATGATATTTCTTTCCACGTTATGTCAATATTACTCACTTTCGTTTTAAGGGTGTAAGAGCTTGTTTAACCTCTGAGGTTGTTCTCTTGCACCCCCCACAATATTTATAACTTATTCAATTTATGTATGTATATATTTTTTTGTGGAAATAAAAACTGTTGTAAGTTGTAACTGTCGTACATGTATATGAGAAAAAAACCTTTTAAATTTTCCATTGATAGCAAAACGGTAAAAATAACTGACTCACCATACAAAATGGCTCAAGAAGATGCAGATGCGATCATGAATAATGTAAGTTTTGTCCATTTTTCTCCTTAATGTTTGTTTCTCCCTTCTTTGCTTCCTTTCTTCTACATGTACGTTATACTGTCATAACCCCTTCTCTTGATCCTCCCCTTTTTATTCTTTCCTTTGGTTCCTTTTCACTTTACTTCACTTCATTTCCATCCCACTCCTTCCCTTCTTTCCCTTCATGTTCAAACTTTATTTATTCTCTGTCTTTAATTTTTTTTCTTTTTTCCTAAAATTTCTTAGTTTCTTTTTTCTTTTCTTCCTTTCTTCCTCTTCTTCCTCTTCCTCCTTAGTTATTACATTCTATATGTCTCCTACTCTTCTTTGTTACTCTCTTTATTCCCTTCTCCTTTTGTCCTTGACTTTAAATTTGTTTTCTTATACCCATTTCACACCTAAATGTATTTAGTTAAACTGTGTTTTCATTTAGGAAAAAAATTGAGAAACTAGTAACAATAATGAAACTTTGCAAGATATTATCAGAGCAAGACAAAGGATAGCTCACATGCATTATTTCACCAAATATTGTGCAGTGTTCATAGATATTTTTGAAACCTGTTTAGTTAAATCACTTTAAAATATGTTTAAGCCTTGGTGTGAATGGGGAGTGTTCTCTTAGTAATAACCAGCCTCTTCAGATAATAAATGTTTTTGTTTTTAACTTTTGACAAACGTTTCTTTTTCATCTAGACTGCACCAGCAGCTCCAGCCCAGCCTGTCGCAGAAGAAGGTAAATAACAATATTTCATTCATGCTTAATAATATGATAAAAATATTCTAAACTTTTGTATGTTATGATTTTCATTTTCAGCTGACCGTTGGCATTTTGTAACACGTTCTTGACTGCATGGCAGAAAATTAAAGACCAATGCTGCTTTTTACCACAAGTTGTAGAATCTTAGGCATGTTGTATCTTATTGAAATTGGTTTGGCTGATAATCACCTAGTGGTTTGGTTTAACATAGATTCAGGGCTGTCAGCTATGCTTGCTTTGGTGGTGCTCTGTTGAACATTAGTACCAGAGTTTTGCACACATAATATCAAAATCTTAGATAAAATAAAGTTGAAAATCAATTTGTCTTGTGTAATATTCATTGTAAGTTCAGTAATGCAATAGGCTATCTGCATTATAGCCTCATCTACTACTACTCTTCACAGTTAACTGAGGCAGTCATGGTGTATGTCGACCAGTTTTAATTTTGACACTATGATAACAATTTGACTGCACTTTCGACACATGGTGTAAAAACACTTGTCCAAGTAGTACAACATTTGCATGACGTGGACAATTTAAAATACGCTTGCAGTTTTAAAACCACATAACAGGAGCTATGTAGTTGATAAAAATTAACCAATGACTGCCAATTTGGTCTAGTGGGAAGTTGTACCACTATCAGACAATCCTTTGTCTTAATATAACTTTTTTGAGGAGCCAATATTAAATTATTTGGTACACCAATGTGGCTGCCTTGTCACGTGGGTGAAAAGCTATTAAACTGTGCTCCTTTTGCTACATACACTTTCTAGAAAGGGAAAACACCCACCACTCATGAAAACAGGTGCGGGGTTCCTGTGGTATCCATAACTATAAGGGAATGGGTCGAGGTAGTTCTGCAAGATGGCGGACGAAAGTGTAGCGCAAAAAGTGTGTGAAACACCGGCCTGTAACAAGCCAGGCCAGTCTACAATGCCCTTCTTGTATCAAGCTAAATATCGAGGGAAGCTTCTTCTGTTCACAGGTAAAGAGTTCGAATTTCTGCACATTTGATAATATTTTCATACGAAAAGGACAGTAAGGTGAATGTCGCCTGACCATGCAGCAAAACCAAAATCTCAGCTAAAATTAGGATTGCTTTGCTCAAAATTATCTCACCTAACTCATTTTTAACTTAGCTAGCCATTTTCTGCCTTGGAAGAAGAAATTGTTCAGTTGATCTTTTAAGATGTGCAGGATTTAGTTGTTTTTGTTTTGTTTTTTTGTTTTTTTTTTCTGCCATAAATTTCGTGGATCACTAGGATGATGAAGTAAGCTTGACCAAACCTCCAGCTCTTCCTCTCTCCCTCTCTCATGCTCTTTCCAATAAGAGTTACACTTTCCAATTATTGGTGTAGCTTTAATACTGTATTTTATTTGTTTACAAGGAGTGTTTCAAAGATTACTGGAATGAGCACAAAAAACTTCACAAAGCTGCCAAAGCTGCAGGTATGGTAACTATGAGTGAGAAGGGTAGTACCTCTCTCAGTTCAAATTCACAATAATAACCTGCATCTTCTTCTTTATCCTAACTCTACCCTAGATTCAGTCTACCAATAATTTACCTACAGTACATGTATCTCACATTGTTCTACTTAACTCAAAATTTCTCTCTCAATTTCTAATATATATAATATATATAGATATATACAGCCTTTTGCAAAAATTATGGCCGCTCCTAATATATATTCAAGTATATCAAAAATATATCAGAAATTATGGGATACCATCTCTGATATTTTTTTCGAGTTGTTTACCACAAGGGCTTTCTGAATTAAATATGAATAACGATATCCCAACGTGTCTGATATACTTTTGAAATATTTGTATATATATTTGAAACGGCCATAATTTTTGCAAATGGCTGTATATCATTATATTATAATATGTCTGAATATAATCTATCATTTTACAAAATTATTAGTGTAATAATAGCAGTATAACTATAATGTATATGTGTTTAACCAGCAATGATTTAAAGTATTGGTTATTCGTAGTTTATATTTACTGACTGACTTTAATGTTTCATTAGAAACACCGACGCAGCTCACACTAGTTTTAGCTAGTTATACCTTTTTTTTGACTTTAATGATTGTTGTTAATATTAAATTCCCAGGTGAAATGAATATTAAAACCAGCAATAGTTATAATCTTGGCCAGACTATAGATTTACAGGCAAGATACGACCATGGCCACAGGTTGGTAGCTAGTGCACTAATTTTATATTAATATTATGAATTATTACAAAGCATAAAAATAGTAGTATATAATGTCATTTATTTATTTATTTATTTATTTATTTATTTATTCATTCATTCATTCATTCATTCATTCATTCATTCATTCATTCATTTATTATTTATTATTTATTTATTTATTTACTTATTTTTTTATTTTTTATTTTTATTTTTTATTTTTTTATATCTTTTAAAAAAAGTAGTTGTATAATATACACATCTACATATTTTTTAGATATAGTTTCTTATATTATATTGTCAAACTCTCATAATATTATTCATGAAGAATACACAGCAGAAATCATGACCGTGAAGAGTGTCGTAAATCTGATACAAAATTGTGTTCTGGCGATGTTGTCGAGATGACAGCAAAACATATTGTCTTTCACAACTAGTACATGTATTCTTATTAGTTTTTATAATTGTGTTCATTAAAATAAACTTTGTTGGATTTTCTTGGCTAAATTCACTTTAATTTGAAAATTTTAGTGAAACACAAAGGAACTTCAACTTCAACTTCAACTTCAACTTGGTTTATTTACATTTTTGTTATATACAGTTATATATTTACAAGATATAATATACAAATACACATTTTATACAAATAAGGGAAATTATATTATTTCAGGTAATAAAAGTGTAGGACAATTAAAGTAGCTTATGCACTGCTTTGCCCTCCATAGTGGATTAGTTAGGTATATATAGCATCAAAAAACAAAAAAAAGGAATTACAATTATCATAAACACACACACATAACATAACATAATGGCAACTACTTAATTTTTTAAATGGCCTTGAGCTTGTATATCTTATACAACACGGCCACTCATACTATATATATTACTCATATAATCATTTCATTGTTGCTGACTTTTACTGACAATTTAAAATATATTGAAAGAGAGTAAATAAAATGGTAACAAAGCAAAATAAAAATTAATAGAACAAAAATTATTTTGTTCTGCAAACTAGACACCAATGAGAACTGTTCCACCACACATTGAAAGACCAGACTATGCTGATACTGGTAAGATACATGTATCTATACTAGATCTATTGATTCAATCTTATTCTCAATATTCCCAATACTTACGGGATAACACAGGATACTGTATATCTAGATCTTTTGATTCAATCTCATAGCCTAATATTTCCAATACTTCTCACACCATGACAAACAAAAGCATGACCATTTTAAAATCTATGTATTCTGACATACTTCTAGGCTTTTTGCTACTGCTGGTAAATGATCTTTTACAAGCCTAATTTGGTAAAACTGGCCAGCTTTGAATCAAAATGTGTCATGAGTTTAATGTACTAAAGACTTTGCATAAAAATATGCAAATATATTATTGCCGGTTATACTTTAATTGCACGTTGCACTGTCAAGATGTTGTAAATTATTAACAAGTCTTTGTTTATAGGAAATCCAATCTCTGAGATGAAATCAAAGCAGAGTACTCAAATCCAAGTTCTTTCTAAAGACGAAATAGAAGGCATGAGACTAGTTTGCAAAGTAAGTAAAATGGGAGCATTATGATCCATTCACCAACACAAACACAAGGGCGGATCCAGGGGGGCAAAGGGGGGATGAAGCCCCCCTTCAGCAGAAAAAAAAAACAAAACAAAACTGAAGAATTCCATGCTTTTTTTTATTGTTTTCTGTTGTGTTGACAGAAGAAACTCAAATAGCCCCCCCCCCCCCTAAACTCAATTCGCCCCCCCTAAACTCAATTGGTCCCCCCTAAAGTTTTGGCTGGATTCGCCCTTGAGACACATGCAGTTCGTGACCAATAAGAGCATACTGTATGTACCTATACTCTAATACATTTGTTCTATCTATTAAGCTTTATACTGTAACTTTAACTTATAAATGAGCAACAGGTTTCTTAATAATTTGCCCAGCAACATCTCACCAGTTTTATTCATTCATTCATGACTACCATAATTTCACCACAAAATTAATACCAACAGTTAGCAAGAGAAGTGCTAGATGAAGGTGCAAAAGCAATTAAAATTGGAGCAACAGGAGATGAAATAGACAGAATTGTTCATGAGGTGGGTATATACTGTATAGTAGAATGTTATGTTTGCAGTACACAGTTGCTGATCCAGGGGTGGTCCTATGGAACACCTGTCATTGCAAACATGCTCATTTTCTTTACAACTTAGTATATCAATGGAACACCATTTTAAAGCCAATTGCACCAGCTTTTTCTGCAGCAGCCATTTTGAAACCCCCTCATAATTTTTTTTTACAACAGGGACACAAAACAAATAAAAAGTGCTTGTTAGAAATCTGACAGCATAATATAATTATCTGATGGTCATTTTTTTAATTTTTAGGCTAGTGTAGAGAGAAATTGTTACCCATCTCCACTAAACTATCACAACTTTCCCAAGTCTTGCTGCACGTGAGTTAAACAAAACAACTCTGTTATCTTCTTTATTGCACTTTCCAATATTATGCAATATGCATGCTGGAACTTGGTTTTTCTCTTCCTTTAATTAAAAAACCAAATTCCAATGAGCAACTTGCAACTGCCGAGGTTGATAATGTTTAAGATAAAAGTAATGTCCATGGATTGCACTGTAATTTTATTTATTATATTGATCAGATACGATATAAATATGTTTTAATCTTAGGTCAGTAAATGAAGTCATCTGCCATGGAATACCAGACAAGAGACCTCTAGAGGATGGTGACATAGTAAATTGTATGTGTACATAATAGGACATTTGCATTATGGCGTCATTTACTACCACTAGCAGACTCCATTGCACACTGTCTTTTGTTCTGTTAATTAGCACCAATTGTCTCACTATTCCCATGAGGAACTATAAATTTGAATAAGAAAGAAAATTCACGAAGCATTTTGGTGGTAATAAAATGGTAGTAAAATGACGCCATAAGGCAAATGGCCTATTAAATATGTTAATAAACATATTTTGAAGGGTATTTGTACAGTACGTCATTCTAGTAGCTGAGAACTGCTCTACAATCTGCCGTGGTCATCACTAATTGAACTATCTATCGATTATGATTAATTGATCAATCGACGATGAGCCATGGCAGTCATGAAAGGCAGACCAAATGCCTGCAATTAACCTTGCTTGACCAATGTACATTCAATTATGCAAAAGCAGATCAATGGTTTGATTGAGGCCGGTGACATACATAATATGTAGTTATGTATATATATGTATATGTTATTTATATGTATATTTTGTGTAGTTATTTGTCACAATATTCCATTTTGTATTATTTCAGTGGACATCACGGTGTATCATGGTGGTTTCCATGGTGATTTAAATGAGACCTTCTTTGTGGGCAATGTAGACAGCAATTCCAAGAAGCTAGTTAATGTAACACATGAATGTCTTATGCAGGCCATAGACATAGGTAAGTCCATTAACTAACTGAAGTAAAATGCTGTTAGGGCCTCCTGTGGTGCAGATACCACAGGCAACCCAAATAGCTCAGCAATATCGTAAAGTGACCATGGTGAAAATTTTGTACTAACAGTGAAGCCTGGTGTACGATACAGAGAGATTGGAAATGTAATACAGAAGCATGCCCAAGCTCATGGATTTTCTGTTGTTAGAAGCTACTGCGGTCATGGAATAAATCAGTAAGTGCCATTAAACCCTTTGTGCTTGGGCTTAGTATCTACCCAATTTAGACCACATTCTCATTACAATAGATTCTTTTTTTGAGTTGTATCCATATCTATGTGACTTTTCATATTGTGACCATTAAAAAAAGAAATGGTACTCTAGGAAATGACATGTGGTCTTATATGGAAAAACATTACGCCCAAGCCAAAAGGGTCAATTCTCTGCTATCACCTCCCCATTATACTTTGGGGGCAACCAGAGGGTATAAACCCACTTATTTTGCTGAGAGCATGACATTTTTTTCTCTTTCTTTCAGGTTATTTCACACAGCACCAAGTGTTCCTCACTATTCCAGTATGTAAAACCATCTGTAAATATTACAATGAAATATTCATACAAATATCATGAATAATTAACAATAATTGATACCTATTTGTTTGAGGTATATTATTTTCCTGTTACTCTCCCACTCAAGATATAATCAGTTCGTCGTGGCTGATCATGTGTAATTTCAAATTGTTTCATAACTTAATTAAGGGTTGGGAATTGGAGAATTCTCTAATAAAATTGAGCAAAAATTATCTGGTTTAATCTACCATCTTCTATTTTTCTTTGGCCAATTAGAATTGACTTTCTAACCACAAGATAACAGAAAGATAACAATAACTCTTCTGATTGGCTATTTGAACATTCTTGAAATATTTCTAGTAGCCCACGATTTTTCGATTTGCACTTCTGTAATTATATCTTAGTAATTTAAAAAAATGTCGGTTCGCAGGACTCTCCAGCTAGTTCATTATCTTTGCCTATCACCCTAAAAATTCAAAACATGAAGAGTGGTTCATAACTGTTGGGGGCTAAACCACTGGATAGCAATGAAAAACCTGCTGACTTTCAATATTGGTTATTCTTTGATCTAACATTTGTACCCAAGTTGTTCATCTTTTTTTTCTCTCTATAGAAAACAAAGCTGTTGGAGTCATGAAACCAGGGCATACATTTACTATTGAGCCTATGATCTCTCAAGGTAATTATTCTACGTGTTCCGGCAGTAGATTTTTGTATGACTGTGAAATGGTACAGCAAACCCCTACAATTTTGCCAACCCCCCCCCTCCCCCAAAGCTGTTTCATTAAACCTCATCTCTTCTAGGCACCTGGAGAGATGAGACGTGGCCAGACAGATGGACAGCTGTCACTCAAGATGGTAAACGATCAGCACAGTTTGAACACACTTTGTTGGTTACAGAAACAGGTTGTGATATCTTAACTGTACGTCTAGACGAAAATGGAGCCCCTCATTTCAAGTCACAAATGTAAAGTCAGAGAATAACTAGACAATACAGTATTCTGGTATGGCCCCGTGTTGAAATTAAACAAAGACATGATACTCAAGGGAATGACACATGGTGTGTGGTCAGATATTATGCTCTATAACACAATACTGGACTAATTCCTATTTTTTATATAAAACTACTGTAGCTATAGTGAGATTGTAAGATTTCATCATGTAAGACCCAACATCATTGTTCTGAAAATCTTCTATTTGATTCCATTTATTTCATTTCCTTTAGTAATCAATTTATTAGTTAACTACAGTATAATATAGACATCAACATGACTAAGGTTTAACCAGTTTCTTGGAGAGCTTAATATGTAAGACGGAACACACCTGTGAGAAAGAAAACAGCATTTAAAAACGTGTCATTAAGGACTGATATTTGCTTGTTGAGAAAAAAAAGCGATTGATGGCCTATGTCCCTTTGGGAATGATGAGCTTAAGTAAAGTAAGGATTGATAATATGACAAGATGAATTATTGTGCTTAGGTATTTGTAGTTTTTTAAAACTTGATAATCAATAAAACAAATTAAAGTGAAAAAAATTTTATAACTAAGAAAAGTATGTACTGGTGTCAAAAATTATTCTACGCAGAATGAAATGACAGTGAAATATGTACCACAGGTACTCAAAGCTCTGTTTGTGGTAGCCTAACAAGTAACCTGAGAATATCAAACCTGTGGCTCTCATTCCATGGTCTAATTGGAATTTAGAAATTGATTTTTATGTAGGGAGGGAAAAAATGACCGTTGAGCATGCATGCCCCTCATGAGTAAGTGACCTTAAAGTGTATAATTACAAATCAAGTTAGACTAATTTACTCTACAAAAATGCTGTTAAATGCATTTAAGTAGTGCTTTTTTCATTTGAAAATCGTCCTTATGTAAACTGACTCAGAAATAAATGGTTTTATATACTTTTAGGTTATTTCACTTAATCAGAACACTAGTTGTAAAATACACTGCAAAACGTAACAATCTGGAATTTACCTCATCTCATTTGCATATCGATATTTTGAATGTTTATTTATTACACATTTAGGGTCGATATCCGTGTAATAAAGCCGTGAATAAAAACCATATCAGTGAAGTGATACGATATCACTTCACGGTAAACGTGGAACTGGAATGTTTTTCATTTTATCGACCTTAAATGTGTAATAAACAAATTATCACAGGTTAAGAACTTAAGATCGTTTTTATTACTCATTTTTCCGTATCATATCGCTCACTCGCTCGAGGACTCCCTCATTCGCGATATGATACGGAAAAACTCATGAATAAAAACGATCTTAAGTTCTTAACCTGTGATAATCTCTATTTATCTCTGAAAAGAAAAGTCCACATACAAAAATACTGCAACCACACTACTACGCTATCCACGTATAAATGATATTGAAAATCTAATTTTCCTTGATATACATCTTTAAATGGATATTGTTGAATTCTAAATATAATGGTGCTAGATCACAGAGTCCTAGTGTACAGACAAGTACGATTGAAATGGGAGATAATAACTAAGATAGAGTTGATACTTACTGACTCCTTCAGCCTTACATATGGACTATTGAACGTATACTAAAAATAAAATACAAAATTTAGTTACATGTATTGTGTGTCATATTGTGTAAAAGAGATTAAGCTAGCAACTGTAGATCCCATTTATCCGATTTCATGAGATTTAAGATCTTTGAATTGGTTGGTCAGTATACTTTGATGAGTTTGCAGAATTATTGAGAAATTGCAGTATGTCAGAAACTAATATGACATGGTTTATGCTGGTAGACTGAAACATACCTCTCGCCTTTGTGCATCAGATCAAAGGCTTCATTGATCTTATCCAGAGCCATGTTGTGAGTAATGAATTCATCTACTTTCAAAGTTCCAGCAAGATAATCATCGACAAGCTTGGGAACACCATCACCACTTTTGTAGCCTGGATATCGGTAAAAAGCAAAATACTGTAAATAAAACTACACAATTTGGAAGGGTTTCTAGATTTACAAAGAAATTTTCATTGCTGAATGGCATACTCGCAGTCCAGGTGATTGAGAATGACTCTGAACTGCATCGTCACAACAAATATTGTTATATTACTAAGTATATTTTTTCGAAATCGTATCTAAGGAATATTCGAAACTAGTTTAGCCATAGGATATTTGTCGTAACAGTACCCTTCATCGTATTTTTTCAATCACCTGGACTGAGAGTATGCCAGGCGGCTAAATGGCATACTCGCAGTCCAGGTGATTGAGAATGACTCTAAAGAGCATCGTCACAACAAATATTGTTATATTACTAAGTATATTTTTTCGAAATCAGATCTAAGGAATATTCGAAACTAGTTTAGCCATAGGATATTTGTCGTAACAGTACCCTTCATCGTATTTTTTCAATCACCTGGACTGTGAGTATGCCAGGCGGCTATCCTTCCAAATCTAATTATAATTTTGCAGTTGATTTTTGTAGACAGAGAAAAACCAGAGAAAAACCTTTGAAGCACAGGAGAGAACCAATAATTTAAAACAACTCTACTCACATATAATGCAGTGTCCGGAGAATGAACCCAGGTCACATCAGGTTGCATTGGTGGGAGACAAGCGCTCTCACTGTTACACTACTCACGAATGCTGTCCTGAGATTGTGTAGTTCCAAAAGTTGTCCATACCCCTCCCCATAGAGGAATTTTTTAAAGACCCCCTACCCCCAGAAATTTCAATTTTCTTCCATACAAACTCTGTAATTTTTGTTCTTTCTTTAAATCCCCCCTTCAGGAATTCCAAATTCCTCTGTGGGGTGGGTATGGATAATTTCTGGAACTAGAAATTCTTTAATATTAAAAAAAACCTTCTAGAAAAAGGATTACATCAGACTAAATAACACAACTTTCTTCCTTGTGCTGATCGAATAAGTCCAACTTGCTGCCAATGAAATAAAACATTATACATAACATGGGAACCCTACACTAATAATGATACCTCCAAAAGCAGTTCCTTTCCACACACGTCCAGTAACGAGCTGGAATGGACGGGTGGAGATTTCCTTTCCTCCTGCAGCAACTCCAATAATGACTGATGTGCCCCAGCCCTTGTGACAAGCCTCCAATGCTTGACGCTATTATAAACCATGATCAAATTATTCATTATATGCATGACTGCAGTATTCAAACAGACTTTTCACTATGAAAGCTGGGAGAAGTATCATGGAAGAGAAAATAAGTCGATACAAGAAGCAAGTTGTAGAGAGTGCCTGAGCAAAGAGTTGATAACTAAATACCTTTTTTTCTTAATAGCACTTCATGGCTACAGTTATAATTGTTTTACAGTTGATATATATATAAGCATTATTACACTATAGCTTGAATAGATATAAATTTCCATTAGATAAATATAGATAGATAACTTTTTTTAATGCCAATATTATGTACAGTGAGCCAAAGCCTCTTCACATACAAATACATTCGAGCTGATATGATATATTATTGATACAGTCCTTTGACTAAAAGTTAAGTTGTTGCTGATCAGATCATCCCTATGTGCCTAGACCGAAAAGGATAACAGGTAAATTACCCAGAACTTGCGTCATCCAAACTGTCGGCAGTTTAAATTTTGGCCGTATGCTCGAGGCATGGTCTTAGCAAATTTAATGGGATCGAAAACAGCAAGCTCAAGATGTGTTAGATAACATATGCGGTAGCTAGTAACTGTGAATTAAATATTGCCATGATCCTTTTCAGTCTAGGCGCATTGGGATGAAGCCGATCAAGCGAAAACAATTAGTCAAAGGACGTCTGAATATTGATATATTGTTTGGAGACTTGAGGAATTGTTGGGGCATGAGCCGCTGTTTCTACATACCATAGTATTAACATTACCAATGCACTCAAATGTGTAATCAAGTCCACCATCTGTCATTTCAATTAAAACCTTAAATACACAAAAAAAGAAAAACATAATTATTAGGTAACAACCAACATGGTAGGAGGTACCCTTATTTTCACATATTTCCTCTCCCCCCCCCCCCTCCCCCATCGCAATAAGTAATGAAGTAATGCTTCCAAAGAATAAGCTGTTTGCATGATAGCATCATTTTACTACCACTACCAAAGTGCTTCGCGAATATTTCCTCATGAGAATAGTAATTAGTCAATTGCTTTCAATTAACTGAACAAAAGAAAGTGTGCAAAGGAGTCTGGTAGTGGTAGTAATATGGCACTATAACAACAAGTGACTTATTGATTTCAAATGGATGGTCTTTATGTAGTTATATTTTTTCAGATTAAATTTCTATCATTGAAATGCAGTTTTTTATAGTATTTATTATTATTAATCACTTACCTCTTGAGTGGGCTTGTCATAATCCTTGGGATTCAAACACTCTGTAGCACCAAACTGTTTGGCTGTAAACATTGCCCAGCATTAATGAAATAATGTATGTACACTCTCTCAAGAGATATGTACAGGAGTTACCACCCTCAAATAGATCTTATTCATGGTGCGACAATGTCTTCCCAATTCAGTGTGACACTGCCTCTAGAGGATTCATTTTCTCTGGTTTTTACTCTTGGAAAAATTTAAGAGTATCCCTAAGGGTACGAAAGGAATAACGATGTTATCCCGAGGACTTTCAAAACAATAGCTCTTCATCCTCCTAGAGGTTGAAAAACATGCACACAACATGAATATTATGATCTATTATTATTGCATATATGAGAGCAAAAATATTCAAACTTTTGCTAACCTCAAATAAGCGCTGTCCCCTGGATAAGCACACTAGCCAAAAAACAAAATTTAAAGAGCTCCACAGACTGTGTTTAACTAATCTCTGTTGTATATACCCACAGCACATCTGTCCAGTAACTACTTTTAATGAGGAGTGTCTCATAATTACCCAGACTAAACTTTGTAGGATTTATGTCAACTCCAATGATTCTTGTTGCACCAGCAACCTTACATCCCATAACTGTTGCCAGTCCAACAGCACCAAGTCCCCATACAGCACAAGTTGAACCAGGCTCTACCTGATAATGTAGATGACACAAAAAGTAAAAATGTGAATAGAATAGAATAGAATAGAAAAAAGAGAAGGGATGGAAGGAAAAAGAAAATGAGGGAAATAGAGAGAAGGAAATAGAACAGATAGAACAGACAAGAAGAAAAAAGGAGAAAAGAGAAGAGAAAAGGAGAGAAGAGAAGAAAAGAGAAAGGAGAGCAGAGTAGAGAACAGAAGAGAATGGAAAAGAGATGAGGCGTAACATGAAGAAGAAACATAAGAGAAAAGGAGAGTAGAGCAGAGCAAAGCAGAACAGAACAGAAAGGAACCGAAGAAAAGAGACAAGATGTGACATGCATGAGGAGAAAAAGAGGAGAAGAGAAGAAGAGAAGAGAGGAAATGAGAAGTGACCATACGTGGCGTGATGTGACATGACGTGACAATAGGAAGAGAAGAGAGGAGAAGGGATGAGGTATAAGAGAGAAGTCTTAAACCAGGCTTAATTTACCCAACAAAGAAATGTCCAAAAAGAGGGGAGAATACAGATAAAAACATAACCATTAATTGACTTCATTACTTTAGCAGTATTTAATGCTGCACCATATCCAGTGGATATACCACAACCAAGTAGACACACTTTATTTAGTGGAGCATTCTCATTGACCTGTGGAAATCCAAATCATACATTTGATATTTTACTTTTAAAATGCCTATAAATGCCTATAAATATATTTGTAATCAAAACATACACTATGGCTACCCCCTCCCCCCCCCCCCTCCCCCCTCCCCCAACACACACACTGCACCAAATGAGAATGTGAATTAGATTTCAAGGAAGGTGGGGGATAAAGGATGTTCTGAGCCAGACTGGTACCCAGTTGTCACACTTTTTCTTGCTTTTTTAATGTGTGCGGTGGCTTTTGGGAAGGTGAGAGAAAAAGACTGTCAGTGATGCTTCGCTTTTCTCTTCTGCCCTATCTTTGATGCACCGGGAACTCACTAAATCCTTCCCATCAAGATCAATAAGACAAGAGAAGTACGAGTCTGGTTCTGAACTTGTCACTGCTTTACCTTGGCACAGGAGATGTCAGCCACAACAGTGTACTCTGTAAAAGTACTGGTACCCATGAAATGGTAGAGAGTTTTACCATTACATGTGAATCTAGAGGTGCCTTCAGGCATTACACCTTTTCCTTGGGTGCTCCTAAAAAAAATTACAAATTTATCATGGTAACTATCCCTTCATTAAATTATTTATTATTATTCAATTATTATTTTGCACAATGGTATGGTAATTATTTTATTTATTTATTTTAATAATATTTATACACGGATGTCTTTATTTAGCAGAACTAGTTTAAAGAGACCCCTAGTAACTTGATAACTTTATTTAAACATCAAATTTATTCATTAAATTATTTATTTAATATTTAATTAATTGCACAATTTACCTTGCATTTAAATTATAAACCTCAAACATTTTTTAATTTTTATTCAATAGAGTTAGAGCCTAGAGTTTATACAGGGTTCATGCTGAGATAATGACTTATAATTCAAGGACTATTCAAGGGGTATACAAGGAACCAAAAATGAATTCTCATGGAGTATGTTCAGCTAACTATGTCAAGGCTTTACACAGTGGTTGCACATGGCCGACTTTCAGATTTACCAATCTTTCTGACTAAATCTATTTTCAAGGAGTTTTGCTGAAAAATCTTAAAATTCAAGAGGTTTTTAAGTGCCCTAGAAAATGTGAATTAAATTCAAGGAGTTTTCAAGGAGTTTTCAAGGAGTTTTCAAGGAGTTTAAGGTAGCACGAACCCTATTAATAGGCTCAGGTCAAACTTCACATAGAAGCTGTATGTATTGATAACAATTGGTCTCGATTCTTTAATTTTATTGTTTGGGTCATGTAAAGTTAAACATTTGTATTCAGTACCTGATCTTGCTACAGAGATTGGTTTTGGGACTCTTGCAGAATTTACATTCACCACACTGAGGAATGTACGTTGGAATCACATGATCGCCTAATTAAGAAAATAAAAAGAATTTCTATGCTTTAATTCCTTGATTGTACGGTGGTTGATAAGTTATAAATTAGGAGAGCCATATATATATATATATATACAAGCTGAGAGCCAGTACTTCCTACCATATATTTTTAAAGCATCCATGAAGCAATAAATAATCCATTTTACAGTTGGGTCCAGGAGTGATCACCAATAATATTATCAAGCCGAGTTGAAGTTACCCCTCATAGCAAAACTATACTTTTATCATGTGCGCAACTCCAGCCACAACTTGGAACTATTATTCATGGTCACTGAAGGAACTGTATTATGGAGGGATTGAGCAACTAGCACATTCAAACTCTCCCCCCTCCCCCTTGCTAAAAAAAAATGTCCCTGCCTCACATTTGGACAAAAATAAAATAAGAAAAACAGTGAATATACTCTCAAAAGGTATTAAGGATAATGTTTTTGTCCCCAAGGCCCTCCTTCTTCCTTTAGTCCCTGCCTCAAGTTTCATAGAATCTATCTTCATGCTCAATATTGAAGGCATATAACAGCCTGGGGATATTCCCCTATATTCGCTATACGGGTACGTGCCGCCAAACAGGGTATGGTTTTCAGGGACTCTACTCTGGAATACTACGGTATATAAAATTGCGCTCACTCTGGAACAGGGTAATATGAAATCATGCTCTCTCCTTTCTGGAACAGGGAATCTGTTTTTGCAATACTGAAGCAGAGTATGGTTTTCAGCAATCTTGCACTGGAAGAGGGTATGAATTTCAAAGTACCCCCCCCCGTAAATAACAGTGACATACCAGGTTTGACTTTTGTTACTCCTTCACCAACACTCTCCACAATACCACCCCCCTCATGACCCAGGATACAGGGGAACAGCCCTTCAGGGTCAACTCCACTCAGGGTATAGGCGTCAGTATGGCATACTCCTGTTGCCAGGATTTTGATACGGACTTCATTAGCCTTTGGAGGAGCTACTTCAATGGTCTCCACTGTCAATGGTTTACCAGCTTCCCATGCAACTGCTGCTCTACACTTGATTGGCTAAAAGAAATAAGCAAAAAGTTTGATATTGAAGGCATATAGGAGGGGCTGATCATCAAATGGCAAATAGGGCACAAGGGCCACAAAGCACGATGGCAGAAGGAAGGGGAGAGGTTGAAGAGAGATGAAGTTTTAGTGAATGTTAGCAAAATGTGGAGTGCTAATGCATGAGTCAATTCCAAAGGTTCCAATCCCCGCCCCCCCACCGTGGAATATATGTCCAAATGGGCGGGTTTTTGACTTTTGACTAAACAAAGCAGCCTTATCTAATTTGTATAAATTAGTGCATTTCGAAATTTAAGCTAGGATCGTGCTTAGAGGACTTGATTGAGATCTCAATGGGTTTCAAAATGCAATCTTATACTTGTCACTTCTTTGAAGAAAACATTTTCAATGTGGATGGCAGTACAGAACGAGTAGATGAAGTTTTTGGAGCGCAAAACAATAAAGTGCAAATAATATATCGGTGAAATAGTTTGGAAGAAATAGGAGATAGTTAGCACTTAATTAGACAAAACATAGGAATTCAGTGAGGCATTACAAGCGCACAGGTGTTTACTAGAGTGACAACTCAATACACGAATGAATAGATACGAAAATGTGAACATGTCAAATTATACGAAGGAAAAGCATGTACAACAAAATATTGTACAGTTTTTGTAAGTGTTTGAAAAATATTTTAAAATGCACGCCCTTGGGTAGCACAACTACACTAGTTTAGTTTACCTGTCACAGCTCGCCTATTTCTTTAACTAATTAGACTTGGCAACCAAAGGTTAGTAATTTTTAGTTAGCTGGCTATCTATTTCACGAGTATATTATTTGCACTCTGAATATGTTTACCCTAATTCCAAATTCAGCAAAGATTTCAAGTCTCAATAAATCATATAGAATTAAAGCTATGAATGATAAAATGATCTCAAAAGACACTGAGCATGAAACTTGTTCGATGTATACAGACTCAGTTTTGTACTTTTTAGGTAAAATTAGAGATTCATCGAACTGGAGGGGCAGGCATATGACCACTTAGTGGAGCCTGAACAGTGGGGCATCTTAAATATTATTTTGGCCTACATGGTGGGGAATTTAACCAGTATATTTTTCCAAAACATCAAATGCCTGGGGGGTTGCTGGGAGGGGGGGGGGGGGGGGGAATGGGATGGGAACCTTTGAAAGTGACTCATACATAAATAAGAATGGGGCTTGTCGAACGTAGTACAACCAGCTTGAGTAACCTCTAGTTTAAAATTACGTTAAGGCTTACCTCTGTAATAATAAACGATATAATAGCTCAATAATTAGGGTTTTTTTTTTTTCGTGATTTCTGTACATTCTGTACACAAAGTTCGAGCAAGGAAGGTACCATAAAAATACTGAGAGGGGTGTGGGGGGTTGAGAGCAAGCACTTCACCTACGGAAAAATATCGCGTAACTTTCCTTTCAGGAAAGAAATATCGAACAAACACAAAAAAACGTGCAGGGGTTGTTACGAAAAAAAAATATATCATGCAACATAAATTCTTGCCAAATAAAGTTCTAATCTCTTAATTCTCACAAAACAAATACCGTACCAATCTTGCAACTAAAATTTGCAGTCTCGTGTCGTGCAATTACTAAAAGCGCAAACTAGTTGGAAAGATAAGGATGTTAACAAACCTTTCCTGCAGTATCTGCCATATTCAATGCTGTATTGATACACAAATTTACCCTAACAAAAGCTTTGTGTCTGCCTTTACGATGGACAGAGAAAAAAGAGAACGATCAAGACTTGTACACGTGGGTAAGATCACGTGAGAAATATATGGTAAACACCATAAAATCTCATTCAAGCAGTCATGCTGAGTTTGCTTGTCTGGGTCACTGTAAATAGCTTGTTTTGTGGTTGTTACCCTTTCGACCGTGTAGACGATCTTTGTTGCTCATTCTTCACGCGGAAACTTGTAAATCTTTGAATAAATTATCAGAAAATTTTGCATGACTGTGCAAAGTCGGACCAAACACAGCGCGTGATATCAATGTGCCCAACCAATGACATGGCAGCGTCAAGGTCACGACGTACTGCTACGGGAAGTGGCGCAGGCTATTAGCACTAATTAAACAAAAGAAAACAATATAATTAGCATAAAAAACGTGCACTATTTAGTGATACTTATGTTGCACACTCTTAGTCTTTCTACTCTGTTATTACGCACTTATTTTATTTAGTCTAGAGTATATAGAGCTAGATTCCCGGTCAAACTTAAGATGAGAATGCTACAGGCAAGTACAAGGTACTGTATACCATGTTGTTTGCGAGATGCCGCCTATTCGATGTATTGGAACTTTTAAATTTTTAAAAATATATCCGTGCCACTTTGTGGCGTGTCTAGAGTGCGGGTGGAGGCAGCGGGTAGCGGGTAAATGGTAGCGGGTAAAGGGTAAAGGGTAAAGGGTAGCTGGTAAAGGGTAGCTGGTAAAGGGTAAAGGGTAAAGGGTAAAGGGTAAAGGGTAAAGGGTAAAGGGTAAAGGGTAAAGGGTAAAGGGTAAAGGGTAAAGGGTAAAGGGTAAAGGGTAAAGGGTAAAGGGTAAAGGGTAAAGGGTAGCTGGTAGCTGGTAGCTGGTAAAGGGTAAAGGGTAAAGGGTAAAGGGTAAAGGGTGAAGGGTGAAGGGTAAAGGGTAAAGGGTAAAAGGTCAAGGGTAAATGGTAAAGGGTAGCGGCAAGAGAAAATGAACTAAGAGAAGGAATCTCCCCTCTATAACCTTATAACCATCATGTGCACAGTTTGATGCAATGATTAAATAATTTGTTTTTATGCACGCGCATTTACTGCGCGCGCTCTACGCTGTTTCCTCGTTTTGGGGGTTTTTCCGTTATTTCTCGACTCACTGTAAATGAATGTGCACATCGAAAGCTTGGAAAATACGACATGACGTAGTAATTTGTTCAACTTTATGGAGTATTTTTGCATTTATTTTCCAAAGCTTTTGACCTACATCGTCATCTTGAGGGCAGATTTGAACATTTTAACATAAGAAAAGCACAGGAAAACGTCAGCAAACAGCGTAGAGCGCGCGCCTACTATGCGCGTGCAGAAAATCAAACAATCAAATCTCATCGTTTGCCGTTTAAAAATAACATAAATTATTCAAATTTTTCACTTTTATTTTTTCTTACTCCACCCGCTACCCGCATTTTAGGTACGCATTTTAGGTACGTCGGGGTTTCCGGCAGTGAAATCTTCCCATAATCCTTCTTGTTAACTTATTTGACCGTTCAAAACGTCATCGATATGCGCTAAAAGATCACGTGATGTTCATTTTTCGCTAAGCGTGAATGTCTAAAATAATTTCTACACTGGAAATACTCTGGAAGAATGTTAGACGACATACGAGGGAGGAAGACTTGATAATTAAATCATCAAAGGTAAGCTTAACCTAGAGACCTTTTTTAATACTTGAATCAAGGTTCTGCATGTAGTGAAGGGCCTATTGTCTTGAACATTAAGACTGGGAGGGGCTAAAATCCTCAAACCTCATCTCCCTACTTTAAAGTCCCAAATATAATGGCAAGATCCCTATTGTCTATAACTTACAAAAAATGAAATACAAACTCATTATTCAAGCTGGTTTACTGCATTCATTGCAGTGAGATATGCCTAACACCAAAGGTTTCCACCCCCCGCTCCCCCCCCCCCCCCGCCTTTTTCTCTCGCTCAGCTTCCTGGATATTCACTGCACACCCCCACTACAGCTACACAGCAATTCAAATATAATGGAAGATCCCTAGTCTATAATTTGCAAAAAATGAAATACCAACTCATTCATTCATTATAAACTTTTATTTTATTCTTTTTAGTTCAGGTAGGAGTTTCTAATGATAATTCTTTTTGAATAAATAATAATCCCTCTATATTATATTGGATTTTGTAAATAATATATATTTTCCAACTATCTAAACTATCTGAACTATCTGAATAAAATCTAGATGAATGATAAATATGTAAATGTATTCATATGTTTTGACTCCTTTGAAATCATATTTCAACAAACAAAATATCAATAGAAAATTAAAAATTTGTTTCAGAAATAATTTTTTACAGAGCAACACACAAAAGTATGACCACATTTAATGTATTCACATACTCCTATTCTCAGGCTTTTGTACATTAACCTGACACACTTCGATGAGAAGCTGGCTGGTTCTACCAAATAAAGCATGTAAAAGCTCATTTTCAGCAAGAAGCCTGTCATACTTTCGCATGTCATATTGCACTGTCAATTCAAACATCTTGAAATATCCTGTATTGCATACATAAGCATAGAAATGCAATGATAGATGGATAAAATTGTAAATTTTGTTGCAGCCAAAATAATTGTTTACCAATATGGGTCTTACTTACAATGCCACCATGTTTTTCTTCCTGAGAGTAAAAACCTTTGTTTAAGCTGCATAAATTTATTCTCAAGCACTTGAATGTGTGGCTACCACGTAAGTAAGGTCCATTGATGAAAGGCTTTTAATATTTTTTAAGAATTTTTGATAAAGAGTTGCATAATGATCTATAATGATAGAAGCAAATGAAAATGTCATAATTTTCATTAAGTGGCAGGGTTGCTATGAAGCTTTTCAGCGGTCTTTAGCAATACGATATTCATGAGCGATCATGGTTAATTCTCTTTATACCTATTCGATATGTACGATTTTTGATTTATAATTTCTTGTCGTTTTGTATAATTACTGTTTTGCTGCTGTCAATCAAAATTTAAAGTTTTTGCAGCTTAAAAAGCTTCCAAGTGATTCAATGCTTAAACTTAACCAAATTCTAATTTAAACAGCAGTAATTAATGCAGCCTGAAAAGGAATCAATCTTGTTCAGAGTAACACAAACAAACTGCATGAACAAGAATATGCCTTCTAATGCCTATGTTTAGGTTACTGAAATGTTTCGATTATATCACGTTTTTTGATTGTGGAGACTAGAATCCAATGCAAATATTTTTGCAACCTTACATAAATCAATTAGAAATTGATACTTGCACCTGATTATGTGGATTAAACACATAAAAAGTCCAAAAGCTTCACTTTTGTTTGACTTGCAAGTCATCATTAGTGCACCTATAATAGTACACAACATCATCAGGTGAATCTGGGTAACACTGACAGTTTTAAAGATACATTAATTGCTTAGCATTTCTTGCTATGATCTTTTAAATATTAGGTAGTACAGTGCATTGCTATTGACCTGAGATCAGAATGTCCTTTGCATCCATCCAAGGGTTGGGGAGAAAGGTTGTCGTCTTGCAATCCTGGCTTTTAAGCAAGCCTCAGCACAGCTTCAGCTATGCTATCACAATTCTGATTACTCAGAAGCTGATGATTCTTCAAGTAGCTGTTTTGTAAGCTCGTATACAGTGAACATTACTGCTACTTGTGGACACACCCTGAGGTAGTTGATTGACAAGCCACGATACAGTCCACGCTTTATCCCATTCTCTGTGTACACTGTGACAAACGTACTGATGCAGCCTCTATACTTGTGTCCATCAGCCAATGAACCAGCAAGCTGCATTCTTCGTCTCACAACGTCTAAGGGATAGCTACAAATGGAAAAAAGCATCCATCTGTGAGATGGCATCGACCAACATTAAGATAAAGATAAGCCATGTAATATACTCATGTAATGGCTCAGTTTGGAGGACATAACAATAAGTTTTCAATTTTCAAGATTCTTTCACCTTTTGCTTCAAATTGAGCTGCTTTTTTTTCTACTTCTTGGTGGCAAATTTTGTTTTTGGTTTTGTTGCAGAAAAATCATATTATTTCTCTTGTCAATATACATTAAAGCAGTGTTGCTGTCATCGTTGCAAGGCATTATACCTAAGGAAGCTTTCGATATTTATGAAGCTCTGGATTATACTTACGCAACTGTCTGTGAGGAAGCTCCTGACAATGCACCACAGACCAGACCTCCAGAAGCTGTTAATACTGTGTCTCCAGAAACAGGATGTACTCTAGTCATTGGGCCATTCATGGATACTACGAAATCCTTGAAGGACTCAAAAGCATAGAATCCAAGACCTTTGGAAAATGAAATAAAATAAATTATATAAGTTTAAAAGAATAAATAAAGCAAAATGAATGAATGAACAAAAGAATAAGTGAATAAACGAATGAGCAAGCCAAGCGACCGACCGACTGATTGACTGACTGAATAAATTAATGAATAAATGGGTTAATAGTGACTGACTGACTGGACGGACGGACGCACAGACAAAAGGACAGATGGATGGAGAAGTATTAGTAGGAAAGAACATTGTTCGTTTTCTTACCTACAGCAGGAATCATTGCCAATCCAGTGGGCATGAATCCCTTGTACAATGCAGATATCCCACCCTCGGTCATAAAGATCTGTTGAAGTGTCTGGCAAATTCCACAGTACAACTGCTCATCTGCAACCTGGAATGCAAGCCTGGACCTCACGACATCCAGTGGATAGGTAAAAGCACATGCCGTAAAGCCAGCAAGGGCTCCTGCCAGGATCTTCCCTACATGGCCATTGTCGAAGCTATGTGAGAACACATCCTTGAACTGTTCATAGGATACAAACTGGATAGCACCATATGGGAATACACGTACCATCATTGCTCCATTCCTATAAAAGAAAACAGAAAAAAATCACCGAATAAATGTATATTCAAACAATCTCACTCTACTGGAACTCTTGTTCAACAGTAGCTCTTGCTCTTTCGATTACTGCATTATTATCAATATTCTGTGAACTCAAACACTTCAATGGCATGGTGTAAGATTGACATTTTTGCTGCTGTCAGTACAGGTATACATAAGGTGCCCACTGATTATCCTTGAAGGACATCAGCAAAAACCAAATTCCAGCATGCAACTCACAATAATTGCACTGAGTTTGCAGAGTATGAAAATCCATGGTGAAAGCAGGAAAAAAATTCTGATAACACTTTGATATAATAGAGTTCACACAATAAAATTTTCCAATATTATGTAAACTAGGCTTCCCATGGATAGACAGCTGCAATCTGCAATCTGCATGCAAGAATTTGGTTTTTCACGCTGCCAATCAAAATTAATCAGTTGGGACCTTTTATATTTTGTTTAACTATTCTGTATATTATTTAAAAACTTTAAAAAATTAACTAGTAGAAATTTACCTTTATAGTATCCACGGGTTCCTTCTTTCTTGTAAATGGCTTTCAGGGCTCCGAATATACCTATTGACATACATTAATGAACTCATTAACAAATTGCATGACTACATTTTAATGTCAAGGGTGACAAAATTTAATGAAATAATGAATTATCTAATTGATTAACTTACTCATGTCCTTGTAATGATGGTTCTGGGCTTGAAACAGAATTTTTAGTCTTTCTAAAGGTGCTGTCGTTGTTTTGGCACAGCATGTCGATAACCCTGAAGCAAAAATAACATGAATAAATCTGATAACTAAAGCCACATGGTATCTAAATAAGGTCAACAATCAAGAAATGAAGCCAAAACATTTATGTTTTTTAAAAGATTGTTCAAAGATTTGTGATAAAACTCAATGGTTTGCTTTAAAAATGTGTTCTTTAAAATTGTCAACATTGAAATGAAAATATTTGATGGACAATTTTATTTGCGTCTTTATTTTGTTCTGCTATTAATCAAAATTCGTGTTGACTTGCATAATGCAATTTATAAACAATATATATAATTATTATAATTTATAAACAAACAAGAGCGCGTGGAGTCGAAATCGTTGTATTTGAATTTCAATAAATTAAGGTTTCTGGAAGCCTCTGTTTATGGGAGAAACTCGATAATCATGCGTTTTTTAGATTATTTGAAACGTGAGACTCGCCGACTGCTGTCTACAAACATTGTACCCTGCGAGCAGAGTATCCTTTGAACTCCTCTACGCCCGTAGAGGAGTTGAAAGGAGACTCTGCTCGCAGGGTACAAACATTGAAGAGCGTTTAGCTCAAAAATGAACATTCACAGTTAGTTTACATATAAGCTAACTATACAACTAAAATCTAAAATCGTACAAGCTCGGGGGAAAAGCCTCAGCAAATCGATTGTGCTTTATTATAGAATAATATCCTTTGAGTTTGAAATTGAAATAGGATATGATGGAACAACCCGCTAAAATGCATATCCATAAGCTTACAATTTTTTCAAACTCTAAGCTAGCTGCGCGTTTGTTGAAGTGACTCACCTCCAGCTAGACAAGATCTAAGCACTTTGCTTTCAACCATCCTTCCTCTGCTTTAGAGACTCAGGCAAACGAAATGGCTAAAACGCTGAATAAACTCGAGGTTGAATCAATGAATGGCAAGCTTGATCCTTTCCAAATCTCAGAATATGAGATGCACAATATCGTTGTCTTACAATTTGAGGAAAAAACAGTGAGAACTCAGATCCTTTTTGGGGAAAAATGCGAGCTTCCTCTCTCTGCTCTCTCCAAAACCAACTGACCATAGATTTGAAGAGCAACCGTTTACAAAGATTCGAGATCACGTCCGATCGCTGGAGAAAGCCGAATTGTTGCCTACTTGAACTGGAAACTCGTTTAACGTGAGTAGTTGCACGACGTTTGCTCACGCACCACAATAATGAAGTTCACGAGCTCAGGTCAGGGGGACCACTATTACACATGTTTTCCTCCAATTCTTCCTCCTAAAATTGCATTAACCTATCCAAAAATCAATTTTAAAAGAATAATACATCTATTGCTTTGATTTCATACGACAAAACTAAAATGAAATCGGTTTTTCAAGAGAATTTTGGATTAAAACGCATATATTTCAAGGCCAAGTTTGAAATGGAGATAAACAAGGATTCCCCCGAACACTATGTGTTCACGTGCACTGGTAGTTGAATGTCAACAAAATGGGTCACGAAAGTTTACCAGCGTAGCATAAATTTAGTAACGCTATTAATTTCAGGATTATCTTGATATTTTGGTTGTTTTGTACGGTGATGGCAAAATTCCGAAAAATATTTGCTTTGAAGCCACATGAATTTATTTCCACGCGCGTGGAATTTTACTGGAAAAGGAGCTTTTTTTCTAATAAAACATTCTTTTTTTTCTTTATCAATCTTTTTTACATAGGTTCTTGAATGTTTTTGATCTTTCATATCTGTCGTTCAGGAAAAATACAGGTATGCGTAAAAACCTGTTAGGAAATGCGTGATCCGCTGTTTTTAGCTGGTACCCCTACCCACCCATCCCCCCATCCATTCCTACAAACTGTGGACGTGACCGTGTTATTTATCAGACTATTATTGGCTTCTACTCGCTTTGCTATGTTGTGTAAACTTTGGAGAAAATAGCTTTATAGTTAGAATTAAAGATAAATCATAGAAAAAATCTAAAGATGCTACTAAAATAAGATTTTTTTTTTTTTTTTTTCTTTCTTCTCTTTCCTTTTTCTTTTTTATTCTTTTATTCATTTATTTTGCCCATATCTTTGGATAATCATGTTATTGAGCTACAGTATATGTTTTGGTTATTTTTAAATTTTAAATCGGAAAACATATAATCATCTATTCTATCTTGTATTGTTAACCTGTTCCAGTTTGGTTGTCAGGCCAGTCCTGTTTTGAAAATGATCAATGTTTTTGTCATTAATTATTCAAAGCGTCCATCTCAATATGCATGTACATGTTGACAACAACACGTACCATCGTACAATGAACTACAACATTCCTTCGTAGGAGGGATAGGAGGAGACATCCAGTTATTAATCTTACAATTCATCGATTCATGCCCAAGTTTATTCAGGTCTTTTTATCCCGTTTATTTGGCTTCGATCACTAAGCAGGGCAAGTACACAAAAATCTACCGGTACTTTATTGTCATCAGTTATTTGATTTTACAAACTTTTAACTTGTGGGCTCCCTGTGCTCTTGCGTTCGTGTCGTGAGACTCAGTGACGTTACACTTGGAAAATGCATAAATAAAATATTGTAAAATCGAAGCAGAGTAATAACTTTTGAATTTATTTGAGTCAAGGTAATGCATGGATTAAGAGACAATGAAAATTAACACTAAAACACCGATAAATATAACCTCCCAGCTACCCCATTGGGGTGGGGGGGGGGGGGGGGAAGAAACTACATACGACGGCAACAACACGCAAGGGTCGGTGTCCACTGGTAGAACGAAGCTTGGGATAGCAAGCAACAAATAACAAAAACAAAGAAAGCATGGATTATGGTGAACAATGTGTATGGTTCTACATGTGAGCTGCATTCTTTGTTTTAACTTACCATTTATTGTTTGTTCATCCACTCCCAGGCTAGTTCTGCCGGTTGGACCAATACGCAACCACGCACTTATGCATGCTGTATTCTTTCATATATTGCACGCAATGTATCTGAGCTACATAATGTTTGAATCTAATTCACCCTCCTGAAATTATTTTCGTATCTGGTCATAGTAAATCATTTAACGTCCCTTAACTTGGCTCTGCCAATCAGATTCCGTCTTCAAAACCGTGCGATTTCTCACACCTCCGACGAGAGACACTTATAAGAACGTGATGTGACTTTACTTTTGATTTATTAGAACAATAGCGTTACATAAGGCCTTAGCCGCTGATAAGACACTATGGCAGCCACGCATCAAAATTATTCACGTTTATTGACTCTTATTAACAACTGAAGTAAAAGTCCCGTGATGGATGTGAACTTGGTGGCTTTTTATTCGGATGTTTCAGTGACCTCATTGAAAATTCGAATGCCACTTAGAACTTTCCATTGCTTTCTTTCTTGCATTCTTTCTGATTTTTGATACGTATATTTTAATTTTGTAACGTCAGGGCATAGTCAAGTCTGATTAGCGCTTTTTTGCCAATATTTGTGAGGCTCTTGGTTATTACAGACTATGGCCTCAGCAACGTATAGATCGAACATGAGAAAGGACATGAGAAAATTAATGAGCAGGTCATGGTCACCGCAAGGGATATCTGTAGAATAACAACTAAAAGGACCCCATTCAGTCAAAGTGGCATGGCCGTTTTTAACGTTGACGGTACGGCAGCCTTGCGTATCGCAATATTTCGCGTATATTCAATACTTTAAAGGCTTCATTGAAAGTCACAGCTACGGATATATATCTTTTATGCACAGAATAAATGTTTGGGGGATGTAGCAGCTCTGATCATTAAGGTGGCCGACAAGTACATGACTGTTTTTGGCGCCCTACTTTCAGTATAATCGATAGATAGCTAAAACAAAACCGCAGTCTTGTAGCTGGTCCAAGATGACTGACAAATAAGTACGTCAGTCGCGGATACTGAGGTTGCAGAGTCGCAGTCGCAAGATGCAATCATATGCATTCCATAAGTTCCACACTAGTTCTAATTCCTAGAGTCCACTATAAATAGGTAAAATAGTACGTTAAGAAAATGCGTTGAGAACGAGATACCACAGCTAGTCCCAGATGTTTTCTTTGTTTTGAATAAAATTTCCATATCACACTCGTTCTTGTTGATCAGTTATATGTGTATATGTGTGTTTGGTTGGAAGGGGGGATGTACTCTTTTGACGGATATTTACACATTTGGACGCGTCATAGTTAATAATTCCCCTACGCGTGCAGTAAAATGAATCTAACCGCCTGGAAGGGGACTCCTACTAAATATAGAAGAGCGAGGATGCTCGTCGGAAATTTTGAAAATGGCCCGTAAGAGTTACCTTCAGGATTCTTCTATCCAGCAAATCTGTGTGGCAGATAATGATTGTTATCCCTATGAGGTACCAATTATCTATGATCAGTACTAGTCACGTGCACAAAAGTCAGATATTGAACCAAAAATAAAATTTGTCATTCTGACTTTCTAAGAAACCCTTAGGTACCAAATTGCAGATCCCCTATGAGGTATACGACGAGCATCCACACCCTTTCCTATCGGACTCAAGTTTACGAAGCCATTTTATTATCATCGTTTTTCGATGGTTCAATGAACGGCTAAAGTGAACCATATCATGTTGTGGAAAGCAAGGAGTAAATAAGTTCAAACCTGTAGAAATCATCGAGGGAATTTCATGTCAATTCGCACGTTTACTGGCACGTATACTTTTATTAAATAAATATCCAGGGAGCTCGAGGTTAATGCAACTCGACCTAAGCAAAATCCAGATGGAAAATCTATCAGATGCGTAACCTAGATCGATCAAGTGAGTAGCCACTTCACCGTGTTTCGACTTGCCATATGCGTAAACGGATCTAGTGCTTGTGACGTCATGTATAAGGGGTCAGAACTCATGCTATGATATTCAAGTACCAGAAACATATCTATGATTATTTTAGCTATTTTAGTCGTGGCATAAAAATGAATGTTATATTTCTACTAGCTCACAATCTGTTCTATAGGTTGGGGAGAGCTTCAAATATATGTAGCAACCGGGGTATTCTTCCGTTTAGTGTCCGCATGTCACGGACAGTGCGCGGTTTATCGATGGAAGGAAGTTTATGATGTCGTCATATCCAGGCCGTGCACACACGTCCTGACCATATCCCTAATCGTGATCGCTAGCTGCTCAGGTTTTTTTTACGAATAAAAGTTATAGCTTTTAATTCATAAACTTGTGCAGATACTGAAATGTAGCGGCGAAAGCCGGTAATGTGCCTCTCACGACCCGAGGGTTCGATTCTCGGAATCGGTGTCCGGTGTGAGTCGGATCAAGTTGCTTGTTGTTATTAGTTCTCTCCTGTGCTTTGAGGACTCTTCTCTGGCAAGCGACGTATGTGGCCAACCTTGGCAAGTCCGATTAGTCAGTGCACGCGCAATTAATTGGTCCCAACTCGGAGGTTTCTCTAGTGTAATTATACACTATACGCTCTTCATACCCCAAATGACTCTATGTAGCAAACAGCATGTCTAATGCTATGCGGTCTACATATTCTCATCTCAAGCATGTTAAGGCCTGGGATTTCGGTTTGAAAGGGCAAAAATTACTTTCCATTATAGATTACTTATCTTTATATGTAAATGAATGAGATTGCAACAGTCATCCTTATTTCGGGTGCCTTCGGATGGATAAATTTGCATAAATGGTGGTCACGTGACCTTAAAAGTGGGAAAATGCTAAACTAAAACTAGGTGATGGTTTTAGATTATTTGTGAGATTTCTTTAGCTTGTTTGAAAATAGCGACAAAGATACAGATATTCACGTTTGGAATGGTCGACCAAAATGTTTACGAAAGGAGAAAAATGGGCATAAAGGATATTTTGACAAGTCACGTGACCTGTTTTGTCAATTATCTCCTTAACACAAAACTTTAGCCAACCATTCTCAACGTCCATTGAACGAATTCAGGAAAGAAAAGAAATTGAGGTTGAAAACGTTTAGCAAAGACTTAAATTGAGCACCTACCATTAAAATGAATGTTTATGTAAATTTCGTGGTCACGTGACCTAAATTTTTCCCGTTTATATTGGAACCAATTTGTAAAGAACTACGATCAAAGAAAAATAGAGAAAGCTGGTTATACTTTAAGCAGAAACACCGGGCTGCTCTCAGTCTGACCCCTAGCTCAGCTGTTAGAGCATCGGTAGTACAATTCCGAAGGTTGTGGGTAAGTTTCCCAGCGAGGTCAAGGAATTTATATTTTTTTCGAATTAAATTCCAAGGGTCTTTCGCGCCCGGAATAACCTCGTTCCCAAGCATTTTAACTTATCTATATATTTCTATTTCTTCATGTATCTCATAAGTGCTATGCGGTCTACATATTTTCAGCATGCTGTCTAATGGTAGACTGTTTGTTATCCCCACCCACTCTCCCCCTTCAGACCCCTGATTCATGCCTGGCCTTCCAAAGAATCCCCTGATTATCTCACTGAAAGCATTATACTTTTCACATAACCTACTAAGGGATTCATTCCCGTATAACACTTGACCTAAACGACCAGCTGCTCTTGACTGGATTGTGGTCATAAGAGACAGCATTTGTTTACAAACATACCTACCGATAATTAAATACGTGGCTAATCTTTCAAAACAATACTCATTGAAATCGTATAAAATACACCATTATATCGGTGCTAAAACTGATTAAGACAAATATACACTTTGAGCTATTATTTTAAAAGTACCGCATATATTGAAGTTCCCTTTTAGTTAGCTTTAAACGTGAAATAAAAAAAATAAAAAACGTTAATGAGAGGAATTTTTGTGTCTTTTCAACAACAACAAAAATTAGAATTCCTTTTCCTGTTTTTTAAGCGTATTGATAACGTATCCTAAGCAGGGTATTGTATCAAAGGATCAGTGGACAATTGGCTGACAAAATTATCAAGGATTTATAAAATCTTCCGTACTTAATGTAATCGTGTCACCATGACAACGTTACGATATAGTTTAGACTTGCTGCTAAAAATTCCGAAGCATTCGTGCCGACTTATAGAAACCAAAATGGGTACTCGGGTTATCAATGCTGGCATCCTTTGATATTTTCGTATATTCTGTAATAAGGTTGTCAGATAAGATAATTATTGTGGTGTGCCGCGATGAAGAAAAATCCAAGATCAAAATCATTTACTTCGAAGAGTTCTGGGACGTCTTCTCCATCTTCAAACTCGAACACAACGAGAGCGAAGCTGAAGAAGCGAAACTCGGCACCCGTTGCCACTATTACTACCCCTACAAGTAGTGAAGGGGTTGAAAAGGAAAAAACTGTTCTTAGAAGAAAAAAAGGGCAAGTACAGAAAGAGGAAATATCTGAAGAAGTTGATAAAGTGATTGATCTGAGTAGAAATGAAGATGTCGAACAGATGATGATACAGCTTGTGAAATTATTGGGAATTGATTTACCAACTAATGAAGGTTCTTCAATTTTTGCTGAAAATTACTACGACGAGATATCCTTGAGGAGAAGAAAAATTGCCACCATTACAAGGCCCGAGCTGTCTCAGATTACGGACTACGACAGAGCAAAAGGTATGCCAGTGCGCAATTCAAAAAAGTTCCTTGAAGGCTTTTCCGACTCAAAAGGGACACACAATATCATATTCGTCGCAACGAAACCGATTAAAACTACCGAACATCAAAGATAGTGGACGGCAACTATTCCAGGTATCGTATACTAGTCCAACGGGTCTTAACAAAGTGCAACAATCACAACCGAGACCACGTTCTTTGTCAGTGTATACAAACAGAGGGATGGACTTTGCGAACGAAAGGTACCGTTATGGCTGCGATGGCAGTAAATCTCATATATTTTACAGGAGCAGCCGGATAGATCAGACTTATCCAATTCCCCACACGGGAACTAGACGTAACAACCCAACTAGTGGTACTGGAGTCTATAGGAGCATTCTCTCTCGTGGGAAGCAAAAAACAGAACGGCAGTTAAGTTCGTGGATGATAAACAATATGATCTGCTTCGAAACGACAGCAGAAGGAAAACAAGGACAGATATTACACGCGTTTTGATATTGAGGGTTAATAAAACAAATGAAATTTGTTTCTACAGATCTATAATTCTGCGTTTCTTGACGTCATTCAACTTTGTATTCATATCATAACCATAACATGCTTTATTAAAAGGACAGAGGACTGATCAATAATCTCAATTGACCACCCTTTTCGAGTTCCAAATTACCGCTGTGTTTCTTGATAACAGAGTCATTTGCTCAGGCTTAGCCTCGAATCAGTGTCTCTTACTCGCAAATACCAACGGTAAAGTAAAAAATGCACAAGTTCGACGATACGAACACTTTAAAACTTGACGGGCCTTGACTGGAACACGTGAGTTGTCTTCACAAAATCGAGGCTTAGCCTGAGCAAATGGGTCTGTAATCAAGAAACACAGCGGTAATTTGGAATTCGAAAAAGGTCAATTTTTATGCGAGGACCTATTTATATATACATGGATCCAGAGTGGACATGGACCTTAGTGGATGGCAATTTGCGCCTGTATCAGTTTTTCTCGGCATATCAGGTTTATTAGAACCGATATATAGACTTCAGTGCACCAATTATAAGTCGCACTTGCTAATTCGATCATTATTCGAGAGCTAGTTGCTCGTTTAAGTCGAGGGTGATACTCTAATGGTCTATTTACACGGCACGATTTGCCGCGCGCGACTTGACGTATACGGCAAAATCAGCTCAAAATCGGGTCGTGTAAATGGTCCTACGACAGACGTACGCGGCCTCAAGACTTGTCGTAGCATTTTAAACTTTGGCTTAAAACCCTACGACATGCCGTAGGAAAATGACGTAAATATGACGATTTTGACCTAGATTGGGACTGAATTCGAAACTAGTTGATTCCAAAACAAAATGGCGGATTTCCATGAAAATGTCTTTACCGGTAATTAAACACGAAGTGCAAAAATTCTGAATGATCCAATCAAATAACAAGGTAGACATGATTATTTACTGCACTTCTCAATTGTGTACGGTGGCATTTTACAAGAAACATTTGCTGTAATGACGAGTAAATTGCTCGCGTTTTTTTCGTGCCGCGTGCGACAAGTTGTGCTCGTGTAAATGGTACCAAAATTTGCCGTATACGTCAAGTCGCGCGCGGCAAATCGTGCCGTGTAAATAGGCCTTAAGGATGACTTAAGCTGGACTAGGATGGCGAAGCGTGATTTCCACCCTACTCCTTGTGCAGGGAGGAAGCTATACATGTAACACAGTATTGATAAAAAGGTATATTCACGGTGTATAATTTACCTTTTATCAATACTGTTTCATTAGAAACACTGACACAGCTCACACTAGCTTTTAGCTAGTCATATCTTCTATATATGTAAGAGGGATTTTAAGAAAATCTACAACATATATACTAGACCGCCTTACTTTACGACGCTCTATGTTTCACCTTTCAAACGCCTAACAAATGCGGCTGAATTCGAACTCCAGGTCGCGGGACTAGAGACAAAAATACGACATTTCTTACTTTGATTTTAACGCCAAAGGCTTCAAATCTTTCCGTGATCGGAACCAATTCCATGTTTAATCAATAAAGTTGGGGACCGTGGTTACTAGCCTTCTCCTTGTTTTAAGTCATTTTTACTTGCCAGGTTGTTATACTTATCGATCATAAAAAGTATCAAAAGGTATGTTCGAGTTTTAAGTTTGGTTTTTGATTTCGTATAGATTGAGCTGGAATTATTTAAATAAATCGAACTTCCGGATATTTATTGCTTTGACATTCTTGACCAGCTGCCGGTCATTTAGACACTTCTAAATGAAAATACTAAATGGCCGGCAGTTTCATCTCTCCCCTGATGCTTCGGCTAGAATATTTTCTTGCGAAATTTGTGCACCCAAGGGCAGAAGGATTTAATCGCCGTCAGGTCCGAAGTCCATACGCCGCCGCTCTGCGGATGTCTCGGGGGTATGGCACAGTCCTTGGAATCGATTTTTTTGAATTTCTTTCGGGGGGTTCGGCAATAATTAAAGGCAATCCTTTTAGTGAAAAAAGATTTATTGTTCATAAGTCTGTATAAGTTCGATCAAACGTTATCAGTCATATGAGCAATATTGATCAACAAAAGCTATGTGCTCTTCTGGTTGCTGTCAAGAACATTTACTGACACTTGAATCTCTAGTATATCATATGCCCGCAAAGGACTAGTGGGTGGTGCCAAGAAGACTTCTGGGTACTATGTACGCAATTTCTGCATTATATATATTGAAAGTAAACAGCTAGCCACCGCTGTAATATAATAACAGGATGGTAAAAAGATAAGAAAATTAATTGGTGATTCTGACTGAGAACATTGGGATATTTGAGTGTTGCGTTATGGCGCAAGATCAAATTTATAAGTATAGTGTGACATGCAAACTACGAAAATGTTTATTTTATAGCCTAAAAAAGGGCAGAACCTGCAATTATCTAAATGTTATGTAGAGAACACCTTTAGGGAGAAGATCGTTTTAGACGAGTTAAACAAAACGCCTATAACACGTCTCGTTTCGACATACTTGGATTTTTAGATATTCATTAACTCAAGGTTTCCATTTACCAGTAACCATCTGCGTGATCTCTTATCGCTATCGGTCAGCCTCCGGCTGATCATATATGAATGATAAAGGATAATACCTAGCTATAAATTAGATTGGCAATTTTGGCGCAGTTAGAATCATTCACTTAGAATTATACTCTCCATATATAATAATTATTGATTTTATAAAATATTCGCAACTGAGTTGCGTAAGGCAGATAGAGATTTCAAGGATGTGCATAATATTTATTTATAAACTGGTGAATACATATATATTTAATCTTGCTATACCTAGATATCTATGATTATTTATCTAGTATACTTGTTCGTTTCTTTGCCATCTATCCATCCATCCATCTGTGAGCAGCTGATTTCATATCTTGACTGAACATAATTTACTAGATACCCATCAGTCGGGCTTTAGACCTTATCACAAATGACCTAGATCTAACAAATGAATGGTACTTCAATATAGACAGGAAAATGATCAATGGTGTGATATTTTTAGACCTTAAGAAGGCATTTGACACCGTTGATCATAGTATATTGTTAGCAAAACTAGAATATTATGGGTTTGACGCCACAGTCCGACAGTGGTTTCAGTCATATTTGACTGGCAGATCGCAACAGTGTTCAATCAATGGAGTACTTTCCGAAGCCCGTCCCATCTCTTTTGGTATACCTCAGGGGACAATTTTGGGCCCGCAGTTCTCTTTTTAATCTACATTAATGATCTACCGCGTTGCCTCGACTATAGTACAACTAGGCTTACTGATGATACGACTTTATCATTTTCTGACTGTGGAATTAATAACCTGAATAATCAAATGGATATCGACTTAGAACATGTAGCTTCTTGGCTCTGTGCCAACAAACTCACTTTCACTGGCTTTGAATGCTGTAAAGTCAGAATTTATGTTAATCGGTTCCCGTCAAAGAATTTCTACTTTAGATGACACAGACTTATGTCTGAATATAGACCGGCGGTACCGCGTTAAAACGATCTAAAGAAACAAAATGTCTCGGCGTCTATATTAAGTCCATTTAATTTCCATTATGGGGCTAGTGAACAGATTCGCTTTCCCAAAGCACATTAAAAGCTTCTGTGCTTTTATAACATATCTAGAAACACGCCCAGCTGACCGAATAGTTAGCTATCTAGGAAAAAAAAATTATTTCGACAGAACAATTATAATTAAGTACCATCAAGCAGTTGATTTTTTTTCAGGGTCCTTTGAGGCCGGGGGCCCTAATTCCATTTCCCGGCCCCCATTTTGGCCAAAATCCCATACAGTCCCAGCCTATGTTTCGCTCAAATCTCATTCCTAATAAGATCTTTTATTTATCCATTTTTTTGTTTGTTTGTGATTCCCATGTCCAGTGCATAAAATCCCATTTTCCCAGCCCCAAAAAGGTGGATCCGAGCTCCCATTTTACTACTTCAGGGACATTCGTGACTTTCCTTTCTGGTTAACCATTAGTGTTTTTCTTCTATTCAACACATCGTAATATTAGTTTCCCAGTACATAAAGCTGTTAGAAAATTAAAAATTAAAAAATCGCAAAAAAAAAAAAAAAAAAAAAACCCTTCGGTCGCAAGTCTGGTAAGATCACGTGACCTCACGTGAGAGAACACCTCACTTGCTATTTTTCGTCAGTCTCGTCATTCTTGTCTTTCTCGTTTAGCGCCACGTTTCCGATCAACCAAGTAATCCTCAACCTAATTTTCGAATAAGTCCCATTTATGGATTCTGTCCCTTCCTGATGTTATACTTATTTTTTAAAGTGTATTTTTAAAAAGCGAGTTTTGGGATTGTTTTGGCTTGTTTTGCAGGTCTACCTTCCCCTACCCTCCCCTCCCTGCCGCCTACTTACCCACAAGTCAGCGAGTGAGTGTTTGTACAGGGAACCACACACACTTCCAAAATGGCGGTGTCCCTCAATTCTTCTGCAGAGGGTCCAGCCTTCAGCGATAGTGACATGAGCGCAGACGAAGGCTCAACCTCTACTACCAACCAAAATGTCGGTCTTATAAGCTTATTAAAACAAGAAAACAGAGTGTTGAAGATGGAGCTCGAAACGTGTAAGCTGAGATGTAAGTCGTTGCAAGAGGAGAACAGAGCGCTTCGACAAGCTAGTGTGTCTATCGTAAGTCTTTCTTGTCGTTTATTATTTTCTCTCAGACCCTTATTTTACCTCATATTCGTACTACATACATCATTTCAACCATCTCGGGTCCCAGCTGGGTTTTAAATGCTTCGTTTGTCTTAAAATTAATTGAGGGCTTTCCTCAAGTGCGACACCTTTTTTCTCTTGCTTTGACTATATGCAGACCAAAATATTTACTCGAATGGCTTGAAGAAAAAACCCTTCCTTCGAATAACCCTAACAATCAATAATACAAGTTTCTTTATTTTGTATCGTGGAAGTTGAAGAAGCCTATTCAAAGGAAAACAGTCGAATGCCAATAAAAAGAATTGTGCTGGTCGATGACCAAAAAACATTGTGGTGCCTAATGTTTACATGTGTATACGAAAAAATATTTCTAAAGATCTTTTTTGCCATTATTATAAATATATTCTTCTTTATGGCCCCATGCAAAGCCGCATACTTCTTAAAAAACGTATTTGTTTGGATATTATCTAAGATTGATGCTTAGAATTTTTGAAAATATTTTTTACAAACATAAGGGTTTTGTTTACTCCCTCAGAGGAAAACTTGTTCCCAGACAGGAACTTTTTTCCCCGTGACCTCCATGTTGACCTCTTTTTGATAATTAAAGACTCCAGGAATTAGGATGGAATTTTGCTCAGAAAAATTGCTTTATCTAGGAAAAAGCTTGCTTCATAAAGTGTGGGACAGTGTGCTCCCATGTGGGTGGTAGCTCTGGGTAGGAGGATTATGTTTATCATTAAGGGATGGACCATTAGATAATTGAGGAGAGAGTTGAATTAATCTCCTGTCCCCCCCCCCCCCCAAACAAAAACACAAAAATTATCCTACCTCCTTAGCTAGAAAAAAAAATACAGAGCAAATGCAAAACACTGCATGCAGTGATTGTTACAAAGAACTTTATGTTGTGCAACATAAATTCCTGTAACTCCTCCTCCCTCGATTATATAATGGTCCATCCCTAAGTTTTCTTTCATTCTGGGGTGTATATATGAACATATTTTTCTTGCATTAATCTTTAGGGAATATTAAATTATGAGGTTGCTATAGCAATCCTAACCGATGCAGTTTGAATCTCATTCTAAAATATTTATTTGATAAATCCATACTTGAATTACATGTTTTAAGAAATTGTCTAGACAACCCCTTGTATGGTGCTGTACCTTCAGTCCAATTGCATTGGACATTTTGTTCTAGTTTTCCTTATACTAAGAGAACTAATATCAGTCTGTAAGCACTTATCATGTCCTGATTTGTTTAACCTGGCTATATTCTATATCAAGTCTTTTATATCTTTTAGACAATCAGATGATTTTTGCTATGCTTAACTGCATCTATTATTAAATCATTCTCATTAACATTGTTTCATTTATTTTACTCTGTGTATATTCCTGTTGGGTTTTAATCGCAATGAATTTTCGCTCTCACTTGTGCTGAGCCATTCAATATGCTACCTATCATTTGCATGGTTTTCTGCTATATTTAACTGCATCTACCATCAAATCATTCTTATTAACATTGTTTTTATTCATATATCTTGGTCCAGATAAGGAAAATCTATACCCTCAGTCTTGAAAACAGACATCTAATGGCCTCGATCAATATATTCAAGACCTTGAGCACAGTTTTTCCCTTTCCAAACCTTGTGGCTTGTAAATAAATGCTGTAGACATATCTGTCTCTATTTTGACCAAAATCTTCCTAATACCCATCAATCATTTATATGGTTCCTTCTATGTGTAACTGCATGAACTATAAAATAGATCTCATTAAACATTATGCTACTATTTCACATACGCTGAGAAAACCACTTAATCACTATACTTCCCTCTTCTGTGCTTAAAACTTTCCCATATGCCATCTATCTTTTATATAGTTTCCACTTTACTAAACTAATTCATGATCATGTACCATGTCTGAATTGAATCAATCCCATATTAAAACATTTCTATGATTTTATGTTCCCTGATGAGGAGACTAAGGTCAGTTAATAATCACTATCTGCTCTTTCTCATATAAACATCCCCATGTCTCATTTCATTTTCTATTTATTTGACAGGAAAATAAATGATATGCTAAAAAATTTTGCTGTCAAACTAGTTTCGATCCCTAATTCAATTGCTAATTTATATGCTTGTAATTCATACCCTGAGGGGACTAACATCAGTCATTAATTACAGCACAGTTCTGCAGTGTCTTTTATTTCTTTTTTAAAATCGTTTTCCTTTGTATTTTCTCAAAATCTCTTCAGTGTATAACAATGTATCTCACCTACAGTAGGTGGCCATGGGGTGTTTGTATCCTGAGTTATTGATTGCTTTAAAACTATATGGTGTAATAAATATGTGACATATTGACCAACACCTGATAGATGGAAGGTCTCTAACATTTATGACATGAGACAAACCTCACATAAGTTCAATAAAAATTCTATTATTTCTTATTCATAGTCTATATATTTATAGTAAAAAGAATAATGTGGTCAGATAAAGGCCACAGTAATTTCAATGAAATCTTTGGTTTGTAACTATTAGTTTTTTAAGTTTTTGTTTTTGTTTTTTCAAACTTTATTTGGTTTAGATTTAGACGAAATCTTTGTTTTTTTATTATTAGTCAATCTTTATAGGTTGTTTTTTTTTTTGGGGGGGGGGGGGGGGTCAAACTGGTAATTTTTTTGTAAGTAATTATAAAAACGAAACAGGATAGGAGTATGAATCTAATTTATTAAAAATTATTATTTAATGCTTTTTTTTGCTATAATAATGTATTAAGAATCATTAAACAGGTGCGGGCTTTCATAATAAATCACAGCCTACTTATTCTTCTCTATAAAATACCTTCTGTTCATTGTTTTGAATTACAGCCAGCTAATTTAGGCTTTTGACCACCTACTCCAAAACATTCTGAAAGCCCTGTGTTACAGTCACTATAAGCTTGATGATAATTTTTTTATATTTTTTCCATTATAGCAAGCAAAAGCAGAACAAGAAGAAGAGTTTATATCCAATACACTACTAAAGAAAATACAATTATTAAAGAAAGAAAAAGAGACTTTAGCTACAAACTATGAACAAGAAGAAGAGTTCTTGACAAATGATTTGTCAAGAAAGTTGGCCCAGGTAATTATATAGCAAAGTTGACTGTGGTCACACTTGACAAAATAAGAATGCTGATGTTGATGTCTATATTGATGTTGATGATGATGATGCATGATGATGCATGATGATGGTGATACACGATGATGATGCATGATGATGATGGTGATGCATGATGATGATGGTGGTGATTCGTGATGGTGATGATTATGCATGATGATGATGATGGTGATGCATGATGGTGATGCATAATGTGATGGTGATACATGATGGTGATGCATGATGATGGTGATGCATGATGGTGATGATTATGCATGATGATGGTGATGCATGATGGTGATGCATAATGGTGATGGTGATATATGATGGTGATGCATGATGATGACGGTGATGCATGATGATGATGGTGATGCATGATGGTGATGGTGATACATGATGGTGATGCATGATGATGATGGTGATACATGATGGTGATGCATGATGATGATGGTGATGCATGATGATGATGACGTTGATATTGATAATGATGTTGAAATTAAAAGTCATGTAAGATGTTCACTTTTCACCAGTGTAAAAAAAAGAGAGAAAAGCCCTTCAATTTTCCCCCAGTAAAACCTATGTGAACCATGTTTGTCAATACCAGTTATTATGGCCGCATGCATAGAAATGCAAGTGAGACAACAAGCATTGTTGGGAAAAGTCCTTGAAATTTCTACCCCTTCCTTCTCTCCCCTCCCCCAGTAAAACCGTATGTGAACCATGTTTTGTCAATAATGATCTTTACTTAGTTGAGGCAAGAAAAGATCCAGCTAGAACAGACACTGGAACAAGAACAGGAATACCAAGTGAACAAACTAATGAGAAGAATTGATAGACTGGAATCAGATGTATTAGCTAAACAGGCTACTCTAGAACAGGTACTGTATAACCTAACATCTAGTCCTTCTCATGCTTAACATTAACAGACATGATTATAGAAGCTTTGCACCATCACATAATGGAAGCCATGACAAGAGGCACAACACTAGACCATTTTCTCAAGGTTAAGTGTGCATCCAACTTCAAGAAACGTGAAGGGCCACGATACCAGAGCACAAGAATTCTCATGCATTTCTATAAATCTTTTTTCGATAAGAATTCATAAAATCGAATATTCGTCTCTTTAAACTGTAAAACTGGCTTCTCAATTTTACTGAATTTGCTTTTTCAGCTTTCTGGCCCGTAAAGTTGGATGCGCACTGCAACCTTGAGAGAACAGGTCCTTAGAGACTGAATTATTTTGACCATTACATTAAACTTGAATTTTTACTGCTGCTTGGCATCACACCTGTCATCATGTGGTGCCTTTTCTTGACATACATTCTAATCATTAAGTTTTATGGTGATTGGATTCTATTGCTTTTGAAATCAGTTGAGAAGAGAAAAGGTTGATCTGGAGAACACACTAGAACAAGAACAAGAACTACTTGTTAACAGACTGTGGAAGAGAATGGATAGGCTAGAAGCTGAGAAAAGGTAATATTTTAGATGATGAATGTATTCATAAACTAGGAAGTAGTAAAGAAATGATTTATCTTGGACTCTAACTGAAAGCTACTAAAAAACATCTGAATTTCTGATAGGAATTGAACACAACCTTCCCGATACATGAAATTCTAACTGCTGATAAAGTTTCTTTCAGCTGGAGGCCAATGATATATTATTTCTAGGGGATTTTGAATTACTATGTACAATGGGAGGTGTAGTCTAATTTGTGGTTTGGTTTGTGGTGAGTGCAGTTGATAAGTAAAGTCTGTTAAGAGTTAACAGACTGTTGAAGAGAATAGACTAAAACTAGAAGCTGAGAAAAGGAGATTAGAATTACCTATGTATGGGAGGTGTATTCTAATTTGTGGTTTGGTTTGTGGTGAGTGCAGTCGATAAGTAAAGTCTGTTAAGAGTTAACAGACTGTTGAAGAGAATAGACTTAAAACTAGAAGCTGAGAAAAGGAGATTTAGAATTACCTATGTATGGGAGGTGTATTCTAATTTGTGGTTTGGTTTGTGGTGAGTGCAGTCGATAAGTAAAGTCTGTTAAGAGTTAACAGACTGTTGAAGAGAATAGACTAAAACTAGAAGCTGAGAAAAGGAGATTTAGAATTACTTATGTATGGGAGGTGTACTCTAATTTATTTGTGGTTTGGTTTGTGGTGGGTGCAGTTGATAAGTTATGGATTATCTTGAGGCATTGGTTATTTAGGAGCATACTGTGAAGCTGCCAATAAATCTGTAAAAACATTTGTAACTGGTGTTTTTAAAATTGCCCATCAATTTTTATTGAATATATTGAAAAGGGTTTTTGAATAAATTGTATGGGGGATTTTCTCTTGGCTAGAGTCTGGTTTGTGCCTTTTCCAAGGTCCAACTAAGTACCTATTCAATTTGTGGGCTACCTGTGCAAACCCTGCTTAAATCAGTCCAGAGGTTGTTTTAGGGTTTGATCTGTGAGTTGGCCATGCCCTGACTTTAATCAGACCAAGTGTTGTTTCAGGGTTTGATCTGTGAGTCAGCCATGCCCTGACTTAGAACAGCCCAGTGCTTGTTTCATGGTTTGATCTGTGAGTTAGCCAAGCCCTGACTTAGATCAACCCAGTGCTTGTTTCATGGTTTGATCTGTGAGTTAGCCAAGCCCTGACTTAGATCAACCCAGTGCTTGTTTCATGGTTTGACCTGTGAGTCAGCAATGCCCTGACTAGATCAGCCCAGTGCTTGTTTCAGGGCTTGATAGGATAGAGGCCCAGCAAAATGTTGGAATTTTGTATTGATTTCAATATTTGTAGAAACCTGATGTGGTCAAGCTGGAATGCTTTGTTTTCAGTAGTGTAATGCATTCTGATTAATTTTTTCTTTTACTATTTCAATGCCTCTTTTTTATATAGAATGCTCCAAGAAAAACTAGAGGAGCCTATTTCAGAGCCGCCCTCTCCACGGCAGTTCACTGAATCAGGAGATGCTGTTGGAGGCATAGCAACACACATCACTTCACTTAGAGAAGAAATAAGAAGACTTAGGTTACAGCTGGCAAAATCTGAAGCAGACTGTAAGTTGATAGTTATATATTGTCTATGAACACTACTCTTATTGTAGTGTATAATTTAGGTTGTTTGGCTTTCCATTATACTGTAGAAGCAACACAATGCAAAATAATTTGCTTATCCAAGCTTTATTTAAATTACAATCAACTGCAAATGGTGTTGTGTCAGAACTAGAATAGAAGCATTCTACTGCATGCAAACGAAAATCATTCCTCATATTCAACAATTATTGGTAAAAGGGTGACTGGGACTAACTTGTGTCTTTTTGAAAACTTATTCTGAATGGAAATTGACTGTTGATGATGGCAATGATGCTGAGTATAATGATGGTGATAGTGATAAATGGGCTTTCATTTTAGTAGCGCTGGGGGAGGGAGGGGTCAGCAAAATTACATGAAAAGCTTTACAAGCATAACCCGAACCCCTGCGATGGTTCAATTTCATAACCCCCTTTCATCACCCCTTAATAGTTCTCAGCCTCCACACCACTTTCTCAAAATAACGTAACACACAATTTTGCTAACTTCCCCCCATCCCCCCTCCTGCCCAAGTGCTAATTAATGAAAGCCCCCTCAGGGTGATGATAAAGGCAATGATGACAAGCATATTAGGATGATGATGATGATCATTATGGTAAACAATATCCAACAGCAATATAATTGTAGAATAATTTAATCTTGTCTGTGTTTATCCAGACTGCGAAAAGATGCAGGCATATGCCAAAGAAGAACGCCAGACAAAGGAAGAAAACATCAGACTTCAGAGAAAGCTACTCAGAGAAATGGAAAGAAGAGAAGCTCTGAGCAGACAGCTGTCAGAGAGTGAATCTAGCTTGGAGATGGATGATGAGAGGTACAGTATACTGCTAATGCTAATGTTATGGACTCTTTACACTATTGATGGGTTGCAACATTGTTAATAGAGCTACTAACTAAGGTTACAAGCATTCCCAAGAGAGTCAAAAGACAAAAACTTGGTGGCCATTTTGTGCCGTTATTAACGGATGCTAATGAGAAATCTTTTGTTAAATGGCACCAACACTCCCCTGATAGGCTGAGATGGCAAAATGTGCAATTGTTAAAGAAAACTTATATTATCATGCACCACAACTACCAGAATCCTTTGCGAACTTCTTTTTGTTCAAGTAATTCTCGTAATGTACTGTAGTACCATTGTCTAAGTTCTTTCCTTTGTTTTTACATTGCCATGTTGGTTGTATTTAACAATTTTTTATTATACCACCAACATGGCTGCCATGTCTGTTTCATACATGATTTGAGTCTCTTGGGAATGCTTGCAATCCATCAATTGTCACAAGGGAATGAAATATTTGATGAGAAATTAAGATGGTCCCCAAGACATTTTGGTAATGGTAGTAAAGGTAGTGAAATATGATACCATCATGCAAACTGGCCTATAGACCCCTTACATGTGACGTCAAAGCAGCTCAGCTTGGAGGACAAAACAAAACAATTTCAATCTCATGACCATTGGAAACCTATTGTTATGTGCTCCAAATTGAGCTGCATTCTGACGTGTTGCAAGGGATCTATTGCTACTACTGTAAACATGACTTAGTGAACCCCTGGAATGATATATTATGTTATTGTCATGAATGTCATATCAATGAAGATTAATTTATGATTCTAGACATTTTAATGAAATGACATCACATGGTCAAGCAAACACAAGTGGATCAGCGCATCGAGAACGGACCATCTCCAGTCCTGTTCCACTAAGTACTGGAAGACCCATCTCCCCTGGTAAGTAATAAAAACAAAGACTGGCATGGTGGTAGCGCACTTGCGTCTTGCCTCTGGGGTCTCTGGTTTGATTCCTAGAATCTGCATCACATGTGAGTAGAGTTTGTTAGGTCTCTCCCTTGATTCGTTGGTTTTTGTCGCAGTCCTCCCTCAAAACCCAATGCCCTAAATTCCTATTTGATCTGTGTTAGCTGTGATGAATTTGATCAGCTCAGAGTTTGGTTCGGGGTATAGGTAGATAGATAAATTTGAAGGTTTCTTTATTAGTAGCAAAATGGTTCCTATTTACAGCATGTTCCTGTACATTGTTGTAGGCTGTGGGTTCAGGGTATAGGTAGATAGATAGATAAATTTGAAGGTTTCTTTATTAGTAGCAAAATGATTCCTATTTACAGCATGTTCCTGTACATTGTTGTAGGTTATGGGTTCACCCCACCTTCCCCTCATATGAGTCGATACTCATCCACAGGAAGCCTGTCCAGTTCTTTACCACCAGCTGGATCTTCTCCACCTACTCACCACATCATCCACCATGTAAGTAGACAATACCTTACTCAATGATTGTTATTTGAAATTTTGCTTGCAGACTGAAGCTGCACAATACAAGACAAGGGTCCTCTTTGAGTTTATTTGCAAAATTGCTTAAAACCCAAAGACCATCCCACCTCCCATTTCTGTCTTTTTTGCAATAAATACTTTATTAACATCTACAAAAAGCTATACAAAACATTTTCTGTTTTTCCCTTTTATTTCTTATCCCTTTACGATTTTTTTTTACGAACCTCCTCCTCTTACATTTTTAATGTGTGTTTTGTGTGTGTGTGTGTGTTTTGTTGCTGTTGCTGTTGTTTTTCGTTTATTTATTTATTTTCTCCCCACATTATTTTAAGAAATCATTAGTAAAGGCCATACACTGAGGGAGGTTACTGTCAGAGTTTCTTTACATCGGCAGTGGTTCATTTATATGCTTCCGATGCCAGTTGAGGTAGTGTGTAGAGATTGGACTGCCATTTTATGTGGTCATATAGGAGCAGTGATGACCAAAGACAGAAACTCCTATAAATTCAAAGTTTTGGCCTTTAATAATATTATTATTACAGCAAAAAAACATTTTCTCACTGGACTCTGAAGATGACTTCCTCTTAGATTGTTGAAACGTTGGTCACCACCAACAACAATCTTTCTCAAAACTACACTCACCCAGACGATCAGACTTCACGACAAATGTATCACTTTATTAATACAAAGTGTGCCATATGTCTTTTCAGAGGCATCCCAGTCCAGCTGGATCAAGTAACCTGCCAAGACCTTCATCAGGATCATAGGCAACAAGGTAATGACATTCAACGCCTATAGACAGGTATAATGGCAAGACATATACTATTGATTTGTTCCATTATCTCCATCAGTGGTTAAGCTTTTTAATGTACTGTCTTTTAGTTAAAACATGTTAACGAAGCTTCAATGACCTGAGCTTCAACGGCCTAAGTATTTAAGTATAACACTATGGCAGTACTTACAGTAGATACATGTATTGGTATTGTGACAACAAGCACCCTTTAACGTGTGTGCTGTTGACAGGTTATTTCTTGCTGTCCAGCAAGCATGTGTCAATTGCAACGTGTGTGCTATTGTCAGGTTATTTCTTGCTGTCTAGCAAGCATGTTTTGATTGCAACATTTGTGCTATTGTCAGGTTATTTCTTGCTGTCTAGCAAGCATGTTTCGATTGCAACATGTGTGCTATTGTCAGGTTATTTCTTGCTGTCTAGCAAGCATGTTTCGATTGCAACATGTGTGCTATTGTCAGGTTATTTCTTGCTGTCTAGCAAGCATGTTTTGATTGCAACATGTGTGCTATTGTCAGGTTATTCCTTGCTGTCTAGCAAGCATGTTTCGATTCTTACATTTTGATTAAATAAAGTACCAGTATGCCGGCATAACATTGATTTTATTCTGCCAAGTGTGTAGTAAATTCATGGTTCTGACTCCCCTTAGTTACTGTTGCTATGTCCCACAAGTTCGACGCAATTAATTAGCTGGTCAGAATATCTTAGATTCGAAAACTCTAATCACAGATAATTGATTATAAATTGTATTGATTTTTTACTGTTCTGTGATATGAAATAATATAAAATTGCCTCATAATCCTTGTAGTGCTCTTTAAAACAGATGCTTTTTAGTTGTTTGTGGGACAAGTTTTAATACTATTGGGAAAACTGTTGCAATGTGCAGTGGTGATTGATTTGCTATTGTCCGAGTCAGAACCATGAAAGGTACTTTGGGTAGTGAAAGAGTTATTTTAAAACAACAAAAACTATTTAAACGGTGTTTGTGTGAAGACCAAAAGAATACATTTTGTTCTTTCCCCTCTGAATATACTGCCCATTAAAAACAATATATTTACGGTCACTGCATTGTTTGTGTACCAAGATTAAAGGGGTGTTCATCTCACCTCTCCTACTTACTACTAACTGTGAATGTCTTAGAGTGATCTTGACTGCAGTGACAGATCAAGGGTTACTGTATGGTTTTAGACACTACACTGTCAGTGACATCCTGATAGCAATGGAAGACTTTGACTAACAAGTCACGTAACCTTACCTCCCTTAAAACGAACATTTGTGTTAAAACAAACATCAGAAGGAAAAAAAACACCTCAATATCAGCAAGAGGGCGCAATAGTGCTGATCGTAGGAGAAATGACCTTTATTATAAAATCGAATATTTGATGAGGATTTGTATAGAAAAAGTGTCCTGCACATTTCCCCATTACAACTCTTTATGCGAACCATTACATTTTATAATTAATGCCATTTCTCCTGGTTTGCTTGTCGTGAGCTAAAACACCACCTCCCTACTAATGTTGAGCTGCTCTTTTTATTTCTGATGTTCGTTTTCACACAGCTTTTTAAGGGAGGCAGGGTCTGACCCACGTGACCTGTCATCGGTTGATTCAAGAGAAAGTTTGATGATTATATAAAGTTATTGATATAATTATGATGAACATCAGAAGACTACATCGTGTTACGTTACAAAGATATAATAAAAACAAGATTAAAGGTAACCGGGCACTTGTTACTCTCCTAGCTCCGAAGCCGTCATTAGTTTCGGTCCCAGATCATCACGGGCCCTCTCCACGACAGGGCCCGAGAGAAACTGGAACCTAAACTAATGACAGCTGCGAAGGAGACTGGACACTTGTGTGCCCTTAAAAAGATTAAACATTTACGTATGTCAGTAAGTGTGTTATTAAAGGACGATTAAAAACTATTCAAAATATTATTACCATGGTAAGGTTGTGTTAATATTCCTACCACAGGGAACCCACTTTAGAAAAATGTGAAAGGTTTGATACCGAATTATTTGAAATTATGTATTATGAATCAAGATTATGTTTTCTATGACAAGCGAATGGAAAGATCAAGAAAAATTCATTACAATCTTTTTTTTTCTTGCATCTTGGTTTTCCTGTATAATACTCCGGTTTAGAGTCATTTCTTAGCCTCCGCCTTAGTCCAGACGCTTCCCCGGTCGAAGGAGGGGAAAGCTTCTGGACTACGTCCGCCTCCGCTTTGTCCAAATGATCTATTCGGAAGTTCCGTGGAAGTTCCGAGGAAATTCCGTGGAAGTGTTGCTTGTACTAAAATAGACGGAAGGCAAAACACGAAACAACCTGTCGCCTCGGAAGTTGTTCAGGTCGAAGAGTCAGTTGCAAAAGTTCTAATTCGCTTTCTGTAGTTGGTTAATGAGTGGGCTAACGGCGGAGGGGCTAACGGAGTGACAAACGCTGAAGCGAGATTAAAAAACCTCTGGACCCCAATGACAAGGCCCGGAAAGTTTGTATAATGACCTTTTATTGAACTATCTTTTTTTTGGACAACTTAAAACGTATATATACAAAGGCAAAAGGCATGTTTATAGTGTGCAAGCGTCTATATCTTTTTCGTCATTTTCCAAGCCATATAACTAGTGCATGTTCGTGTCCAGCTTGTCGATCCGTACTTCGGTGGCACTGCGCGCGTATTTAAGCTGGGAACGCGGTTTGTACGCTGAGAAAAGTGTGAAGAAATCAAATAGGATTTCTGATTACTATTGCTCCCCAAACAAACTGGCTTGGAGTAGAATACTTCATCAAAACCATTCGTCAGTTGTCGAATTCCAAGTTTAGGATGCATTTTGGTCTTGACCCGCGCACTGTTCTCTTTCCCACGAGGTCTTGATGTGTGTTTCAGCGTCGTGTCTACCTCAAAAGTCGACTTTTGTCGAAGGAGTGACTGTTTTTCAATAGCGTATTTGTTGGCTCTTTCAAACAGTTCTTCTTTGTTCCAGAGATTTGGGAAACTTAAGTCAGCATCTTCAAACTTTAGGAGATGCGATTCAATGTCTGTGCTCCATCTACCGTCACTGCAATTTCCTAATTCCTGGTAATATCTTTGTCTAAGCTTCTTTGCATCGGCCATACTTGTCAAGTCTATCGTTTCTTCTAATTCCTTCGGAGTTTTATATTTGTTTCTTTTCGACGTCTTAGCCGAAAACAAATGCGACCTCGAAAATCCCAAACGTTCACGACTTGAGTTCCAAGAAGACTTTGGTATGTTTGCGCTTACACTACGATTTTTTCCAGGTTTAACTTCTTTTGATTGTTTGGATTCGTTTTCTGTCGCGTAAATCGAGCGAACATCAAGTTTCTTCTTTGATTCACTGTTATTTTCGATTTTCATCGACGCGCAAAAGTCTTGGATTCTTTCATCTTCAAGGTTCTTTTCCTCAGAGATCTTGGGCAACATCTTCCTCTCTTCTTCTATCCTCTCGTATCTTCTATACCATATGCAGTAGAAGAAATTAGTCAACCGACCTAAAATCACAGGTTGTATTCACCAACTAACTAGCCCATATGTCTTACCCTTCACCTGTTTTGACTGTGCATTCTTGTTTCCCTTAAAGTAGTAAAATGATTGAAAATAACGCATTGTCATTGACGTATAATTAGCGCGTATAATTATTAACACGCTCATTAAACTCTTTGAATTGAAATAATGAGCATCGATTCCCTCGGGTCTCCTCTTATATATCTATTATTTACAACTGGTTAAAATATTCAGTTTAAACACTTCTACTGCGCTAACGACGTTATTGTATCCTCTGATGGCTGCCTCGTCCTTTTTTGTTTGCCACCCAAAATTTTACTGAGCACTTCGTATCTAGCGAAGTGAAAGACGGAAAGGAATCGCTTAAACCTACGGTTAGAGCATGTATCGCAAACTTTGCGCATGAGAAGCGTATACGATGACTGTAATGTCATGCTTGATGTGGTACTCTTATTAAGTGTGTAATAAGCACTTCCCTCTAATTATAGAAATTATTAGACAATACAACACTATCTTAAAATGGGACCAAAGGAGCAACGCTTCAATAATTACAAAAGGGAATATCTTTTTAATACTGCAAAGCCGTAGTGAATAAAACATGACCATTTTGATAAATAAAATAGAATGTAGTATTCTTAATACAAACTTATTTTTTTCAAAAACTTTAGTCCGAGATCTGAGAATGGTGGGGAATCTTATGTTTACTGGCTAAAGATATGACGAAAAATCACATCCCTAACTCAAGGTCATCAGGAAACTATTGCTGGGAAAGTATTGCTCTTTGCATTCAAAGTGTGCCTCTATTAAGCGACCGGATAATTAACTCAAAGGTCATCAGGAAACTATTGCTGTGAATGAAGTATTTCTCTTTGCATATAAAGTTTGCCTCTATTAAGCGACCGGATAATTAACTCAAAGGTCATCAGGAAACTATTGCTGTGAATGAAGTATTTCTCTTTGCATTTAAAGTTTGCCTCTATTAAGCGACCGGATAATTAACTTAAAGGTCATCAGGAAATTATTGCTGTGAAAGAGTAATGATAAAAGGGTAAATTATATGCCGTGAAAAGATGGATTACCGTCCGAAACGTCAATACGTTTTTAAATCTTTTTTAACGGTGTAAAATTTACCCTTTTATCTTTTGCTGTTTCATTAGAAACGCCGACGCAGCTCACACTAGTTTTAGCTAGTTATCTCTTCTTATAGCCGTGAATGTATTACTGTACGCATTTAAAGTGTACCTCTATTAAGCGACCGGACAATTTCCTAAGGGTTGCCGCTTAATGCAGGTTCGACTGCAATTCGATTCCTCCGATCCCTCTCGAGCTCCATCGGCAGAAAAACTTTTTTTGTCTACCACATTTTTTCTTATAGTCTTGTTTATTCATATCGCGCTCTGGAATAAGCTGTGCAAGCGAATATAAGTTTGAATGAAAGACAGTAATACGGTAATATCAGTATCAATTGTTTTTCTTCTTTCTTAAAAAAGCGAACACAAATTTGAATTACATTGGTTCCTTGAGAAAAACAGCAATATGATTCGCTACGCGTCGTGCTTCTCCTAACACTTTTCTCGTGTTCTGCCAACCCCCGCGTGCTTTCTAACTAACACACTCGTTAATATTTGCACTCTAAATGTCAATACAAATTGGAGTTAAGTCTGATGTCATTAGAGCTAGGCTTCTTCGTCTGCAACTTCATTGGCCTCGAATACGACACTTCAAAAATACTTGGAAGATGCATCTTTGATTTTCTAGATCTTTCCTTGCATCGCGTGTTAAGCTTACCAAACGTTTCTCGCACTTTTGGCGATGCTGCAATTTCTGGAAGAGACCGTTTGTTGAAAACCTTGACTTTCTGCGTCGAAAACGGCCCACAGTTCCCTATTTGAGTAAACTCGAAGCAACGATCGGCGTCTTCACCTCCATATATTCTTTCCATCGTATTTTCAAGAGTTTCACCGTCTGCTTGAAGTCCGTTGGTAAACAATTCAAGAGCCAGTTTCTCAACGTCTTCAAGGACACTCAAATCTATTAATTTTGGCTGGTGGTCCCATTCGTTTTCTTTCAGAACATTTTTTGTATGGCCCGATAAACTGTAACTTCTACGACCATCGATGAATTTCGACCTTCCTCTGCGTGTTAATTGATCAGCTGAACCGTGTTTTTTTTCTTCCGAGGGTTAAAGACGTCTTTTTTCGCCCTTCGATGAGTTGCCCAAGGCCCTCATAGTTTGAAGCGCGCACCTTTAAAGGACCCGTCAACTCTTTGTCCTTTGAAGGTTGAAGATTTAGTAATTCGCAGAAGTCTTGTATCCGCCCTGCTTCATTCTCGTCTTCAATTGATGGAAGACGTTGTAAAGCGAATTTTCTTTTTAACTCGTTGTAGTTACTATAATTCATCGTGCAACTTCTAGGTTCAACAGGCCACTCAAGCAAAGCCCAGCGCTCGCTGCCTATCACTATGAGGCAACCAATTTAGCCTTTGAACACTTAGAACGTCTATTTTGAATGCTTTGCGCTAACCTCCGGACCCGTTGTCTTTATTCCCTACGGATCCCATTTGTCATCAAACTCGGTAGTTAATTAAATGGTAGTAATCCCTGTGTTGTGCGAATGAATAAACGTTTAACTAACTTGTCAAAACAATTTAATTTAATAAAGAGGCTAAAATCCGGATGAATTGTTTTGCTCTTATCTTAAACACCTTTATTTTTTTACCTGGATTCTTCACGCTCATTCTTTACTACAGCTTCGTATATAGTTTGACAGACTTCTATCTCTCAACTATGACTTCTTGTAACGGTGAAAGATGTATAGCAGTAAAATAAAAATAAGCAAACAAAAAACGGAAGAACATCACACCTATGTCGTTCTAGAATAGAAAGAAAGGATCCATTAGACGTGAGTTGAGGAGACTGTGACAGGATGTTCACGTGCTAGTGGCTGTTACTGCAGGGGGAAAAATGGTTACGGCTTAGTACATGATTTTTACTTGCGACGGAATCGGAGTCTGAAGCAGTTCGTTCGTGAAACTGCAAGTTAAAACATTGCGTCCGGCAAAAATAAACCCAAAAAAAAAACGGGAATAGCCTACCTCTATAACTACAGAAGGATTTGTCAGTAATGTATTCCTCTATTCAGCACAAGTACACACCAATGCAGTCCCAACCATCTATAGTAATTAACGCTAGTCATTATCATAATATCAAATTAAGATAATATAATATATTTTTAGGATTTTTAGAAATAAGTTCCACTCGACAAGCTCATACCATCTTGGAAGTCTAGTTAAGTTCTAAACAAACAATTGTGTTTGACGTTAAATTTAAAAGAATTGACGACTATATGTAATATCTGGAGACTCAGTAAATCCCTCAGGGTCGTCCACATGTATTCCGTTATGTTTGAAAACGAATTTCTTTTAGTTCAGTCTTCAAAAAAAATCGTGTCCAAATTTTTGAAAAGTTGCGTTTTCAAGTGACGTATTCACCGAGCACTAATACGCAATTTACCCCCGTTTTCAAAAATATTCTGGATACGTGTATGCACGGAGCTAATGTATTAACATATATATATATATATATATATATAAGTAGTGTAATTTTTTTTATAGCTGCAACTTTTGGCCGAGCTTTTATATTTAGTGACTTATTTTTAGAAACCTAATTATATGCCTCTTACAATACCTCAAGTCTATCAAACTACTGAACAAGGCCCGTTTGTACGAAGGGTGGATTGCGCTAACGACGAATAATTCTTATGCAGTGGATAAATTTGGATAATTGTAAAATTCAAATTTGGAAAATAAGATAACAGCATCGACTTATCCATTGGAGAAGGGTTTATCCATCGGACAGCGCTCTCCATCCACGTACAACCGGGCTTCCAAAACTAAAATAAATTTTGTATCGATTGTCGAGATACTCTTTTCCTCCGCCGAAGGACTACCGTCCGAAACGTCAAAATGTCTTTTTTCATCTTTTCATGGCATAAAATTTACCCTCTTAACATTGCTGTTTCATTAGAAATACCGCCGCAGCTCACACTAGTTTTTAGCTAGTTATCTCTTCCTGTCGAGATACTAGTAAGATGACACAAGTCATTTCCATGGAAACGGTATTTGGAAAGAAATTCTGTTGAATCCAAAAGTATTTGGTAGGTTACATTTATTAATAGTATTCTAAGTATTCTCATCTTTACATAGCCTATAAGTAAAGATGGGTTTTTGCAAGAGCCCTGCTTATTTAAATCAGTCTAGTTCTTGAACCAGTTTTTGATTGTTATTGTTCTTCAAGTACTCTTGACCTGTCGCTTTCATCAAAACTCATTTTCTCGACCCTCGAACTTCATTTTGGGCCTGTTTTGCATTCAGAATTTTTTTCTTTGTCTTGGCAATCTCAGCATCGAGTTTTCTTTCTTCTTTTTCGAGAATAGAAAGCTCAGATTCTCTTGCTCTGTAGTTTTTCACCGCCATATCCAGAGAATACTCCAGATTTCTTATTTCCACTTCGTACTCCCTATCTGTCTTCGGCCTATAGTTTCTCGTTATCATCCTCGTTGATTGTTCAGTTCAAGCGGATAATTTCTTCACAGTTTGAAATTCGGAATTTAGCTTTCTTTTCTTTCATTTCAACTTCAATAATCTTGGTCTTAATGGCGTCCATCTTTCTGTTCTTCTTCGCAATGTCTTCCACGAAGCAAGAAAGCCTATCTCTCGCGTCACTCATTTTTTCACTGAACGAGGGAACATCAAGTCTGTTATCCTCCAAGCTCTGGCATGTTTTTAGGTTTTCCTCGTCCCTTTTCTTCGCTAAGAAGAGCCTCCCTTTCTCATATTGAATCTTGGTTTCTATTTTATCAATCCTAGCATCAATTTCTTGCATTTTGTCTCGAATTGCGTGCTGTTTGTTAACAGCGAATCTTTCCCGAGCAAACTCTTCCCCAGCTGCCATTTTGAGCTCTTTGGCCTTGACTTCTGTCTCGCGAATCTTCTTTTGCATATCAACCATTTTAGAGCGAACACTCTCCAAGCTTTTTTCAATCATAGGTTCATAGCTTCCTCTAACTAAATACGCCATTGTTTAGAGTAAACCCCTTGTAAATCTTCCAAGAACACAAACAGGTGAATGTAGTCGGATACCACAAGCAAGGTGCGCAGAGTTCGAAGAGAAGTGTACGCATAAATTGCATGCGCGTTGGTTTAATGAACATGTTTATTCTGTCACATGATTTTGGCCCATTTTAACTGCATCTTTTTGCTTAATGACCTGCCATTTCGCTTACAATAAGTGAACATTATTGATATTTTGCTAAGACAATAGAGCTCCACAACAGAACCCATACTTGTGATCCTGTTGAAAAATCTTAAAGTAAGCGATTATACGATAAAGTTATGTTCGGTCCTTGTTTACAGATTTTTGGCCAAACATTACTATCTTACTCTCTACCACAGTCACTGGCATACAGTTTATAACTTTGTTATGATGTGAGATAATAATGATTGATGGTGTCCCTGCGGTTCATACATGATTTGAAGGCAGCAGGGCGTTCATGAATTGTCCCTAGTAGGGTGGCCTACATAACGGTATTTCATTTCAGTGGCGGATCCAGGATTTTTCAAAACAGGTAGATTTCTAGATTTCAACACAGGTAGTCCATGCAGTTGGTCGGGGAATGGCGATGGCTCGATCTGTTTGGAATACTTGAGCTTCGCAAATTACCAGTGCGACCCCAAAACTACTGAAGATATAACAACAGGACACAACCTAAAACTTTTGTAATTTTTTTAAATTAAAATCTACCTAAGATATTTTCCTTGATACCTAAAAATTCAAACCTTACAAAAAACAAAAACCAAAAAGAAAAAGAAAAAAGGTGAGGATAAAAAATCAACAAAAAACGGGTGCAGCGGACCCCTTCGCACCACCCCTAGATCTGCCACTGCATTTATGATTCGATTTATCTAGAATCTAGACAATTAAATAGTAAGACAGCCCACGGTGTATATAAGGTATATTATTTTGGTATTTAGTCTTACTTACGGTATTTACAGTGAAAACGACACCTCCCACTTTTAGTCGCCCGGACCCTGGCGCAAGATGCCAGAATATAAACAATAAAAGACAAATATCATTTATATTTTATAACATTAGTGAAACCAATGGAAATCGGAATGGAAATTGTAATATGTATGTAACAAGATTTTTAATCCCTTCCTTCCTTCCTTCCTTCCTTTAATACATTCTTTCGTTAATCTTCGTTTTTTCCCCTTTCTTTCGTCCATTTTCTCTTTTTTTCTTTCTTTCTTTCCCCCTTTTTTCTTCCATTACTTCTTCCTTTCTGTTTCCTTCCATTCTTTTTATTTTCCCATATTTAAATTTCTAACGTTCGAAACGACAAGCCATAAAACAAACCCACGAAGGTCCCCACAAGGCGGTTTGCAAGTAAATGACGCCCAAATCAGCTGGTGCAGATAACTTCAACTCGGGCTCCCTGTGTTCAGTTGACCCAGAAGCCTTTTCAAGTATATTTGGGTGTAATAAATAAATCAAGATGGCGGGTTATCCAGGAGGGTATGGACGAGGATATGGGCCACCACCAGCACAGTCTGGATATCAATATACTGGACAGCCAGGTACCCTAGTGCATACCACATTCGCTCTATATGCATTGTTTATTAAATTCAAAACGAATTACGAAAGCAAATATTGCTCATCTTTGTCAAGCATAGGGCGACCGATGTTGTGTTTTACATTTCTCTTGTCACTACTTGCCCCTAATTTATCAGAAAGAAAATATCCTATTGGCAAGGGTTATGTTATACTTTATCGCTTTAATTTTGAGAACAGTTATCCATTATGCTACATATACCTAGAATCCCGAAAACTTATTTCTGACAACCGAAAATGATTTATGCCTAAAGTAGGCGCTTTCTTTTTCCCTATTCTCTCTCCTTTTTCGTCTTTCTCCCCAGCACTAGGCGCCTCTGGAACCAGGGAATATTGGATGTGAATATGCCTTAAGTTATTTTATTAGTAGTTTCTTTTTTGTCTCTTACTTCTTGTCCTTAATCCGCTAAGAAGTCCTTAGTGAATAATATCAAACCAGTCGCTGTGTATGCCCAAGGTAGGTAACTTGTTTTAGAGTAATTAATGGTTTCTTTGCCTGCTAGGTTATGGAGGAGCCCCTGCAGGTTACCACCCTCAACAAAGTTATCCTTCAGCTCCAGGCTATGGAGGTGCCCCTCCTGGAACTGATCCTACGCTATGGAACTGGTTCATTACGGTAGATGCTGATAGATCAGGACAAATCTCAAGTAATGAACTGCAGCAAGCATTGACTAATGGAAATTGGTCACACTTCAATCCAGAAACCTGCCGATTGATGATTAGTATGTCAGACTATACCATAGCTCAGGGCTCAAAATAGCGGCCTGCCAATGGCCAAATTACATGTCAAATTTCAGGTTGGACAGGGGAAAATAAAGATGAATAATAAAATGACAACAAAATTTACTGGAATGTCCTCCTTTTACCTTGCTCCTTTACTATGGCAGGCCGAAAGAATTTTTTATTTCAAGCCCTGTAGCTGTGAATTTAACCTTCTAATTTTATGTTGATTATCCAGAAGCAACCTCCTGATCAAAGTCACTGATGGAATTGCAATTGAGCATGTTAGATTTTATGGAGGAAGGAAATACTAGAAAACCTGAAAAAAGACCCTCAAATCATGCACACATGGTCTGGATTCAAACTGCCAGATGTTAGTGGCTAGTGCAATATTCATGCACCCACTCTTCATTCCCAAACCAAAGTCTTGCTGTTTTGAATTTTTTTTTTCAAGTGATAATTTTTCATGTGTTATTTTTGGTTTTTGAATTAAATTTTGTCTTCAATGTAGGCATGTTTGACAGGGATCAGTCTGGTACCATCAATTTCCAGGAATTCCAGCAACTGTGGGCCTACATCCAGCAGTGGAAGGGAGTGTTTGATAGATATGATCAGGATAGATCTGGCCAGATAGAAAGTCATGAGCTTCATACTGCACTAGTAGATATGGGCTTTAACTTATCCGTCTCCTTTGTACATCTTGTCATCTCAAGGTAATTTTTCCCCTTTCCAATATTTTTTAAATAAACCAATCACAAAGTCGATTGATTGAAAATGGAGCCAATCAGGATAGAGCAAAATGAAGTCATATATTTTCCCCCTTTCCCCTATTTTTAGTCAACCAATCACAATGTAGATTGATTGAACATGGAGCCAATCAGGATAGAGCAAAATGAAGTCATATATTTACTTAAAGTCTTGACTCAGAGAACTACAAGGATGACGAGGCATTTTTATTTCCTATAGAGCATTAATTTTTTCCCTTCAAAACTGAATTCTTTCTCATGTAAATCAGATTAGACCAGATTCAAGTTGTTCCCGCCTCCTGTCATGGCTGCAATCACCTGATGGTGCAAAGCTTCTATTAAATGCACAGGACAGTGAAAGATTAAAACAAATTTAATAAATTTTTCACAATCCGAGTTTTAAATCCTGGGATATTCTAGTTAATTTGTTGAGCTTTTGGTACATAGCAACAGTAACTAAGTGGTACATTCCCTTGTGGACACCTTTATACAGTATCATGGACAGATATTTAGGTCCTGGCAAACTCCCCATACACTCTTTGTTTAAGGACACTCTCCATATTAAGGACATTTCTATTACAGAAACTTTTTCTGGCTCTTTAGTGTGCATATATGTAGGTTCTAATGTAGTACGACTCTTTATCTAGTTTGTCTTCATTTTCAACAGGTTTGATGTCCAAGCTCGTAGAAGCCTGAAGTTTGATAATTTTATTCAGTGCTGTGTCATGCTCAGGCTATTGACAGATGCCTTTAAGGCACGAGACACAAGCATGAGCGGCAGCATTACAGTAAGCTATAATGACTTCATGGAGATGGTCCTCCTTAACAAACCTTGAATTTTGGCTACATGTAAACTACTAATGCGAAGGAAAAATGTTTAGGTATATTATTATTTGTCGATATAATAGATAAAATGAATGTTCAATTCACAGGGGTCCATACACCTGGCCTCTAGCACTACAGGTTATAATAGCAGGGGTGTGTCCAATCATGAGGGGTGTCACTTCACAGTACTCAGAAAAAGGTTGAAACATGTAACACTACAAGAGAAACATGTGGTGTAGCAGTGAAAGCGCTCTCCTCTCACCAATGCAACCCGGGTTCAAGTCCCGACGAGCTCAGTGTTGTATGTGAGTTGAGTTGTTTGTTGGTTCTCTCCTGTGCTTTAAGGGCTTCCCAGGTTCTCCGGTTTTCCTCCCTTATACTAACTACTAAATTCTAATTCGATCCTATGAGATATTCACCTCAATTTCTCCTTTCACAATCACTGATGCAAATAAATTAGTGTTAAGTGTTTATACGATGATCTGGAATATTCACATATACAAATTAGGAGTTTTGTTACCATATTTCGAATTTTGATTTTGTCTTCAAGATGGCCGCTTCTCTCACATGAAATTTCTAACTGGATTTCCCGAATTTCAGAGGAGATTTACTGAATTTTTCAATCAAACATTTGGGGTATTTGTCTTTAATTTAGTTTTGAAGCAAGAGGATGTGATTTACTGAAAGCAAATTTGTCAAGAAAAAAGTTGAAATCCGGAGCATCTTACAAAAGAAAAGTATGGCTCTATCAAGTTTCAACCCCCCCCCCCCTATGAGCTTCTGCAGTAATCTCAAAAATCATCCCTCCCTTAATGTCACCTACACAAATGTCCTTAGGCTTGTTACGCAACGCTTCCCGTCGCATGAAAGGAGAGTCGCTGCTTTATATGGCAATCTGCGTAGGAGGCTACTCTTCCTCACTAACCTCTCTACTCAACACATGTACGCCACAAATAAACTTCTAATGAAAAGGGGGCAACAGGCACCCTTGTACCCTTCCAGGACACACCTAAGGTGCATACTGTTTTACGTCACTGATTCTTGTAAATATGTAATGAGAAGATTTAGAAATTTGTTGTGATAACTGGCAAAATTAGTTGTGTCATAACTCATTGACCAAGTTCCAATTCTGGCCGACTGTCCAACGACTAGCGGTTATTTTAAGCCCTGAATTGACACCAAATATTTGCATAATTTGACGAGAAATGTATGATATTCACTGATAATAAATATTGAAGCCTGGAATCTTTTCTCATCCAAATTTTCCAACCATTCAAACAAAAGATCTTTGTTTCAGTAGCCAATAGGTCTTTAGTTGGCACATTAATATCAATACACTGTAGATGTTGCAGTGCAAATTTTAATATAAAATCATCTAATTATCTGTTTGGTAGTTATGATAACCAGGTCAAACTACTAGTAAACAAACAAAATATGCCATCAAGTCATTTTGACCATTTTTCAACCACTGCATCACTCTCAAAATCTAACTCAACCCTTTGTTGTATGGTTATAATATCCATTATAATATGCTGTCAATTAATTCTTATGTCAATGTAAATAAAAATAAAAAGTTTGTTTTAATAGCAATCAACAAATCTGTAGTACAGCCTGATTTTAATAAGTTAGCCAAAGTGGTCAACACATCGGACTAGAATACCGAAGACGTGGGTTCAAATCCTGCCAAGGGCATATGATATTTTTCTCTTATTTCTCTACTTCATTATATACACACCGAACGCATAATTTCTACTTTACTATGCCTATTATCTGCGTACATTTACGGTGTTCAACTTACCTATAGAGAAAAAATATCGCTCTGGGATCCTCACGAATACCCTACATTTCATATTCTGGCTGCGTTACCAGCGTGGTTGGTCCTTGTAGTGTAGTGGTTAACACATCGGACTAGAATACCGAAGACGTGGGTTCAAATCCTGCCAAGGGCATATGATATTTTTCTCTTATTTCTCTACTTCATTATATACACACCGAACGCATAATTTCTACTTTACTATGCCTATTATCTGCGTACATTTACGGTGTTCAACTTACCTATAGAGAAAAAATATCGCTCTGGGATCCTCACGAATACCCTACATTTCATATTCTGGCTGCGTTACCAGCGTGGTTGGTCCTTGTAGTGTAGTGGTTAACACATCGGACTAGAATACCGAAGACGTGGGTTCAAATCCTGCCAAGGGCATATGATATTTTTCTCTTATTTCTCTACTTCATTATATACACACCGAACGCATAATTTCTACTTTACTATGCCTATTATCTGCGTACATTTACGGTGTTCAACTTACCTATAGAGAAAAAATATCGCTCTGGGATCCTCACGAATACCCTACATTTCATATTCTGGCTGCGTTACCAGCGTGGTTGGTCCTTGTAGTGTAGTGGTTAACACATCGGACTAGAATACCGAAGACGTGGGTTCAAATCCTGCCAAGGGCATATGATATTTTTCTCTTATTTCTCTACTACACTTAATACTTCATTTTACAGTTCCGTTCAGTTACCACGAATAATAGTTCCAAGTCAAAGCTGGAGTTGCTGTGCATAGCAAAACTATACTTTTTATCATGCGCGGCAACTCCAACCTCGGCTTGGAACTATTATTCATGGTCACTGAATGGAACTGTAAAATGGAGTATTGAAATATGGTGACCAATTTAAATAACTATAGTTCTGGACTGAAAAGTCTCTCATACAAGTTAAAACTCTTTAATGTGTTTCCACCTGAACGACATGGCTAGTCAGTGTATAACAATAGCTATTCAAATTGGTAGTCATATTTCAATTCTGCATATTTTCAGGAGGCTAGCAGATTCACTGAAAAACAAAGTGTGACAAGAAATGTTTCTTTAGTGTGTCCACTATTCCTTGTATTCCTCCATAAAACTACAACAAATGAAATGAGCTCACAGTACTGGTGGCTATGTCATTAGTGTAACAGTACTGTGTCCAACATTTTCATATAAAACTTTCCTAGTGTGTTTCAAATGTCCCATGACATACAACATCCATTGAAGTAACACTAAAATCTTATCCTGGATCTCTATCTTGAACCCCTGTTATTTTGAACCTCTTTAGCTAGTCCAAGTACAGTAGGTTTAAGATAATGAGAATCCAATCAAAATGTGTACATTTAATATACCATATAAATGTCAAATGTGCTCTTAATGCATAGTCTGCTGAAGCACAGGAAGGGCAACCAAAAAATAGTAATCACAAACATTTTGGTCTATTGGATATGTATCACTGGCAGCCACCTTGACATCATTGGTGGTAAGTCTAATTACCAGGGGTGGGTTCTGGGGATATTTGGCAAGGATTCCATTCAAACAGATTAATGTCATGCTGAATTGAAACAGGATGTCTCCATGCTTTGCTAAAGTACAGTACCTGTGCAGGGGTGGCAACTGAAGAGGCTTGCAATATTAGTGGTATTGGAGTGCCAGCAATGCTTTCCTAATAGGCTTGATACAAACCACTCGTGAATGAGGGCTAGAACTGAGATCATAGTTTAACCCTGATCTAATCTGAAGTAAGTAAACAGGTGTTGCAGTTGCACCAAGAAGAGAGCTGTCAAAAATTGATGATGACATCGAGAGCTGACTCATAAACCTTCATTTTTGAAGTAAAAAAGAGAAAATATGTCCGCTATTTTGTTGAATCTTTCATTTCCACCTCAAAACTCAACACGTCAGTGGCTCTCAACATTGCTTCAGGTAAAGGCCCAATAGGTGTCTGTAAGTCGGAAACTATCAAGTTCTCAAAATCAATATCTGTAGCTCTAAACACGGCTGTCACGTTTGTTCTTTCATGCATGTGGAATCTAGCTGGCTTGTTGTGAATAGACTTTAGTGAAATTAGAAATTTTTCCCGTAGTTCTGATCTTGCCTCTTGCTCTTTTGTACTATTATTTCCTGGTTGGTCGTTGTGCCCTCTTTTTTCCAGCCGAGAGGTGGCGTTTGCTCCAGACATCTGATGAAACTTCTGTAAAATATTTTATGTAGTTTGTGAAACTGCTTCGATTAGTCATTCACTGATTTCTTCTAAATCTACTCCCTATAACATAAGTTAATACATAATAACTGTTTATATCAAATGAATTTCTTGAACTTTCACGGTTGCCCTCAGACTTTTCCAGTTTCTTTCTCGTCACTCAAAACCACAGGAAGCCCATCCCATTTCAGAAATTCAAGTCATAATATCATATCTTTCCTAAAGAAAACAGTAATAAGCATTATATAATCCAAATAAGTTGTATTACTTATGATTCAAAATCTAGGAGTTTTTGATTAAGAAAAACGATAGCTAAATTTGTTAATAAATGGGCTACCTGTGTTAAAGTTAGGGATATACCGCTGTCCTAATATCTCGTAGGCTCAAAAAGTTTCCAAGATGGCGGACGAGCAGCAGAGTCCAAGTGAAAAAGATGGAAAATTAAACCAATTACCACTGTCTAAAATCAAAACTATTATGAAAAGCTCCCCTGATCTAGTTAATGTCAGTCAGGATTCAGTATTTTTGATAACCAAGGCTACGGTAAGTGAGAAAGAGTGCGTGAAGACTTCAAAGTTTGGCAAGCATGTTGTGGCGGGAAATTTGGACTTTGACTTCTTAATTCTTTTCTTTCCATCTATGACTTGTAATTTGGGTTTGGCGTTCTTATGTATCACAATTGCTGAGGAAGACTAGGGATTTAGGTTCTTAACAACACAGGTCTCCTAAGAAAAAATGAAAGTAATTTTGTAAAGAGATTCCCATAATGAATTGAGTTACCCAAAAAGTACTGCCAAACATGGATTATTTCTTTTGGCCGTTTTTACTAATGTTTATTTTTTCTTGTAGGAGCTTTTTGTTCACCATTTAACAGAAGCTGCTCTTAAAAGAGGTGAAAACAAGAAACAATTGACATACAAGGCTCTGTGTAAGTAAAATTTTAAAGCAGGTGCATGTTAGTTGTAGCTGCCATCTTTGTTGATGATAACGAAGCATTCCTTATTAGCTTCTCTTGTTAAATCAACCAAGATGGCTGCTGTTTCATTGTTTTTCATATCTCAAGGGATTTTGAGTCACATGGTTGCACACACTATATTTGAGAATTTCATCTGGTGAAAAAATCCCCCACCCCTCCCCAATCGCCAGGGTTCAAAGTAATTGGCTAGTCAAAAGACAATGTCTCGCTGAAATTGGTACTCTTGACCAATCATATGTTAACTAATCGTGGTAGAAACACAGTACAGAGTGTTGGCATCTACTATGTGTAAGTAGACTAAAATCCATGAAGCTGCATTTTGCCCAGCCAAGCCTGCTTGCACCCTTCCTAGTGTTGAGGACACCAGAATAGTCTAGGGGAAAGGATAAAATTGATCAGATATTTCATAAATATCCACTAGTTTAATTATTGGTGATTTTAATTACTATCATGTGTCACCCTTATGAAGTAATTAAGTTGCTATTTAAGGAGTAAATAATACCTTTACAGCATGCATTTGCATGTAGAAGATGATTTAATTTGTCATTTTAATTGTTTCTGTTTTGGTTTTGCAGCAAACTTAGTTGATGATGAAGATAACTTGCAGTTCCTAGCAGGTATAATGATTGGTAAAAAAATGAATGAAACATGATTGAATGAATAAGTTATCCTTGTTTTACAACACAGCATTTAATAGCCAGTGCTTAACAAACTTGTGGTAATTCTTCATAATAAAACTTGCAATAAACAAACCTGGATGGTATGCTCTGCTATGACAGTGCCTCGCACTGCAGGTCTTGTTGCGGTCCTTTTTATTTGTCAATGCTTCTGAAAAGCCCTGTAAAGGGATGAAGTAATAAAGTATGTATGTATGTATGTATGTCTTACATAGAATAACAGCCAGTCATTCCCCATTCCGAAATTCAAAGAGATCCTAAGGCTCATAGGGAATGCAAACGACGAGCACAAAGATGTGGTCAACACTTTCCAGGAGGAGAGAGATGTACTCATACTCAGTTGCCATCGATATTAACCTGGTCTAAGACCATACATAAACGACATGCAATTGTCAAAATTGAAGTACCAAAGAAAAGTAAAACACCGGGGAGTTCCACTTCAACAGCTATAAAATCGACAGTGACTTCCATAAACATGGACAATCAACATATCTTTGAAGAGAGAAAGTGTTTACCACATATCTTTGTGCTCGTCGAGGATACTCTGAGATTATCGTAACTTATCAGTCGTTGTATTCCCTAAAAACCTTAGTATCTCCCGGAAGTGCATGAAACTTCAACCCAAGAGAATTTCTCCAGTTATTTGTACGATTATTCGGAACGCAGCAGTTGTATTTCCCCATACTTTCTCGGAAGCTGCCATCTTGCGTCCCTAAATTCCGGCCCAGAATTCCTGGATTCTGCACCAGTCTTCCTTTCAATTTCAGAATGGGGAATAGGAAAATGTCCAGACACAATTAAAACTTGAATCTGTGCATTGTCCGAAACGTCAGTTTTTTAATCTTTTCACGGTGTATGATATACCTTTTCATCATTACTGTTTCATTCGAAACACCGACGCAGCTCACACTAGTTTTTAGCTAGTTATATCTTCTCTTTGCATTGTTGGTCATTTTGCATTTTGACCAGTAATGTTTAGCCGGAAACAAAGTATGACAAAACTGAAACTAATTTGGCCATTTATCATTACTGGCAACTTACCAGTAGTCATTCAAAGCTTCGCACCACTGTGCAGGTCATGCCTGGTGTCTCATGTTCAGTTATCTACTGAACCTCATGTGTGGGTTGAGTTTTTGTTTTGTGTTCTCTCTAGTCACAAGGATTTTTTTCCAGTTTTTCTTTCTCTGTAAAAAAATTAGCATGCAGTTGGGTATTTTGGATTCCCAAATGTGCTTCTCTCTACTGCTCCTAGCTTGTATATATATTATATATTATATTACAAAGACATGTGTGTGCATTTAACATTCCTCAAATATATCATGTGTGATCTTTTTTTCTTGTCAGATATTGTGCCACCTAAAGTCTTATACAAGGATTACCTAGCATCACTCAAGAAGGATAAAGGTGAAGCTATTGAAATAGATAGCTCTAGTTCAGACTCAGAATAAGACCATGAATTCATACAAGGAAGAACAAGTAAAGGTCAGACATAGCCTGTACATAATACTCTGTAATTATATGAAGTGTTAAAGAAAAAGTCAACGTAACATACCTTCTGTCATGTACTGCATATCATTTTAATGGATTATATTGATGCTTGGTAATATGCATGGTATGCTGTTATTACCAAGATGAAGTAACATATTTATTTATAGCAAAACAAACCACAAAAATCTTTGAATTCAAAAAACATTACATCCATGAAAACTAGCAAAATCCTGTAGACTTCATCAGTCAAACAAATATTCCAATGGTTGCACACGACAATTACAAAAAGAAAGAACACATAGAAAGAATGAAAGAAGAAAAATATTGCATGTCTTATAATCTTGCTTTGCTTTAGCAATCTTCACACAGCCAGAATCTAGGATAGTTTTATTACAATTTTTGGGGCATATTTTACCACTTACAGTCATTCCACAAACTATCATAAGATTTACTCTGTCAACCTGCAAATATGTAACCAGAATTAAGCTCCTTTTGGGCGCAATAATTCTGTAATAAATTTTTTTAGAACTCCTTTTTATTTACTAGTCTGTATACCATACAAGGGCATTGGGTATACTAGTCTGTATACCATACAAGGGCATTGGGTATAATACTCTGTATACCATACAAGGGCATTGGGTATACTAGTCTGTATACCATACAAGGGCATTGGGTATACTAGTCTGTATACCATACAAGGGCATTGGGTATACTAGTCTGTATACCATACAAGAGCATTGGGGATACTAGTCTGTATACCATACAAGGGCATTAGGTATACTAGTATGTATACCATACAAGGGCATTGGGTATACTAGTATGTATACCATACGAGGGCATTGGGTATACTAGTCTATACCCATACAAGGGCATTGGGTATACTAGTCTGTATACCCATACAAGGGCATTGGGTGTACTAGTCTGTATACCCATACAAGGGCATTGGGTATTCTAGTCTGTATACCCATACAAGGGCATTGGGTATACTAGTCTGTATACCCATACAAGGGCATTGGGTATACTAGTCTGTATACTATACAAGGGCATTGGGGATACTAGTTTGCATACCATACAAGGGCATTAGCGATACTTAGCAATTATTATTTGCTGAAGGCGAAGTGAATACTGGGGAATATTTAACAGGAAGCGAGGTAAATATTCTCCATATTCACTGAGGCTGAGGCGAATAATTGTTTTAGCATATACCAACTTGTGTACAGAGTAACTTATTTTTATATACAATAATTCAATAAAAACAAACAAACAGGAACTTTTAGTTTGCGTGACAAATTCACGTAAAACTTTAAGCAAAACTTTTAGGCCATACCTCTCCGCCTTTTTAGTATTGATAGGAATGGCATTTACTTTCATTTTTTCAATTTTCTCATTGGAAATATATTGGAAGTATAGCAAAAGGATTGCTGGCAGATGCCATTTTGTTGCCATCAATATTCCGAGATTCAAAGGGGAATGTCGTACAATATTCACCTCCAATTAACCAATGAGCGCGCGCGTTATAGGAGGTACACAAGTTGGTATATGTACACAAGTACACAAGTCTCCTTATGATTGGATAATACTAGTTTATCAAAGTGGTCCTGGTTGGAGAATCCACACAGTAATATATGATAATATATTAAATAAATATTAATTTAAAATATTTTTGGTTCTATTGATTTACAACAATTTATAAGATAAACAATTTAGAAGGTAAACAATTTATGAGGTAAACAATTTAGAAGGTAAACAATTTAGAAGGTAAACAATTTAGAAGGTAAACAATTTAGAAGGTAAACAATTTAGAAGGTAAACAATTTAGAAGGTAAACAATTTAGAAGGTAAACAATTAGAAGGTAAACAATTTAGAAGGTAAACAATTTAGAAGGTAAACAATTTAGAAGGTAAACAATTTAGAAGGTAAACAATTTAGAAGGTAAACAATTTAGAAGGTAAACAATTTAGAAGGTAAACAATTTATAAGGTAAACAATTTATAAGGTAAACAATTGCTTCTAACCGCCAAAACTGTAATTAAATAATGAAAAGAGGAAAAAAGAAAGAAAAAATATTAAATTCTTTCTTAAATAATAAAAAATTTCTTAAATAATGAAAAGAGGAAAAAAAGAAAGGAAAAATATTAAATTCTTTCTTAAATAATAAAAAAATTCTTAAATAATGAAAAGAGGAAAAAAAGAAAGGAAAAATATTAAATTCTTTCTTAAATAATAAAAAATTTCTTAAATAATGAAAAGAGGAAAAAAAGAAATGAAAAATATTCAATTCTTTCTTAAATAATAAAAAAATTCTTAAATAATGAAAAGAGGAAAAAAATAAAGGAAAAATATTCAATTCTTTCTTGATCATCGTTGACATAATAAAAACTAAGCTCTAAGATTTCCGACACAAACGCAATTTTTTTGTCTGTTCTATATCGATTCATATCTTTTTATGATGGAAATACAAAACGATTACACCTGCTTCAACCCTTCAAAAAAATCTATGAAAGAAAACGATTAAAAAACAGTCTGAAATTCTTTTAAATTCAAAGGAGAAAGCAATTGGCTTATTCTTCGATTGCACGTTACGTCATTGCGGCCTCTCGGGGGAGCGTTGGTGCCATTTAACAAAAGATTTCTCATTAGCATCCATTGTTAACGGCACCACAATGGCCGCCATGCTTTTGTATTTTAACCCTCTTGGGAATGCTTGCAACCCATCAATTCACAAAAAAACATTCTCCTCTTTATTTGAATTTTACTTTAATTAATTTCTCCAAGCTGTCTGTAAATAATATCATGCGGGAAGTGCATAATTACTAAAGTTAATAACTTAGGTGAGTTTATAGTTTGAAGATAGAAGCTTGCCATTAACAGGATAAGAGCTAGCAATCCAACTTTTTAAACAGACTAGAAGGGATATTTTAAAGATAATAATATTTAAAACCGTAAGTTTCGTTTTCATTGAATCCTTTGCGTCTATAATATCGTTAATCTTTGTTGCTGTTATTGTTGTTGTTGTGTTTGAAGGCTAAAAATTTTATCGTCATTGCCTACATGGAGCAATTTTCTCTGAAACTTGTGTTGCAACGGCGTTGCAAGACACGTTGCAGAGAAAATTGCTCCGTGCAATCGAGCCTTTAGGCGTGCCCTGACTTTGATCAACCCAGAGATTGTTTCAGGATCCGATCTGTAAGTAAGCCGGCCCGTGCCTGAATTTAATAAGTCCACAGGTTTTTTCAGGGTTTGCGTGTCAGCCATCACTTTTATCAGCCCAGAGGTTTTTAAGGTGAACATCCAGTTAAAATTAATTCCTGTTTCAAGCACATATCTTGTCAAAAACAAATAGTTTTCAAAAATCAATCGAGTGATTTCCGCAATTCAATGATCGCAAGCGGCTTACCGGCTTAAGTAGTTTGCAAAATCAATTAACTACCAACAAAGACATCCGACTCCTTATATTCTATATTTGTTTAAAAAAAACTGCTTTTTAACGCACAAAACGCGTTTATTGTGTCTCCGATGTCAAGGCTGATACGAAAATAACAGAAACTAAGGCTACACTTTTTATTTTTCAAAATTTGATTAACTTTTATTGACAGTCTATAATTTGTTTATTCCAGGTGCTCCCGAACCACCTAGGGTTTCAAGACGAGCACACGCGGCGTGGAAGATAGGAAAATCCGTACGTTTTGAAGTCGTTACAATTTGGCAATCGTACCTTTATTCAATTCGCTGTTTGGCTACGAGCTAGATGGTTTTCCCCTTTACAAATTATCACTCACGTGACAAATAACAAAACGTGATTTAGTCACGTGATTTTACTCGCGTAACTAAGGGTATTGATAGGAACCAGTTGTTGATAGTGAAAACTGAATGAGCTTTTCGACGATCCAAACTCGTGCAAACCCTTTTGGCATCAATGTTGTACAGTTAACTGAGCAAAAAATCTTTGATAACTAAGAGAACGTTTTAGTGGGATAAAGTCCAATGAAGGGAAGATTCGTCAGAACAAAGGTGAGAAGGGGTTCCATTTGTGAAAGAAAAAATGGTTTTATGAGCAGAGAATTTTATTTCAAGTCTGGTAACTTCTTCTGTTATTGTATTTATTCTTTTTAACATTTGTCTCTCTCCAATAATTGAAAAAAAAGGCTTTTATGAGCAGTGGATTTTATTACAAGTCTAGTAGCTTATTCTGGTGTCGTTTTTTTCTTTTCTACATTTGGCTCCCTCCAATCATTGAAAATAAGACTTTTATGAGCAATGGATTTTATTACAAGTCTAGTAGCTTATTCTGTTGTCGTTTTGTTGTTTCCCTCTGATCAATGGAAAAAATAAGATCTTTGAGAGCCACATACTTTATAAATTTAAGAATTTAATTTCATATTTTTTTCAAAATTGCAATGATCTATTCAAGCTTGTAAAGTCGGGGAAAAAAGAAAAGGATATTCGGATGGTAAAATGGAGGTATTTATTGATCGCACGGTCGTTATGTTCCCAGCTTTGCAAACACCAATGCTGTATTGGTTAGTTTTAGACCTATATTTAGATGTAGGAGACTAGGGTGGTTTCCTTCATCGTGTAAAGTCTGAAATTAACTCTGTGGGATTCCAAATGCTTTAAAACTTTTCTTTTCTTGAAGATTAGAAATTCGCTTTCTTGAGTTGAACTCATCAATGAATACGAAATTAAGAGTTTGTCAGATGCTGATGAGTCAAGGTGTGCTGCTTTACTTGCTTTCATTTAGGAGGAAGAAGGAAACAAGAAACTGAGTAAAAAAACAATGAATGAACAAACGGACGAACCAACAAACGGACGAATGAATGAAAGAATGATGGATAGATGGATGGATGGATGGATGGATGGATGGATGGATGGATGGATGGATGGATGGATGGATGGATGGATGGATGGATGGATGGATGGATGGATGGATGGATGGATGGATGGATGGATGGATGGATGGATGGGTGGGTGGGTGGGTGGATGGATGGATGGATGGATGGATGGATGGATGGATAGATGAATGAATGGATAGATGAATGAATGAATAGCAAGCAAGATAGAAAGAAAGAAAATAAAATAAAAAAGGAAGGAAGAGAGTGAGTGAGTGAGTGAGAGTAAAATTCAGTATTATCGGCCAAAACCACCCCGCCTCTGTATTTAAATAGAATCCATATGCCGCTTAATATCATGAAAGTTGTCTTCATGTTGTCCATGATTGCATTTACCCCTGGGTGACTTAGGCTCGGGTCAAACGATGAACTTCGCATGAGTCGAACCTAATTGAAACAACGGATAACGAGGCGATGTTATTAAGTTCGACGTTTGACCCGAACCTAACGTTTACTTAGCTACTTGCTGTAGAGTGGTTCTCAATATTGCATTATGAAACTCCATCTGTTATATATCTCATCGATAACTTTACTTGCCCTTGTTTATTATGTCTATCTTTTTCTTGAAATGATGTATACAATCAATGTCATTAACGTCCACCAAAAAAGACGTTTACACATTGACACATTGACACATGTCGACATGTATTTACACATTTCCATATTTAGACTAAAAGAAATATCACGTGTTTCCTTCAGCGTTCTGGCATAAAACAAACGCTGAAATATCATTCTCAAACTTAAATTCTCACTAAATGGTCGAGGCATTCTGGATTTTCGATTCATGAGTTGAATTTTACATTTAAAGTTCAGGTTGACGCACACGAGGCAAAGAATACATTATGAAACACGTGATATTTCTTCAAGTCTAAATGTGTAAATGTGTTTTTTCGGTGGACAACGTTAATGACATTGACTGTATATGTTTATTGATGTTTCTTTAATTCATTTATTTAGTTGGTGTGTAAATAAATGCTATTATTATTATTAGTATTAGTATAGGAAATCGCACGATCTCGAGTACAATTTGGAATTAATAGACACTAGTAATGTTTTGAAAGTTCTTTAATTACACTCGCCTTTTTACGAGAAGATCGTGCGATGTTTTGTTTATAGTTCACCCATCAAAATTTCAGTACAAAATCCGAAGCGACGCCGTTCATCTTTTTCTATTTGGCGGCCTATTTTCAGTCCATCGCGCAACTAAAATGCATAAAAAAGATTAGTTCTTATGGCTTTAAAATTTTATTTATATATTTTTTAAGTACAAAATGGTAGAAATAATTGTTTTGACATTGTTTTGGCCGTGTTGCCATAGAAACTTTATTCGGTACTCATACGGAGTACAATTAACGTTATGATTGTACTCCTCTCGACCAATCACAGACGAGTTATTATGTTGAGTTTACTATGAGTATTGTTATTATTATTATTATTAGTATTAGTATTAGTATTAGTATTAGTATTAGTATTAGTATTAGTATTAGTATTAGTATTAGTATTAGTATTAGTATTAGTATTAGTATTAGTATTAGTATTAGTATTAGTATTAGTATTATTACAATAGTCAATGTGGGAAACCTTTGTAATATTAGATAGAATACTGATTGAACTAAAAGATCCGAACTCTTATCGTAGGTTGTTTCTTCGGAGACATGATTGTCATAATAGTATTGATCATTTGTTTAATCTCTATACATTCGGTACTGTGTCGACCAATTGGGCATTCGTAGATTTCTACCAACTTCTGTATGGAACATAACAGTAATGGAAAAAAAAAGCAACACGAATAGTAAAATATTAATATATGTATGCTATTGTGAATAAATAAAACACTCACATTAAAAAAATGTAAAAGGAGGAGGTAAGTAAAAAAAACAATAATGAAAAAAAAGCAACACGAATAGCTAAATATTAATATATGTATGCTATTGTGAATAAATAAAACACTCACTTTAAAAAAATGTAAAAGAAGGAGGTAGGTAAAAAAAACAATGAAAAAAAGCAACATGAATAGCTAAATATTAACAAATGTACGTTATTGTAAAACTCACTTTTAAAAAATGTAAAAGGAGGAAGTAGGTATGGAAGAAAAAAAAGAGTCTATAAGAAAAAGTTAAAGGAAAGGAGACGGAAAACGTTTAGCTTTTTGTTTATCGTAATGTCTGTATATTCTATTAATAAAAACAACAATTGTTTGACTTAAAAAACGATTATGAAAGGAATAACCAAAACGCCATCCATTATTTCTAACAGTTTTGGTATAAATCTTAATGTTACAATACTGTCAATTTGCCTGCAAATGGCTATGTTCAAAAATTTCTCCTACATTTTATAGATGTGCATGGTGGCTTGTGGTTCTAAAATAACGAAAACTGATGCTATCCCTATTTTTAACAGTTTCGATATAAATTTGAATATTGCTCGCAAAGCTGCAAATGGCTGTGAATTTGACGTTTTTCGATAATCCTTGAACAAACAAACGCATCCAGATGAACACACACAGCAGTCGAGATCTACCGTTATTGGTAAACCTCCAATGTGGAAAAAATAAAACAATAAGTCGGCCTGTAAGACCCGAATCGCGGCGAACGAAAAGACAATGACAGGCAGCTAGTAAAACAACGGTTTGTTCTTTGCTTAATCAGTTGTGTTTTATGGCTCTGGTTGGATTTTATTTGGAACACGGTATAATCACGTGAGGATAGCGAAGAAAGTTAAGGACTATTAAATATGTATGGTCATCGTTAACTCACAACTGCAAGTGCAGCAGTGTCGAAGCTCAACGGGGTCGAACTGAAGGCATGTGGAAATAAAAAGTGTCTGAAAAACAGCTGTTAAAAATCCAATATTGAACGGGTTTAGAACTGTATATAACCTTTCCTAATTCTCTTAAGTGACCACGAAACAGTGGTTGCAAGTTTGCAGAGGTTTGCCACTTGATAAAATACAGTAAATGTATGAATACTTCAAGTGAAACCTCGACTTGAAAACATCGTTTCGTGGTTTCTCAAGGAATAAGGAAAAAATAGTATTGAGAAATTTATATATATATATATATATATATTTAACGTTTTGAAAGATTTTGTTAAGAAATTTGTAAGTCGTTTTATTGCATTTTGTTGGTGTTTTTAGTTGCATATTATCACAATCATCATTATTATTGATATTATTATTTACGTATTATCATCATTATTATTATTATTGATGTTATTATCCACATATTACAATATCATCATCACCGTCATCATTTTTATTGATGCTGTTATTTACATATTATCATCATCATCATTATTGATGTTATTATCTACATATAATATCATCATCACCGTAATCATTTTTATTGATGTTGTTATTACATATCGTCATTATCATCACCATAATCATTATTGTCGTTGTTATTATGTACATAATATCATCATCATTATTATAATTGTTGTTGTGGTTGTTGTTGATGTTTATTGTTATAATTTTATTATTTTGTGCCCACGAGTTCGTCAATAGAAACGTTTGTTTGTAAAGCCGTTCAAAAGTGCCTCGTGTAATTATCACAATAATCTATCCATTTGCTTCGATTCTCACGGATCTACTTCTAGACTTTTCATTTTTGTCGTCGGAAAAATATTCTTGACTTTTGTAATATATTTTATAATATCTAGACATTACCAGTTTTTTTATGGATTCATAATCTCACCGGAACCCATTAATTGATTTCTGAAAAAAAAAATGTATTCAAAATCATCTTCGTTTAAGTTTATTGAATTTCTAGGCAAATGAAAATCGTATTGCTTTCAAAAGAAGAGAAGGAAGAATCGAGACAGTTTTGAATATAAACGCATGCGACAAAGATCCTCTAGTTAATTTTTTACTTGATTCATATATCTTGCTGTTTTTTCATTTCTATTTTATTTCTTTTTCTTTTCTTTTTATATATTAAAAAAGTTAACGGAAAAGCGATTGGTTGGCATCATGACGCGTCTATCTTCAGCTGTTCTCCCAATATTAACAGAGAAAACAATCCACCGAAATTAAAAAAAAAAAAAAAAAAACGCTCACTTGATATATTGTAGAACACACGAATTGCTGTCTACAGCTTCAGGCGGTTGCTACACATATTCATTAGCGCGTAATCTTCCAAAAAAAACACCTTAATTAATGATATATTATTCTGTCAGAATTGTCCCCACACCTAATTTCGTCATTTTTTAATTATAGAGATTTCCTTATTGATAAAATCCATTCAAGTGAATATCAGTGTACCCTCGCCCCAACAGAATACACTCAGCTGAAGTGTCACTTCATGATCACTTCCTTTAGTAAAACTGAATTCATTGGGCTGGTTGCTGGTTTTATTACCGGTCAGGTTGTGTAGTGCAAGTGCTTACTCAAAAAGTTCAACGCTTCTAGTTCAAATGGCGTCTAACGATTCGTTCAAGCCTTACAGCACAGAAAACGTGGATCGTATTTTGGCACCAATTTATGTTGGTGTGATTATATTCGGTGTATCTGGAAATGCATTCGTTATGGCTGTCATCATGAACACTCGTTCAATGCACACGACCACTAATTTTCTTCTGTTGAATCTCGCCGTTGCAGATTTCCTGACATTACTCTGGTGCTTACCCTACAAGGTTTTGATATTTGTTTTCGACCATCCCCGTGGAGTGGCAGGCGACTACTTATGCAAGTTTTTCACATCATATAACGTAACGGTCATCACGTTAACGGTTTCGATCTTCACACTCACGGTCTTATCTGTTGAGCGCTACAGAGCCTTGCTCAAACCGATGCATTACCATTTGCGTTTGGAATTAGACACAGTATGTTACGCTATTGCAGCTATTTGGATTTTCGCCACGGGCTTCATGATACCACTATTCGTAGTCACCCAATACGTCCCCGAGGCGAAGACTTGTAGGGTAAACTGGCCAAGCAAAAAACAAGAGGATCTGTATAGCATGTGTATAATGGTGTTCAGTATCTTTGCCCCGATTACCATTACTGTTGTCTGCTATTTAAAGATCATCAAAGGACTGTACTTCAGTAACACTATCTGTGCTGCCCCTGCTGGACAGCAACAAGGAACCGACTTACAAGAGAAGCGCAAAATCGTCAAGATCTTGCTTCTAGTCACCTCGGCTTTTATTCTATGTTTCTTGCCATATGCATCGTTTCGAATTGTCGTGGCATTGGCTGATGAGACGAATTACAAACAATACAATCGATTACAGGAACTTCGCGAAATCTTCAAATTTTTATCTTACACATCTTCCAGCTTCAATCCTGTAATCTATACAATACAAAGCTCAAACTATCGCGCCCGCCTTGAAAAAAACTTTTTACCAAGTCTTGTTATTGTGGATCAAATAGTAATAATATGAGCAACTCAATAGAATCGATAACCGCGGAACTCCATACCGTCCCACGCGGACAGTTCTCGACAAACCTGCCCGATAATCCTGCCCGATAATTTTAACACCAATAAAACGGGTTGAGCTTGGAAATCATACTTTGTCGTATAGTTAATAGTGGATGTTGTTTATTAGGATTGGCCGATTTAATTGGTGTGCTTGTGATTTTCTCTGAGCGTTTTACAGTATTTTTGTTTACTATCATTTTCTAAGGAAAAGAGATTTTTGAACAGGTGCATACTATACCGATTGTAATTAGACTCGAATATATATCTATATATAAACTTTTAAAAAAGGTTTGTGAGTTATATGTTATATTTATTCATCGAATTAAAGATCTATGAGATAAAAAAAAGAGGAAGTATAGGATGCCGAATTCAATAATTTGTTTATTGAGCTCTTTTTAAACTCAATAATTTTGAAAAACGATCATTTCTATATATTTTGCATTCCTTACTTTACACGTCGTAGCCTTGGCAACAAAACGTTGACAAACCCCTGACCATAATCAGAAAGCGATATACAGTTAGGGACATGATTTTTTGAATAAGATCTTTTATGTTCATATGTTTAATAAGAAAGCGATATACAGTTAGGGACATGATTTTTGAATAAGATCTTTTTATGTTCATATGTTTAATAAGAAAGCGATATACAGTTAGGGACATGATTTTTGAATAGATCTTTTTATGTTCATAAATTGAGTTTAATCTTTCTGGGGCTCACGCGTGAGAGGAGTTTGTTAGGTGTATCGCTCTTAATTTTAGGGTTTCCTCCGGGTTCTTCGTTTTACTCCCCCAGCAAAACCTAACTCAAAAGGTAAATCCCGATTCGATCTGTGAGTTAGCCGTGCCCTGACTTAGATCAGCCCAGAGGTTGTTTCAGGGTTCAATCTGTAAGTTAGCCGTGCCCTGACTTAGATCAGCCCAGAGGTTGTTTCAGGGTTCAATCTGTAAGTTAGCCGTGCCCTGACTTAGATCAGCCCAGAGGTTGTTTCAGGGTTCAATCTGTAAGTTAGCCGTGCCCTGACTTAGATCAGCCCAGAGGTTGTTTCAGGGTTCAATCTGTAAGTTAGCCGTGCCCTGACTTAGATCAGCCCAGAGGTTGTTTCAGGGTTCAATCTGTAAGTTAGCCGTGCCCTGACTTAGATCAGCCAAGAGGTTGTTTCAGGGTTTGATGTGTGAGTTAGCCGTGCCCTGACTTAGATCAGCCCAGAGGTTGTTTCAGGGTTCAATCTGTAAGTTAGCCGTGCCCTGACTTAGATCAGCCAAGAGGTGTTTCAGGGTTTGATCTGTAAGTTAGCCGTGCCCTGACTTAGATCAGCCCAGAGGTTGTTTCAGGGTTCAATCTGTGAGGTAGCCGTGCCCTGACTTAGATCAGCCCAGAGGTTGTTTCAGGGTTTGATCAATATAGCCTTTCAAAATAGATGGCAAAAAAGCGGAAGCTTAAGGATACAGAATATCAATAGACTTTGTTAATGAAATTTAGTGTTCACAAACAATCAATCGTCAGTGTCAATATTCACAAATTCATCAGGCAATACACACGAGAAAAAATATAATTTTATAAGACAAATTTTTATCACATCATTAGTTTTATATTTAACTTCACCCTACCATATAGGTATTTGTATATCGTTTGTGTGGGATGAAGAGCTAAGCGCGTCACAAAGTATGCGTTTGCGAATGAAAACGTATACGTGTGAACGGGGTATTTTCCAGTTAGGAGAGATTTTAGTCGATCAGTTCTTAAGGTCATTTGTTGTTGAAGATTTCCTGTTGACATCACTTGATGAGTAAAAAACGTTGCTCTTTATGCAAATCAATTAGTTTTGCTCTGTTCGATGTAATATGGAAAATTATGTTTTCGGAGTTGTTTCTATAGTTCTAGAAAATGTTCAATGAGGACACTCGAATGTGTGTGTGTTGTAAAATAGTGATATTGCTCGCCCTAGGTAGTTTTATCCTCTAAGGACTTCATTTTTCGATTTACTCGGACGACCTACTTGTTATAGTTTAACTAGCGCATCATTTAAAGTTGAATTTTTTTCTGAGACAGGTGTAACAGTGCCGATATACACCTGTTACATATAGCTTTAGCCATAGGCAAATACGCCGCCATAATAAATACTAAAGTCATAAAATTGAAAAGTATAGAATATTTGAACAAAGCGGCCATTCGTAAGAAAGCAGTATGTCAGTTGTCTGTACTAAACTGAAAGACTGACTTGAATTGTGGAACATGATGATTGCTAATTACTTACGTTAAACTGATGGTCATTGAAGGGATAGTTCTCACTATGAATGTGTGACTACCGAAAACAAGGACGCATGCTGAAGAAGGAGATGGTGATATCGGTGATCGTGATGACGTTGATGAAAAAGGCCTCCTTCGTTAGCCAATTAGCATCAAGTAATTTTGCCCCGTAGTATAAGATGACTATAAAGATCTTCACCAGCACTTCCATCCGTGCCAATACCATCACTATCAGTGTCAAATCTTAATCGTAATTATCTCCGTAGCCCCATATTTATTTTTCTGTGCTTTCATAAGCTTTTGTTAGCTTTATTATAATCAACCTCTCAGAGTTATTCATTTTATAAACCAACATTTTTAAATTAAAAACAACAGCAACAAACAAAAACATTTCTACTGGATTAGCACTGTTCTTGACTAGCTGTTGCTCTCAAGCCGAGAAACGTTAGGAAATGAAATCTCAAGCCGAGAAACGTAATGGCGGCCATACATGAAGCAAAAAACATGAGGTGGTTTGTAGGATTTCAAGTCAGACTGAAGTAAAAAACTCATATATTTTTAAATATATATATAGCGATTGTATGTCAGAAACCTTGTTAAAGACAATGAGATGTATGCGTAACAGAAAAATCCCAATTAACACTTGCGCGAATCTTGAGCAGTATGCATGCGAAAGTACCAGGTGATCTCCATAAGTTATATCAGGCACAACGAATAAGACAATCGGCAAACGTTTTGTTCGTAGTTCGAGATTTCCTAATTCCAAGTTTCGGCTCGAAAAAAACTTTTTTAACTTGAAAACATAAAAAATAAAACAAATCCATGAAAAGATTTACAAAGTAACTTTTAGAAATAACATATTTTGTCGTCGTTGGTGGAAAATATTCGTTTTATCAGGAGAAAAATAAAATGTTGGAAACTTTCGCTGTGAAAAGCGCGACGTATTCCCAAATCACATAGAAGTGCTTATCGGTGGAATGTAAATACCACCATGATCACTGAGCCTGAGTGGAATAATTGTATTAGTCCAATATTAGACTTGAACATCAGAGAAAAATCGAAAGTTCAGGATAAAAAAACCGTTTCAGTATTACTTCCGGAATACTTCATAATCACAGATCCAACGCTGATTATCGCCTCTCAGTACCGGTTTATTTTTCATTTCAAATTTCTCTTTTTAATTTCAATGAAATAACCAACAATATAAATTGAACAAGACCAATTTGTCTTTCCTTCAGCAAGTATTTAATTACTATCATCGTCTTTATTGAAATATAGCGTTGATTTAAAAGCATTATTGCAGAAACAGCAAGGGAGATTCTGAACCTGTCTTTTTTAGTTTCAGAAATTAGTTTTGCGTTAAAGTGTATATGACACGAAAATATTTCATCGTTTAAAATGTATAGTTTGTTAGTAATATTAAATATATAGTAATGAAATATGTTTCAAAAGCATATTTCTTGAGATATTTGAGAAAATTAAGCCCAATTTGTGACGTCATTTTGTTGACACGTCCTCTACATTGGGAAGTTATGCACTAAATATAAATTGTAATTCGTATAAAATAACAACAAAAGGCATATTCTATTCGGCTTCATTTGATAGCTTACGTAGTATTCTTCAAATGCTGAGAAACTGAAAGTGTACTACCTGAAATTAAGATTCTACATTCAAACCTATTTCGTGTATTTGCAACTAAATCTGGAGACTTGTAAACAAAATGACGTCACGACTTGTGCTAAATTTTCTTGATTTTCTAGAATAATACGTTTTAAAAACAAATTTAAGCGTGTATTCTTGTTAATGCTAATTAACTCCACATTTTTAAGATAAATTTTTTCGTGTCATATGCACTTTAAAGATTGTAATCAGTATGCGAAGCAGAAAAAAAAAACACATTAAAACCTTTTAATTATTTTTGAGTAATTATTTTTTAGAATTTAAATGTAGGATCTGTAATTGGACTATACCCCACTCTGAAAGCAGGGAAGTATTGAATTAGCGCACTGAACGAACAATAAGACAAACAAATTGGCATCGCAGTTGATTATCGTTTGGTTTAAGCATGGTATATTTCTTGGGCATAATTAAGCAATCTTTGTGGAAGAAAAGTCTTTGATCGAATTCTGTCCTGTGATAAGCGCAAGCCAAACAGAAAATGTGCAAGTAATTGGTGTTTCTGTTGATAATTCTGGTTGAATATTATAATTTATTGAACAAATAGACCAAATCCACCTTGGCGTAATTTTTCTCATTTCAGACCTCGTGTCATTCCCATATATGTCTTCCCATGCTCAATCGTTGAACAAAGACATGATGCTCTAGGGAATGGGGTCTATTGAGCGATGTTTGTGTAAGAAAAAAATGTTCTTGAATCTAATAAGAGAGTTTGGTTTATCAGATGTTTGTAGAATGATCTGGTGGGGGTGTTCAGAATGACAGGTAATGATAAATAACTGAGGAGAAGAGGATGTTTTGGAATAAAAGGACCAATCAATTATGGCACGTTAATAAAATTTGAGGTTTTAAACTTATTTCATAATTTCTTCCTTCTGGATTCCCCTTTTTTAACCATGCCTTTTCTTTTTTTCTTTTTTCTTTCCTTTTTTACCCTTTCTTTTCCTTTCCTTTCCTATTCCTTTTCCTTTCCTTTCCTTTCCTTTCCTTTCCTTTTCCTTTCCTTTCCTTTCCTTTCCTCTTCCTTTCCTTTTCTTTCCTTTTTCTTCCTTTCTTTTCCTTTCTTTTCTTTTCCTTCTCTTTCGTTACATTTCCTTTCCTTTCCTTACCCTTTTCACTTGACATTTATTCTCATTCTTTCTTTATTTTTTAACTTGCCTAGAACATTGTCTTTCATACCCATGACTTTTCATTACTAGAAATTCATGGTATTGCTGTACTTGTTTAGTAAAAAAACTGTCCTGTTCGCTCCGGCCACACCGTGGTAGTATGAGATAGTTTAGTATCGTAACATCCGCCCATTAACATCTAAATATTATATATACATTAATGTATTCATGAATAACCACACGGAATTGACCACCTGGGATTATTCTTACGCCTCAATTAGATACACTTATTTCAATAAAGTTAGTCACCGAAAAGCTACAAGCTGAGACCGGCAAGGATTATGGGTAGATACCGCATTTTAACATATTTCAGCCGCTTGATAACTGCTCATGAACTTGTTATCTTTTACCAGTTACAAGTTAGCCTTCTCTGAGCATCCTCAATTGCTGAAGTTTCAAAAGCTTTACTTCAAAAGCTTTACTTGTTGGATATGAAATATGTCCCATGATCCTCGGCGATCACAGCTTGTTAGGTTTTTGGTGACTAACTTTATTGAAATAACTATATTTGCAAACATGACATAACAGTTAACGGTTTTCACTCAGTATTTAAAACCGACAAGTGATCCGGCAGGATGTCAGATAAGATCTTAATCTTTACCACTCCTGGTGGATGCCTAACGTGTTGTTTTGCAACCAACTGATAAGAGCAGACGATAATTGAATTAGAATTTAGAAGTTGATTTTTTGTAGAGGGAGGGGAAGCCGGAGAACCCAGAGAAAAAAACGTCGAACACACATGAGAGAACAAAAGAAACAACTCTAATCACATACGACACCGAGCACCCCAAGCCCACCCTGGTCGTGCATTAGACGGCACACGTGCTTACCCAAAAGTAGACGTCTCACATACAAAAATCCGAAATTTGGAGCACTGGCCATTTTGAGTTTAAGAGAAAACTTTGTCGAGTTGACATTATAGTGTGCATCGTGGTGCTGTTTTAGGGGATTTTTGGTGAACATATTTCCAAGATAGCGGCCATTTTTGTCCCCTAAAACAGTTACGCCAGCATAAACCCCGTCCCAAAATGCACTATAATGCCAACTCGACCCATTGTTTTTCTCCAACCTCGGAGTGGCTAATTAGCAATTATTTGCCGAAGGCGAAGTAATATCGGGGAATAATTACCGAGACCAGAGTCTTCAAGCGGCGAGGTGATTATTTTCCATATTAACTTGTTTTAGCATATACTAACTTGTGTACAGAGTAAATTATTTTTATATACAATAATTCAATAAAAACAAACAAACAGAACCTTTTAGCTTGCGTGACAAATTCACGCAAAACGTTTATCAAAACTTTTAGGGCATACTTCGTTGCCCTTTTTAGTATTGATAGGGATGGCATTTACTTCATTTTTTCAATTTCCTCATCGGAAATTGTAGCAAAACGATTGCCGGCAGATGCCATTATGTTGCCCACTCAATATTCCGAGATTTAGAAGTGAATATCGTACAATATGCACCTCAAATTAACCAATGAGCGTGCGCGTTCTTAGGAAGTACACAAGTTGGTATATGCTAATGCCGAATAATCAACGAGACAAAAATATTTTTCTGGGTACTCCGTAGTCATTAATGTCAGTACAGAAATTTTAATTTCGATGGATATTGGTACATTGTCTATGGTTCGTGCCTAAAAATGTACATTCATTTTATACAATTTAAGAAGATTTATGCTTTTGGAACTCTAAAACACCACACTTCAATATTACAGACCCTTAAAAATGATAACATAATTTGCAAAACTGAATCTAGTTTTTCGTAGACCTCATAGAGGATTTACATGGGTGCGCGGACTTCGAGTGTTCAATTGATATCTCACGAGTGAGCCCAGCGAAAGATTGAGATATCTAAATTGAACACGAGAAGATAAAATTCGTATCTCAAGCGGCCATGTAATGTTCTGTTTATTATATAGTAATGATGAAAAGGGAAGTATACACCGTGAAAAAGATGAAAACTTATGACGTTTCGGACGCTAGTCGACGGACCAAAACGTCAAACGTTTTCATCTTTTTTCACGAGGTATAATTACTTTTCATATTACTGTTTCATGAGAAACACCGACGCAGCTCACACTAGTTTAGTAGTTTTATTATATAGATATCCATAAAACTTAAATAAAAACAAAAGCTCAAAAATTCTTTATTAAGGATAGCAGACGTTCAAACGATTCTCCACTTCTGGATGCTGTGAAAGTTATCAAGTTTTTGACACTAGAGAAAAACCTGGTATTTCATCGATATCTATATAATAAATATATTTACAGAATATATTAATAAATATATTACTACATGGTCCCTTGTGAGGATTCTTTCTCACAGATTACACTTCTCATTACTTGTTCCATTACAGGATCATATATTAACTTATCGATTTGCCCTACGATTGTATTTGTTTTTGGCAACGCTATTGACGCAATAGACCTGGTGTGACAATGTTGTTTCCCAATCAGCGTGACGAACCTCCAGGGGGAGTCATTTTCTTTTGGTTTTACTCTTCGAAAAAATTCCATGAGTTATCTCCAAAAAAGATACGAAGGACAAACGATGATATCCCGACGAGCTTCAAAACAATAGCTCTCATTCCTCCAGAGAGGTTTTGTCACGTTGAAATTGACGGAAAATTTTTGTGACACCACGAATAAGGTCTATTGCCTCGTAATGATGGAACGTGGATAATTGGTCTAGGTGTTTAAAAAAGGTCTCTTTCATCACAAGACCTTGATCCCTTGTGCTAATGGGGTTGGTTGGTAGTTAACTGACAATTGGACAGTAGTTTACTGACAAATAATCTAAACTTAGTGGCTTTAAGTAAAACAATTTTTTAAATATATTTCCTTATTTTGGTTAATATTATGGCCAGCCATGCGCTCGTAAAATTATTACAAGTCTTGACTGACATCGGCCGAAAAATTAGAAGTTGATGACAATAGGTTACCCCCCCTGGCATCTTACAAGGCTAAAGCATTCTCGCTGGACGAGGCACGGTTACCGTTCAAAGTGGCGCAGGTGGAAGAACGTGAAGGGGACTAATATATCATCTACCTTGTCCAAAGTGCGATAAGCCATGATATATCGCAAACACTCAGGCAAGTTCGGTACAAACCACACTATGTGAGGCATGATGAGCATTCAGTGATGTTTCATCGAAGATAAACCAAAATGCATTCACCGTGTTGGACGGGGTTCACCAGGCGTATTAAAGGGGTTTATCGTGTTACGAATAGTAGGTCATGTCGATGCCGGCACACACCTAAATTGTTCCAAAATATGTGGGGTCTAACTATGTACACTACTTAAATTATATAGTGATGGGAGAAAAAGCGTTTGTACGAAAGCCTGGTAGGCCAGACCTGTACATTTCCCTATATAAGAAGGACTATAGTGGTTGTGAAAGTTTTAGCCGTCAAAGTATCTGAAGATTTGGCCGACTAGCTTTGGCGGATCGGTACACCACGTAAGGCATGGTTGAAAAAAAATTGTAGCGAAGCTATAGACCAAATGTAACACCGTGATCCCTATCTCAAACATAGGTCCAATGGCGTAACTACTAAGTGACCGGAGAGATGCTTGAGAGTTTTGATATCGTATCACTCTGAGTTAGTTATTGCTCGTCTTTCTCTTAGCCATTTTTGGGGACCTAAAGAAGAAAAAAAGAGAAGTAAAGATTTAAAACTTTTTTCGTTCTAATGTTTGAAAAAACTTTCATGATACTCTTAACCTTGGGCGTAACATTTTTCCATTTCGTGCATTAAGTGGCATCTCGAGAATTATCAAGACTAAACATGTTTTGTTGAGTTCTATCTATTTCCATGGTGTCCTCTCATGCACAACCGTTTGAACAAAGAAATAATACTCTAGGGAATGACACGTTTTTTTTTTGCAGAATAGCTAAAACATTTTGCTCAGGGTAAGGGGTCTATTCTATGCAATAAGGAAAAAAAGGATAACAAGGAAATAACACTCAAGAGAGAATGACTAGTTACTGGGGTCTATCAGTAGCAAGGGAACAAAAAATAACAAAATTCTAAATCGAGGAAAATACAGGCGGAAACTAGTGGGGCTAGAAGCTGTCCTTACCGTTCTTTGCAAATGTTTCTGGTCTTCTCCCTTGAGAAAAATGAATCTCTCCCCCCTACTCGATGCCAAAGACCCTTCACGGTGGCAAGGTCCTCTCCGTTTGGTGCACGCTTCCCGAGAAACCTAATAAACATACATCTCGCTGCTAGAACGATAAACACTCCTGCTACGCTGTACAGTTCGATTGACTCTAGTCTTTAGGGCCTGCGGGAATTCAATGATATATATGTATTATATAAAACAAAATATCGGCGTAATTTAGGCAGTACCTGCAATCCAATACTTCCCCATTTTGAGGCCACATGTTTTTTTTTCAAATTCCCCACATGAATGGATGCTTTTGGCACCATTACGTCATGGCAGGCCATGACAGGAGGCACAAAAAGACTCCTTTTATTCACGAGGACGGAATTTTTTCTGATGTTAATGAAGTAAATCAAAGAGCATTACGAACCGAGCGAAACCCTTGGTCAGGGTGGAAAAGCGCGTAGTTGCTTGCGGGGACGCCATTCGAGTGCTGCCTAAAGATCCAAGGGCATGTGTTTAAGTAGTATCCGCTGGAATGCTGCAAATAACGTTATATAAAATTACAGTACCAGGATGGCCGGTGGGTAGGCGTTGGATTAAGTTCCAATGTAGAATGTACGCGGGGTTCTGACCATTGGTAGCATCGTTTCTTTTTTGTGAGGGATGTACAATCTACGTGTTTTATATTCATCACGATTATATTGTATCAATTTTAACTTAAGCATGCAACACCCAATTGGGAGGCTCCATTTATGTCCACAGAGCGCGGTGTTTATTTGTTTTCAGTTGGGCCTTGTCTACCTGGTCAGCCACACAATTAGGAACAGAGTATGGTTCGTGGTACACAGGGGAAACCATTCGAATTGGAGTGAGACTCCACGGTCGGGTCTAGGCAATGCTGGACTTTGTGACCAAAGAGACGTCACAGACGTGCGAAATGGTGAAAGCGAGAGCAGTAAGTCGAACATAGACGGAGGAAGGAGGAAGAGAAAGTGAGACACGGAGAGGAAACAATAGACCTTTCGAATTTCAAAATTACGGGCTGTGTTTCGTGATTACAGATCTTTGCACAGGGTTAGCTCGAGTTTGTGCGATATTGCACGTGTTCAGTCAAGCTCCGTCGAGTTTCAAAGGTTGGTATTGTGAAGTTGTGCATTCTTTACTTTTCTGTGGTATTTGTGAATATGTAAACACTAGTCGAGGCTAAACCTGTGCAAATGAGTCATTCTGTAAGCAAAGGAAGGCACAGCGGTTAATTTGGAATTCGAACTTGTCTATTGGACCAAATCTCCTCTCATTCCGTAAATACAAACGGCGTTTAGGAGCCTGAAGGACTAATCGCAGGCTTGCCGGCTTAAGATGTAAATCATTCGCAAAAGCAACGTAATGTAAAAAAATGTTTTCCAAGGTTTGTGAACAATACCAATGTTGTTGAAATTCCACGTAAGTCTCGTGGTTATGTGTGAATCAGCTTTGATTATAAACGAGGCATTAGGCCAGGGCAAACGTCGGAACTGCCATGCACCGAACTCAGTAAAAAACAATGGATATCATTAAGTGATGTAGTTATTTGGTGCTGGAAAGTGCGACGTTTCACTAGGCCAAGCCTGTGCCAAATTGTAGTCTTCAAAAAACAGCATTATGCATTGATGTGAAATGGGTATCCAAGCAGAATCCCAAGGAAAACTGAACCAGGAAAGCCCTGCAATGCTGTCTATTAATAGATAAATCGATTTTGAGAAACTTACGGTTGGTGTGATATCTGGCCATATTGTGCTTCCCGTATTTTGGTCGTCTTCTCCGATAAACCCGCTTTCACGGAGACGCAATATGGCGAGCGATCTCTGAAGTGAGGGTTACTTTCTGTCTGAGAGCAAACGCATAGCTCGCGAGGAGATTGAAGCACCTGGAACTGAACCAAGGATATAGTATTGGAAGAATGACCTAATCCATTTCTCCAATTTCAGACCCATGCCTGTGTCATTTCCTAAAAGTGTTGTTTCTTTGTTGAAATTAATATCGCTTCGGGAATGAAAGAAAATAATATTTGGTGGAAACCAACCTGCAGGGCAAACACAGACAAGGATTCACTGATAATAAAGGAAGTAAACACTTGCCCTTTTGCGAAACATCACAGTACTGATTACAGTGGAAAGCAATCATTGATTATCTAACTTTTTAACATCGGACGTCGCAAGACGCCCACCTTGGAAAATTTAACGAAAAAAGACTCAGTCAATGTTATATCATTGAACAAGGGCCACCGTAATTCTTATGTTCGAATCAGGGACTTAAATCCTACTAAACAGTTAGACAGCGGCGGGGATTGAAATCGAGGCTGGCAACTGTTTTTACAACAGCTACCAGGATGGCGAGTGGTTAAGGCCGTTGGAACTTAAGTTCCAATGTACAAATGTACGCGGGGGTGCGGAACCCCAATCTGGTAGAAAGATAAGTGTTCAGTTTTTATTAAGCGAGTACAATCATTTTTTTTCCTCCTACTCCTCCTCCTCCTCTCATTCGGAACATCCAGATCCCGAAAGTATAAGCTCCGCCGGACTCAAGGCTTTAGACCATGCATAATATATAGATTGCCCTTACGCAAGTTCTTCTCGTAGGTACACCAGACATTGATTGGCGGATGAAAAAAAGCAAGGTCCTCGTTATAACGGTGTGGTTGGTTAAAGGAGGACTACTACTAAAGTAATATCAGAACATCAAGTAAGACTCACCTGTAAACAAGTCGCATGGCTGCTCGGTGCGACAACTCCAGTTAGCGGACCGTCAAAGGAATTGTATGTAGGGGACTGCCACTTCTATCCATTCAATCGTGATCTCTTGGGTAGACGCTAATTTTATTTCCACGCTCTCCGGTAGATCTCGTAATCAGCAGAGAGAAACCAAGAGTGTAGATTGGACTTCTGAGTCACCCAGTCGTTAATTCGAATCAACTGCCCTCAAAGTTGGTGAACGGTTTGAGGAAGATGTCCAACAGTGAAAGAAAGCACTAAGTTTGCAGTGTAGTGGAGATCCACACAAGGGCTAGAAAACCAGACGAAACAGCCCAAATACGGCCCACCCTCGGAATTACTATGTACCCAGACAACAAACCAGATAGAATAGAGGTTTTAGCCACCCATCACGTGACACGTCATACTAAGCTCTCGCGACTGCCTGGTTAGAGGCAAGAACCGATAAAATCATTTGCACGTGATGAGTGCAATAAAAACCCTATTCCGATATATTAGCAAAACAAAAATAAAAACTGTTGAAATTCAGCGCGATAAGCACTCTTTTCGGAATACCAGCAGTTCCTCATGGAATTTTTGGTTCTAAACGCATGGACACATAACGTGGACGCCTTCACTCGACTAGCTCTTGTATCTGCTAGTGCAGGTCACTGAAGAGAAAGTTCGATGGCACACTCCGACGAAAGTATGTTAGGCTTAGTTCAAACGTCGGACTTGAGCCGAACTTAATAACATCAAAGAAGACTGCATTGTTATCCCGTGTTTCAAATTGGGTGATGAGGCATCAGCTGAAAGTTCAGACGTTGAGTGAGCCCTCCTTCAAGTGTTTGATAATACAGGGTGCGGGCTGTTTGACCGCCTTTACGTGAAGACACTCGACCCAGGAACACTTGACTTTATCGATTTTTATTTCCTGAGCTTTTTTGCTTCAACCGTCTAAAAAAGTAGGGTTGACACCCAAATAGACTATGGCTCAAACGATAACTTATTTCGCCTGGTTTCACTTA
>WHPX01000726.1:0-52029 GCA_011057435.1 Actinia equina
ACAAGGCCTTGATTGAATCGAAAAAATTGCCGTCAATGCCAGGGTAAAATGTCTTGGTTCAAGTTAGCCGTCCATATGATGCCGTCCCAGAATCATAGACCAATACTCAAGGAATAAACTTATCTCCGAGGTGCATGGTACACTCATATCTAAAGAACCCTATCACCCAGACATGATTAGTTTTATGGAGAAAAGTTAGATATGAGCACTATCTTACCTGTAAGTTGTGGTATAAGGTATGCCTTTAGCAATTAGAACCTTTGACTGTCAAAAATATATGTAATGGGTATAGTTATTGTACACCAATGAAACAAAACGTTGTCGGGGTTTCAAAAAAGGTAATACCAGTGTATCATTAAAGCGAGACTGAAGGGGACCCATGGGAAGACAATAGGCTATTTATGCATCTTACAGTTTTTACCTTCTTGCACATGTTATGCATCATGGCTTGGCCATGTTGGTAATCTATGTCGACGCTTCTGCTATACTGTGCATTTTAGAGTTATATGCAAATATGATTCCCTTTTGGTCCTCGCTTCGAGGATATGACCTTCTGAAAATGAATTTGTTTTTTTCAATTACAGTGGTGTATCAGGGCTAAAAAAATGGAGTGAATGGCCCAAACCTGCTGGCCATATTGCCCACTGAACCTGGACCGTCAGGCTTGATCAGTCCTAAAGGCCAGCCTAAAAGGAGGATTCAAGAGGAATTGTAGCCTGGACAAGTGCACCAATTTTTGGTCAGTATGACAGGATTTGAAAAGGCTGTTATTTTAAGTCAGTGATAATAATTGTTTTTGTGTGCGTTTGAGGTGTGTAGTAGTGATTTGTTGGTGTTTTATGTTCTTAATAGAAAGTATGTGCTAGGGGGTGCGCATTCTGCTGACTTACTGGACTCAAACTAATAATTATATTCCTTTTTGTTAGGCTTATTCTTAGTGAACTAATAGATTGGCAATAGACTTGTAGACTTTCCGGACAGTCATCTTTTTGTACCCTAATGTCAAGGGAAATAATAAACCTAGTCATCTCTCTATATAGCCAGTGGTGTCCCTCAGCACGCTTCAATGAAAATAAGTGAGAGACGATGGGGAACAAATCAGAACTCAGGACAAATCAAGTTGCTACCAAAAATTGTACTAGTCAATATGACTTGCATTCATTAGCCAATGCTAAAAATAACTAGTGTTTGACTAGTTAAACTACTGCAGTCTAACCCTGCTGCTCTGAAATTTCGAAAATACAATTTTGATGATTGCAGCTTGTTTAGCGTTACCAACGGAGGTCAATTTTTTTGTCGTGTTTATCTCCACCTAACTTAAGCTAAAACAGAGCTAGGAGAGAAAATACTGCTGCAAGCAGGTAGCTTTTATAAAAACAAAGTCATAACTGGATATGTAATTATACCAGTTATATTTATAACTACATACTCCAAATAATGATTTTCCTTACAGGTGCAAAAAACTCTAACATATAAAAGTAAGACTAAAGTGATTATGTTGTAATAGTAAACAAAAGGGCCCCAAAATAGGTGTTGGTAGGTTGTTGGTAGTTTTTTGAAGGTTGTAGGTACTGTAGTTTTTTACATTGTTCGTAGGTTTTGGGAGGTTAGGTTTTTTTCAAGTTGTTGAAAGGTTGTTAGTACTGTACATCCTTAGTGTACTATGGGTATACCATATGCTGTATGGTAGGGCTGTAGTAGGTTGATGGAAGGTTGTGGTTACTGTACGTCATTAGTGTACTATGGGGTATACCATATAGGGTAGGCTGTCAGTAGGTGCCGGAAAGGTTTTCTGGTGGGATATGGGTTACTAGGTTGTATGTAAGTTGCTTATATCCTAAAACCCCTATTGTGGCTCATATTTTTTGCTATCACCACGATTATTTATGTTCATAAAAAATTCATACACTATAAAGTTAATTTCAGCTCAAGGTTAACAAGAATGAAATACAAGAGTATTATTTTGAGTTTTATTTTCTTTACCTCTTAAAGGTAAACTTGGGTTGAGTTGTATCAAAATGTATCTTATCTTACTTGTAATTGGTTTGTGGTTATAAAATAGACATAAATAGTGATATGTTTCCTATTACAGACCCTGCGTCATTCCCTGGAGTATCATTTCTTTGTTAATGGTTGTGCAGGAGAAGACACATAAATATGGATACAACTCAAACCATAAATGTTGTTCTCAAGGAATGACAGGTAGTTTGAAATGGGTAAACCCTAAGGACAACTAGGTCTATTGTTAAAATGAAAATGTAGATTGTAAATTTGCAAATTTAGATAATTTTAAATAAGATGTAACCTTGGGAAGCAAGCACACCATAGTTTCCTTCAGAGTATGGGAGGGTTCCCCTGAATCAAATAGTAAACAGGGGGGTGCAGAAGTTTGTTTTTATCAGTCTAGGATAATGCCATGCAAAAGAATCAATATGATCTTCATATCCTCAAATAAGTATAGCTTCTTACTGTTAGGGGTATTCAATATCTGTTTCAGAGTTGAATCCAAGGGGAGGACTATTGGGACTGCAACCCTTTTTGTTTGTGGTGTTTGGGAGGTGGGTGAGCTTCAAATGCATAACCCCCTTAAGGAAATACTAGTTCTTCTCCAGGCCTAAGTTTAAATGTCAAATAGTTGGTATATCAGTCAGAGATTTTGTTTAAATGATAGGGCTTTCAATGTAGTGCAAAGTGCCCAAAATATATGTGTGCATACAGTATTTGTAATTTTTATTTGAAACCATGAAAAAAGGAACATGCTTTCCCGGGGGGCAGGGGGTACTCCCATATATTGACTTTATGGGATGATCCGCTGAACAGGGTATGGTTTTTCAAGTTTCTTGCCATAAACAGGGTATGCAATTCACTCGAGTTCCAAGTCCTTCCCGAGTTCCTGTCATATTTGGGGTTTCTACTTGTCCACAAATTTGCCAGCTTGTGCCCTTGAATAATGATCTGTCCCATACTGGAGGAAAGATAAAGACTATTTTAGTTCATTAGTAAAGAATATATTAAATTAGGTGCATTATATAACTTTTCAAATTTCAAAAAGCTTCCATTTTAATTGTAAATTTGTAATGATATTTTGTTGCTTTCATTTTGGTACTAGACTGATGTCGGTATTTTTGTTAATTTTCATTTCTTGTATTTCCTAGAATTAGCAATGAATACTTTGTGAGTAGAGAAGTGATGATTTGCACATGAGTAGTACTTACATTATTGTGTCACAACTTTTGATTGTTTTCTCAGATTTAGTATAAGCAAAGAGGTTGAACCGGGGTCCAAGTATGGAATATATATGAGAATTTATAATACAGGGTTTGGGGGATGGGATCTTTAAGAATGTTTTCTCGCTTGACTTCTTAATCCTGAAAATTTTTCAGTTGTCATTATTTCAGTATCCACAAAATATGTGTTGCACAAGTTGTCAAACACTGTCTTGTAGTGTCAAATTATGAAGAGGAATGGTTGGGAAGTGTAATATTATACTAGATAAAAATAATTTAACTAACTAAATGTTGTATAGTTAGTGTTTTTATTTGTAGTAGTATGAGCAAACAACAATAACACACTCAACACTCCCTTTTTACAGTTCCGTTCACTAACCACGCTTTTAAATAGATCCAAGTTGAAGTTGGAGTTTTTGCACATAGCAAAGCTATAGTTTATCATACCTTGGCTAGGATTTATTAATCATGGTAACTAAATGGAACTGTGAAATAACATATAATTATAAGTATAATTGCAAAATCATTGTCAAGTTGAAAATCATTGACTAAGACTGGGATAGAAATGGTGCATGAGAAGTATGTTAATTAGACATTTCCCAGAATGCCTTTCGGTCTCAGCTTCTATGTTCTATGTTTTGAACCTGACAATGATTTTGCAATACTCTCTTTTACAATTCCGTTCAGTGACCATGAATTATAGTTCCAAGTGGAGGTTAGAGTTGCCACTCATAGCAAAACTTTATTTTTTTCATGCATGGTTACTCCAACCTAGACTTGGAACCATTAATGTTGTGATCACTAAACTGGACTTATCTACTTGTCCTGTCTCACTGTTTTTCAAATGCTGATGGCTCAAATTGAATTCAAAAGTTTAAGGGACAGTTGTTACCCTCTTTCTAGGGTTTTAGTTCATGAAAATATTATTGTCAATGTTCCTGCTAAATGTTGCATTAAGATCAGATTTTGCATGAATTTAATCACATATAGCCCAAGCTGGCTATTAGTAAAAAATACAGTAAAAATAAGATTAAGAAATTCATACAAATAAAGGTCTAACTTACGCAAGGTAAGACCTTCATTTGTATGAATTTTCGAACTTTATCTTTTACTGTATTTTGACGATAAAATAACACTAATAGCTAGCTTGGGCTACCTGTGTTTTAATATGGTTTTCATTTGTGGTTCATGAAGCAGGGAGAAAGCGGCCCTAGTTTTCATTTATAAATCAAGTGCGCTGCTTTTATGAACGTTTCCACGCAGTAAAAATCCTTGGGCAGTGCAGGGGTGCATTATTAAAGATGTCCTTTGTCAGTTAATGTGTCGGCGGCATCTTATATTTTTGTTGCGTGACTAGTTCCACGTGATATCTCGCCGAGGTTTCTGCCGAAGCCTGCGGCTTGTACAAAGAGCTCCACAGTATTCCTCTGTTTGCAAGACAAAGAAAGAAAGAAAGAAATTCAAAGACTAGTAAGTAAAGTATCCAATTGCCTTTTTAAGTTGCATATAATATATTTTTAAACTTTTGAGATATACGTCATTACAATCTGCCTAGAACTGATTGATCGACTGATTCTTCGTCCCCCAAATATTCGCTACAATTGATTGAAACGAACTGTCGTATTAATTAGTTTCAGATGTCTCTATTTACTCGCACACAATTCTGACATTAGATTCCATAAGTATGACCTAGGTTTTATACTTGTGTTATAGTTAGAGTCGCGAAGCTCTTCCACTTACTGACCATATGGCCTTCTGTCGACAAATTTTTTTATTCAACAGAAGTCTTCATGAAGTCTCGACATGTATGAGTTCCCAAATCGATTTATTAAATCTAAATTATTATCACCTGAGTATCAGCTAAATGATTTCGCAAATGTTATCTTCCTATTTCTATTGTAACGAACCGCAGAGCCATGAATCCAGAGTGAATCATTTACGTCACATCAGTCATTTAAATGCATTGTCTCTTGTTCTAACGGAATACAATTCGTATGATGATGATAATGATGATGATACTGTTGAGTGCCTCAAGATTCATCATGGATCGTGCTTTGTTCCAAAAAGCAATAAAATCCTGTAGAATTGGTTACTGATTATAAGATGGATTAATCCGTTGCTTTGCAATTAAAACAAAGAGGTCAAAGTCATATTGGTCACAAGACTCAGGGCTGGGAAGTTATGAAATTCAGTATATAATGCATTAGCCACTCCGAGGTTGAGGGAAAAAAACTGGCTCGAGTTGGCATTGCAATACCTTGTGGGACTGTTCAGGGGACGAAATAGACACCATCTTGGAATTTTGTTAAGGACGGTCCCACAATGCACTGCAATGGAAACTCGACCCGGTTTTCCCCTCAACCTCGGAATCGCTAATTGTTGCATGACTGTTTGCAGATTCGTACTATGATGCCGGACAAAGAAGCTGATGCACCCAGTAAACCATATGTTATTGAGTGGCCAAAATATGAACCACTAGAAGAATGGTTACTGACACAACCCGCTGATAAATGGAAGGAAAACTTTGACAACGATGGATTCTTGGTAAGCAATTGATGATAGCATGTTGTCGAAGTTGTTTATCATGTCACGACTCGTCACGATTAGGGGTTTAAATGTTATGTTTCCTGCAATTTCATTGGCTCTTTAAAAGAGTGCGATTCAATACTCAACTATTGTGCGATTTGTAATTAAATAGCACTGTTGAGAGCCAATCAGATTGCAGGACTTGCTAGTGATTTCAAAAATTCAAAATGGATATAATTAATAGTGAAATGTCGAATACGTCTCACTTATGTTTCAGATTGTTCATAATCTCATCAACGAAGAATGTGTCAATATATACAAAGGTATATCGTTATTATTATTTTTATAACTATGCGACTCCAAAGTTCAATACTCCACTACACATACTTAATCATCTTCGCGTGCAAAATGCGATTTCCTATTTAATTTGAGAAAACAGACAATCCTATTTTTCGGGGTGAGGGGGGGTGGATTATTTTGGATGTCAGCGAATTAAAGTGGTCTAAGAGTGATCGTAAATTGTGACATTTTTTAGACCTGTACATGAAGCTGTTGAGTGGCGAGATCAACACCGACTCGCACAGGCAAGACCTTGGATGGTACAGTAAGTATCTTGCATCAAACTATTCTTCGGTTTTGACTCAAATGTTAAAAGAACTTTTAGTGGCTGATAGGTTCCACATGCATCTAGATACGACAATCTTAATTACCTTACGATGGTTTTGATTAGATCCACAGAAGAACAAGAATCAAGAAAATATCTGTCAGATAATGTGGCCCAGTCTCTACATCCCCACCCTAATGGAAGTAAGTATTTAGGGATTTACCGAGGTCTTGATCATAGGAAGGGGGGAGTGGGGGAGGGGGGATGTACCATTTTCACGCAAAATCCACTGGAATCCCGAATGGCTTAATTAAATTTGTCTTTGAAGACATAAAAATTTGTTTTGCAAATGGATATTTATGCTACAATTTGACTAATGTTAGTGTTAATTTTCTAACTCGTACTATGTTGTGTTCCTAAGGGTCCACTCCACGAGAGAGTCAGCGCGATTGACAAAATAATTGTCGGACCTGATGCGGTCTTTGATTTTGATATGCTGATAGCCAAGGTAAAGTAATGGAGTACTTCGACGATACGGCGTCCATCTTGGATCGCAAGGCATTATGGGGCGACCAGGGGGCAAATAAGCTTTTGTTACAGTAATGACGTCGATTGATATGAACAGCTTACCACAAGAGAATACAACAAAAGATAAATTAAGACGACACATCGATCACCTTTACCCATAAAGAAAGACAAACACACGAACCTTTATATATTTCTGTCTTTGTTCTGTTTTGCCCCCTGACAAGATGGCCGCCGTATAGTCGAAGTAGCCCATCGTGTGATATTATTCGATGAATGGCTTACCAGTGGATACACGTAGCTCTGTATTCTGCATTTCAATATTTTGGTACTTAATGCCATAAAAAGTTATCGATGTTTATTTATGAACTGATGTTGTATCAACAAACCATGTGCCAACCCTTGAGTTTTTTTTTTTTTTTCTATGTTATATATAATAATGAAAATATAAGTGAATAATATAATGGCATTAAATAAGTATGATGCTGTTTAGGGACCCAATACAGACACGTCCACCCCCTGGCACCAGGATGAGTCTTACTGGCCAGATATGCCTGACAAACGAACGGCTACATGTTGGGTAAATATTACTTCATTATATCTATGTTGAAGAAATAGAAAACGCTCGCGTGTGCTGTGTGCAGTTATAAAGCACGCGGGAGTTGGCAGAACACGAGAGAATTGTTAGAAGAAGCACGACACGTATTCGACACCTCTCGAGTGTTCTGTCAATATCAAATTGCTTTATAACTCCACACAGCACAGCAAGCAAGTATTTTTTTAAAATAAAATACAAATTACATCAATGACGAATCTGAAGGTGCACGTGCGTGCTGTGTGCTCTTATAAAGCACGCGCTCCCAACCAATCAGAATCCGAGATTTTAGAGCAGTTATTTTATAAAGAATTTTAGATCATTTAAATACCCCATGAATGTTGTCTATTCACCATTTTCCATACATCGGCTCACTGGTCAAACACAAAGCGCTCAAGCGAGACGCCAAGGTACTTACTTTCGAAGGATTATTCAGATTTGAACCTTGAAACCTCGACTGAATGCTTTGTGTTTGACCAGTGAACCGATGTATGGAAAATGGTGAATATCTTCACTGCATACTCATTACCTCATCCCAGATGGTTAAGTTATGGGAGAAAAATCCGCGACAACTGAGGTCATAAGTATGTAATGAAGGTTCACGTTGCTAAATCATAATTTTTTATACATGCACTGAATTGTTTTAGGTTGCCCTCGATAACGCAAATGTAGACAATGGCTGTATGTGGTTTGTTCCTGGATCGCACAAAAAGCCTCTGCGAGAACATCGTTCTGCTGCCAAAGGAGCTCATATCTTGCAGTGTGATTGCACCGAGGTATATTAAATAATTCTGCTTCGTGTGAGGTTTCAATCCAGTCTATCTAAGTGCTAACGATTCATTCTTTTTGTTCTCCCATCTCAATTAAACTATTTAAATTTGGAACAAATTAAATATTCATTTCGAAATAATTATAGACTAGCGATCGCGACATTAGGGTAAAGTGGAAGAGCCTTTATTTAAGAATATGTAGTTCAAATTCGGTAAGTTGCGGCAAAATGGAAAGGGCAAAACAGAGACAAAACAGGGAAACACATGTTTAATTCGAGTCAAACGTAATAGATCTATAGATAAATAATGCTTTATTTTTTAAATGAGGCGATCTTCGAGTCTTGCATACAAATGGTATCCCGAAATTCGGGGAAGCTAACATGGTGAAAGCTAATAAATGTTCTAAACAGAAGAAACAAAATTTCCCGATTACCAAGTTACCGCTGTGTTCCTTGATTATAGACTCGGGAATAGCCTCATTTCAAAAACACCAACGGTGAAGTAGAGTGTGCAGCTATAAGAATACAAATTGAACACTTTGAAATTCCTAAGACCCTCACTGGAACACATAGATATTTTGCACCTAAGTCGAAGCTAAACCTGATCAACAGAGAACTTTAAACTGGTCTTAATTATTATTATTATTTTTTTTTTTGCTTAGGAGGAAGGAGTTCCTCGGCCCCTCCCACCAGGCTCATGCTCATTCCATACGGGCAGGACACTACACTATACACGTGGTAATACCACTGATAATCTACGAAGAGCGTATATTACGAATTACAGGCCTGCCGCCATGGTAGAATGGGAACGAGAACACAACTTTTCTCACGGAAAACCGGTGAGGTGAAAGAATAAATGAATGAATAAATGATTAATGAACTATTGGATGGATGGATGGATGGATGGATAATATGACTTGATGGATGGCGATGGATGGATGGATGGATAATATGACTTGATGGATGGCAATGGACGGACGGATGGAGATGTTGATGTACTGAGGAATGGATGGGTGAATGGATTAAGGAATGAGCGAGAATAAATATATGAATGAACGAGTAAATGAATAAATAGATGATAAATAAATGAACGATTGAATGAATGAATCGGATGGATGGATAAAAAAATGGACAGGTATGATTGATAAGTGAGTGGTCATGCGTTAAATATTTATTGGTAAATAATCTCTTAGTAAACCGATCATATTTCAAATGTGTAGGGAATTGACACAACGAAAAGATCAGATAATGTCACAATTGTGAGACGTCATTTATCAGACCAAAACGAATGAACGAAGCCATGCTCTACCAAGCTCTCTTCATATTGACCCAGATGGTAAAATCGAATAGTGCATGCACAAACGTCTAAACAAATATGTATTTCTCTAATACTCTTGATTGAACACGAGACTGATGGGCTCCAAATCGAGGTTTGACTTGATGTATTCAGATATTTACACAGGTAGCCCAAGCTCTGCTTTTGTGGGGGTTTCACTAAGAGTTTAAAATGTGTAATATATTTTTTAATTTAGGAAATAAATGCTATTAACTTTTTGCGATGTCTTTTCCTGATCTTTATCTTGGTCTGTACTAATATCAAGCCAATTTGGAGCATATTACAAACTCTTAGGAAAACCCCCACAAAAGCATAGCTTGGGCTACCTATGTATTTACTGTATTTTATCAAGTTCAAGCCCATTGTCAATCTAACAGCGAATTCGGAAGAGGTCTATTGTTACAAATATTTTGAAAAGGTATGGGTAAGTTTTTTATTAATTTAAAAATGAATATATTAATGAATTTTAGATTGAAATATTATGAATTATTTATATATGGGCTTTCTAATTTTATGGATTAATAATAAATAATGATCCGTAGATCATGTACATTGATCCCATTCATGACACACATTTGCTTTGAACACACTTATACTAAACGAGGCACTGATGAAGAGAGTGGATAAAAAGCCGGTATATCGTTTTATTTACTTTATTCCTCTACCTGCTTAAATGATAAAAAGAAGTATTGCCGGTAAGGTATAACGAAAGTAAGCAAGAAATTATCAAAAACACCCAGCACATAAGATTCATTTCGATTTTATTTTTAATTATGAAAGTTATCTAATATAACATTTTTAACTTCCCGACTTTAACCTTTGAAGAGATTTAGCTAGTTTGCGAACTATCCAACGTCTATTCTTTCAAGAGCTTTGCACACATGTTCTACTACTAATAACGATATCGACAAATCCCCATTTCAAGGCTCACGTATTCTCTGCTCAATTCTTGGTTTTCACCTACGTCATCATGAATTTCAAAGGCGTAAATTCGCATTATAATGAAATTTCAAGAAGTTTCATATCTCGTAAAGTGGTCCAAACTACATATTCTGGCCAAATTTCGAGGCTGTAAAGCATTTAGTTGCGGAACTATTGGCGAGTAAACATGACGCAATTGTTGGTTAAAATGTATGGATCGGCCATCTTGGTGTTCCAAGTTGGTGCACCATCATGGCGGACGAAATTCCAAAGGCTTAAAATGATGGAATATTTAAGAGGGCATGTCAGCAAAAATCAAACATCGGGTGGCAAGGGTCGAAAATTTGATTTTGCTAATATTTTAAACTTAGGTAGGCCTTAGTGTAAGTAAAACCACTGTGTAGTTTGTTTGGTAAAATATCGCTTAGTTTTCGAGAAAATCGAAGAAAAGAGTTTTGAACTAAATTCGCTAATTTTCGGCCGATAATTTACATCAACTTTAACAGCTTATCGCGACCAAACTAAGCAACCTAGCACTGTAATAAGACTAAATAGTAGTTAATTGGTATCTTAAGAAACAATTGGTAGAGTTTTAGTAATTTTGGTGAAATTTTTCGATTTTTACTTAATTTATTTTTAGAGCACATATAAAACTCCTCTTAAAGTGGGGTAAAAATAATCAGATATTTTTTCATGTGCGACGAAAAATTTTTACCAAAAAGACAATCTGAATTAAAGTTGAAATAATGATTTCCACGAATCATGCAAAATTTTCTTGGGGAAATTATTTTGCGCGTTGCACCACAGCCTGTAAGTTGTAAGAAACTCACGGATTTTATCTGTCGGCGAGTTCAATCAATTTACATATTGTTTACTAATGTTAACGAATTCATGTTGACTTTCTAAGAAATAAAAAAAAAACCCGATTTTAAAGAAAAAATAAAAGTTCCAGGACTTATTCTGAAAGAAGTTGAAACAGTAAACTCAAGCTATAAATTAAATTTGCTCAAAATTCACTCGACTAACCCAAAATAGTATAGCGCGTCTATGGTCTGAAAATAATAGCATGATTATTTTCATCAAAATATACAAATATTCCATAGTTGATTCATGCTTGGATTTTAAGAATTCTTGCAATGATATATTTTTTACTATGATTTTGGGTTTACATAACAAGACAACCTCCAAAATAACAACAAAAGGAATCTGATTCTTAGCCGAGCAGCCGCCATATTTACTTCGCCAGAAGATATCCATAGTTGGACTGTTTGTCCCCTGCATCGATCCAAACTTGGGCTAGGATGGGCTAGAGGTAATAACGCCAGGTGTAGAGTACCCCCTGCACTCTCTAATCACAGTAAAATCAAGGGAAAGTGGCCAAAGTGCGATAGGGGTATCGACCAGATGAGTGCATTAACACTTGTAAGTTAGAACTAGTAGTTCACTACTGAGGTTTTCCATATTCTGTGAACTCAGACATTTCATTGGTTTGCTGTGAAATTGGTTTTTCACTGCCGCCACTCAAGAACATACAAGGTACGGACTTATTATTTCTGATTGATGGCAGCGAAAAACTAAATTTAATTGTGCAGCTCAATACCACTCTAACCACATCGAATTAAATATGGCGGCTGCTCGGCTAAGAATCAGATCTATCTCATTCTCGATGCCCGTAAACTGAAATGCGGATCTATATGGGCATTGATTTCTTTTTTACATACTTGTAAAGGTATAACTGTGGTGTCTTGCTTTCGATCTTTTCTGTCGAATCCACAGGTTCCTCCAACAATCGTTTTAAATGAACAGCAAATCTCCATTCTATTTAGTGTACTTACAAGCAACGCAATAACCAACTAAAGGAATTATGTTGCATTAAAAAAAACATAAACATGATTGGACAACAATTACTTGTCAATTTCATGCGTGCAACGTTAATTGGTACCGACCGGAACCATGACATTTTAAAAACTTCCTTTTGTTGTTATTTTGGAGGTTGTCTTGTTATGTAAACCCAAAATCATAGTAAAAAATATATCATTGCAAGAATTCTTAAAATCCAAGCATGAATCAACTATGGAATATTTGTATATTTTGATGAAAATAATCATGCTATTATTTTCAGACCATAGACGCGCTATACTATTTTGGGTTAGTCGAGTGAATTTTGAGCAAATTTAATTTATAGCTTGAGTTTACTGTTTCAACTTCTTTCAGAATAAGTCCTGGAACTTTTATTTTTTCTTTAAAATCGGGTTTTTTTTTTATTTCTTAGAAAGTCAACATGAATTCGTTAACATTAGTAAACAATATGTAAATTGATTGAACTCGCCGACAGATAAAATCCGTGAGTTTCTTACAACTTACAGGCTGTGGTGCAACGCGCAAAATAATTTCCCCAAGAAAATTTTGCATGATTCGTGGAAATCATTATTTCAACTTTAATTCAGATTGTCTTTTTGGTAAAAATTTTCGTCGCACATGAAAAAATATCTGATTATTTTTACCCCACTTTAAGAGGAGTTTTATATGTGCTCTAAAAATAAATTAAGTAAAAATCGAAAAATTTCACCAAAATTACTAAGACTCTACCAATTGTTTCTTAAGATACCAATTAACTACTATTTAGTCTTATTACAGTGCTAGGTTGCTTAGTTTGGTCGCGATAAGCTGTTAAAGTTGATGTAAATTATCGGCCGAAAATTAGCGAATTTAGTTCAAAACTCTTTTCTTCGATTTTCTCGAAAACTAAGCGATATTTTACCAAACAAACTACACAGTGGTTTTACTTACACTAAGGCCTACCTAAGTATAAAATATTAGCAAAATCAAATTTTCGACCCTTGCCGCGGATTTGCCAAAATGTCTGATTTTTGCTGACAACCCCTCTTAATGTTTGACTATTTTTCACTTAAATATACTTTGAATAGATATTTTAAACGTGTCTGAGGGAAAATATTTTATTTAAAGTAAATTATTTTACTATTTTGATCGCTATTGAGATAGACGTGACGGTATTGCGTGACACAAACTCAACCTTCATAACTCGGGAACCAAACATCGAAATGACTCGAGATTTTTTCTTGTGACTCGTAACACTAACTTCTAAAACATACTTGAGAAATGTCTTTATACGATCTATAGCTTAGATTTTGATGTTTTGATGACGTCATGTGAAAACCAGCAATAGAATCGATCATCAGTCTAGGATAACACGGCGGTCAAACGCAATGCGCATGCTCACAGTCTATGTTGTCGTTTCCAGGAATACACGGCTCTTACTATATGTTTACTAGTGAAAAGCCGGCAAAAGTTTTTGAACGTGTTTCAGCCAAAAAAATAAGAAAAATACTTAAAAGATAAGCTTTGAAATTTTACAAATTGCAGTTCTATTCGAGATAAATACATTCTGAGTTTCACACTAAAAGTTAAGCTTTCTCAAGTAGGTTTTTACAGTTTTTCTAGACGTATATTTACAAACACCGGCTTTACGCTCGATAGTACTACGATACGTTTTCTACGCTGTCATGATCTTTCGTCCTAAACTATTTATTCTTTTATTGCTTGTGATAAGTGGGTTTTCTTGTGAAAAAGAATGTGTAAAAAAAGGAAGAACAAGGACAGAACGCATGAAACAGCCTAAATGTTCGGATGAAAAACAGAATCTTCGAAGAGTTGACAGGTTCGTAGCTCGTGCTGGTGGAGTAGCATTTAACTCTTGGATTTGCTTGTACCACCTCTACGAAATCCAAAAAGCTGACAGAGTATGCTCTTGCCCTTCTTCCTGGGGTCATAGTCCAAAGCTCTCTCCTCAGAGAATTCCAGAGCGCCTTCATACACTTTTCGATGAAATTGGTAAAAATATTGAAGCTTACAAGCCAGGAACAAGATGGTGTAACTTGTGCAAAATGAAAGCAGATTCTGAGTTTCAAGGACATAGTGCATTCCAATCCTCCAAGAGAAGGAAGGTACATTTATAGTCTGGGAAAAAACTAATTAATATATGTAATGATGAAAAGGTAAATTATACACCGTGAAAAGATGAAAAAACTTACTGACGTTTCGGACGCTAGTCCTTCGTCGGAGTAAAAGACCTTCTTTTACTCCAACGAAGGACTAGCGTCCGAAACGTCAGTAAGTTTTTTCATCTTTTCACGGTGTATAATTTACCTTTTCATCATTACTGTTTCTTTAGAAACACCGACGCAGCTCACACTAGTTTTAGCTAGTTATACCTTTTTAATTAATATATGAACTAATTTACCGGTATGCATATCATTATTAGTAAGTCTTCAATGCACAGGGACATTTGGGGAATAAAATAAGTATACACACTGGAATGGCTAGCAAGACTTGTGGCAAGTTATAGGATGAGTAAGGAGGACTGAATAATGGGATGAAATGTAGATGGACAAATTGATGCATAAATAAGTGCTTTGAAATTAAATGCTATTCATAATAAATTTCTTATTAGACAAGCATTAGCCAAGAAATTACAGAGAGTCAGGGAACACCAACCAGGACACTTACAAGAGTAAGTCATTCTGATATCTTTAATTCAGTATTGTCCTTGTATGTCCCATTTTAAAAGCACTTAATAATAGTTAATTTTTTCTATTCTTTTCTTTACATTTTTTTTCTTATATTTTGATTTGTTTCAGATCATGCAGTTTTCTAATTCTCCAGTAGAAAGGCTATGCCAGTCAATGGAAAAAGCAAATGAAATTTTAACAAATGATGGTGGGAGATTCGATGAAATTGCATTGTGTAAAAGGGCACTCTCGTCAATTAAAAGTCACTTCCAGAACCTTTTCACTCGTCTGAAACTACTCTGTGAACAACATGGGATTACCATTGTCCAAGGAATATCAAATTGGAATGTTATAGACACTTGCTTTGGAACAATACAGATAAACACTCAAGGAGATGTCTTAATAGATAGTTGTGTTTGGGGGAAAATGTCTGCAAAGATGGGAAGCACTGGCTCTAGTGAAGGTATATATTCAATTTCGTAAAGCAATAAACTTGTGCTCGAGTTATCTTGTCTTGTTTGCTAAAGCAACATTATATGTAAAAGTTTTAGTGTATTTTGGTCTGGAGTCACTTCCATATAACTTCTACAGTACCCTTTGATGATACAAGATTATTAATTGGTTTATCTTGCCAGAAACTACAACCATTGTTGTAGACATATTACCCTAAACAAAGGCTGGGCTGTATTGTGAAAAAGTGTGTACACTTTGAATATATTAAAATATGAAACTTTGGAAATTGCACAAATGATAATTCATAATAACTTGAATTGGTTGTCACCGACTTGATATTGCATATACTGATGAAGGTCATATTTTGGGCTGAAAGGTCTGTAAGTTTCAACAATGAAATATCAATCCAGTGACAACTAAATTAAGTTATTATAAAGCATGGCAATCTCCATGAATATGCATAACTCTATTAACATAAAAATTTTTTATGATGTTCCACAGATAACTCATTTGACAATCTGGTAGCACAGTTTCAGCTTAGCCTTTATCACCACTACACCTTAGAAGAAGGACTACCATTATATAATCCAGTGCTGATGCGTGATTTTGCAGAAGAAAATGCACCTGGACTATACGACATGATCTTCAAAGGTATTTCTAGGTCTGACAGTAGGCTGGCCAAAGAGCATGACGAGTTACAACACCAACGTACTGTGGTTATTCTTCATACTCTTGCATATTTCAGGTACAGTATGTGTTGACTATTAAGGATTGTACAGTGATTTCAAATGTTGTCATCTGTAGCCATTCATCATCATTTCTTGGTAGATCTCAAAAGACATCCCAATTCCAAAAAGACTCTGGACTGTATCTACATCACCAAGGTGCCTCCAGATCTGCAATGAACAGTGGTCCTGTACTAGGGTATAGCATTGCTCCTAGGACACATGATAGGCATTCTTCACTAATACGAGCAAAACATCCAGAGGATTTGGCAACAAGATTACAGACAGCATTAACTGTATGTCCAAAACACTTTTCAATAATTGTTTTCCTTTTGATAGTTGGTGATTACATTTTCTATTTACTCATGTAGGATAGTCAACTTGTGATCAACCTTTTAGATGACTTCCACAACATTTACACCATCCAGCTTCCAACAAGTGTTAAACTGTCATCTGCAGTCCACATGGCATCAAGCTTGGTGGATATCCACAAATCTGTAAATGCCATTCCATTCATGAGTACCACAAACAGACACAGTCTCGTTGAGGTGAAGTTAAATGGAAGTTCTCATTTCTGCAGAGGTGGAATTGTACTACGATATGTCATTGATCCATTAAAAGATTGCATTTCTTCCATGAAAAACACATATTTGGAAACCTTGCCACAAGATTTGAAATTGATATCTCCAAACAACCTGAGAAAACAAATCAAAGAATTCAGGTAAATGTTTATTTATATATATACACTGTATTTATAGCACAAATATATATATATGTGTGTGTGTGTGTGTGTATTCTAATTATTTAATGATTCTATGCAATTATTACATTATTGTAGATGCAAGATTTGTGCCAAATATTTTAAGAATGTTCTGTAAATTTTCCTCTTTATTCTACAATCTCCCTTCTCTGGTTAAACATTGAGAAAGAAAGAGAATAGAAATTAATTGTTTCTTTTTTTCTAGGGTTTACTCTGAAACATCTCACGATGATCTACAAACAATAGATTCATGTTTATTGATTGACGAGTTTGAGCATCAATTGAAGAGCATGGAAAATTATAAGAAAGCCATTGAACATTGCCTTTCTTTGTGTCCCCAATTAGTTCAATATCTCCATTCCTTTGTTGTTCCAATGCCTGGTGACTGGCCTACATGGTACTTCACCAAGAAAATAATATCACAAGAAGAAAATGAATCGTCTCCAGTACTGTCATTCATTCCAGAGCAAGGGCCTTTTCATGTCTCACTGAATATGAACGAAGATGTGATCAAAGAATATCACTTTTTCTTTTCTGATATCTATGAAAAAGTGTTTGAAACACAGATGCCAAGGAAACTAAAACCTTTAAGAGCTTATGTCCTCCTAGTGGCTGTTTACTTTGGTTGGCTTCATATCCGCCAGAAGGTGATGTCAAAATTTAAAATTTGCAAAGACTTGGAATATGTCTGCATACTGCACATTCTTGAAGAAGTTGTACCAATGGCACTTTTCCACTATCCTGTTTTATTCAGATCAGGAAACCTCGATAATTACATTCCTTTGATGGCACGCATAACTATTCTGTTTATTATATGGGAACGTCACCATTATGACAGGGCCACATTGTCAATGTTAAGTGACCTATACCATCAGAAACTTAATTTTCCAGAATACTACAGGCTAAAGCAAAATTTTCTCTCTGTGATAACTGAGAAAAAGGTTGAAATATGGCATTCAGTACTGAGATCAGTCATCCAACCACAGAATAATGCTAATGAAATAAGGAATGCAGCAATCTCCATTGCACAATCCAAGTCCAATAAGACTTTTTACCAATCATTTACAAGACCATATAAAAGAGGCCTGTGTGATCAAGACTTCAGACTCATCAGTGGAAAAACAGCAGAACTCCTCCTTGAATTATTCAAAAATATTGCTGCTAATATAGGAAAATCAAAACAGGTATAGTCTGATAGTACTGTCTTTATCTACATTGGATAAACAATACACAGACATAGGTGCATATCATTTTAAATTCCTACATATTTTTTCATTCTAGATTCCAAGAGAGACGAACAGGAAAGGAACAAGATACAAAGGAAAAGCAAATTATCATTTGACTTCCTTTAACACTACAGTAAAATCAACTGCTTTACCTCTGGCCTATAAATCTGAGGACAAGAGAAAACCAGTCAACCCAAGTCTTTTACCTGACATTAGCAAATTTTGTGACAGTCAACATTGTAACATTCAAAATCATCAAAATGTACAACGCATGGCTTGTGGCCACACCTACCATGCTGAATGCTGTGAAAGATGCATAAATTGTGAAGCTTTTCTACTACAAACTGCAGGTACACTTTCTGAGGCTTTCAATAAATCCCTCTTGGAAAAGACAAAAGAGTCATCAACAACAAGTACTGCCCAAGAAGAAATAACAGAGGATGACAATGTGAATAATAGTAACAATCAACATGATTCCGGATTTTACGATTCCCCAGAGTTCCAGCAGCAAATTGATTCTGTTCTGGACAGCTTTGATGTACCACAGCCTGATCAATTTCAACAGCAGTCAGCAAACACTTCTAGTACTACAACTACTGTATCCAATTCTGCACAACCTCAAGCTGGAAACAATTTCAGGATTCAAATTTCACTGCAAAGAAATAATGGATTTAATTTGTTCTATTTTCCAGAATTTCTATCACAATCTGACTTCAACAACAGGCAAGGTTCTAATGCATGTACATTTATCTCTCTACTACTTTGTAAATCTTTCATGACAAATAGGAACAATCTTCTTTTTAATCCCAATGTCTGTACTCTCCCATCAAGTTGGTTTGGTCAAATGGCTCTTCAAATTGTCAAGGGAAACCAAATTCATGACAGAGTCACGGGTCAACGACCAATTAATTTTTCAGTAACTGAGGCCATCCCTCATGTCAGACAGCAACTTGGAATTGTTACGGTGGAAGAATCTTTTGATTTGGAATTCTGTCTACAAAACCTGAATGTGCTACACTCTTCTTTAGGCTTCTACTTGCAAAGATTGACTCATGAACCCAATGTAGCTGCTATTGTGATAATTAATGACCTAACTGTGTCATTTGTTGGTTCTGGTCAAGGAGTTGTCATCATGGACAGCCATAAGCATGGAAATTATGGGGCTTTAGTTGGCCATTCAGACATTGCTCACACAGAGGAGTTCTTGATTTGGTTAAAACGTATTATCAGCCCACGAATCAGTCTGTGCACCCTGACGTTCATCCAGTTTCACTGATCATCCATTCCATTCTACTCATTGACAAGAAATAATAATGTCATACCTATGTAAGTGAGCTGAGAGGAACGACTTTCAGAGCACACAGATTGATTTTTGAGCCTATAAAATTCAGGGTTTTCTTTAACTTTTTTTTATGATAAAGAAGATCATGAACTAGCCGGATAAAATCATATCCTGACGCAAGACGTCATTAATTTTAGCCGGAGAATTTTGATCAGTTACCAGAGTATTCTGCGATCTGAATCACACCCTGAAAGTTATCAAATAACTGTAGTTCATTGAATCAAGGTTGTAAAGTATGCAGATGATTAAAGCTTAAAGTTAAGTACTTAGGAGGAAATAATTTCCAAAAATCTAATGAGATGAGCTAGGAAAATGTCGTAAAGATTCGAAAAAGTTGGTCTAGTTTGGGTACGTATGTACCAGATGGGAAGCGTATCGCAGTAAAAAAATCGTTTGTTCTCAACATTGCCTGCATATTTACTTACCAAATATATCCTTGATCTTACGTCTTGGTATGTAGATGTTTGATTCCACGATCGTTGTTTATTAAAGTGGTATATTTGAACGATGAAAATAATTTTCGGCAATAACATGTGCTGTTTCGACCGCCATTTTGTTTTTTAGGCTGACGCATGCGCAGACGTTTGACCGCGGTGTTGTCTAGGATGCTGGCATGGGTCAGAGTGCCCGTGAGGATCTGGTACCGAAGTAATGACGGCTGCAAAGGAGATTACCTATCATGCACCGCTACTTTTTGGGTATAGTTTTAGCTCAGTAATATATACACTTATTTAAGAAGAACGCTGTCATCGCCAAAGGCGATAGGCGATAGGTCATTCCAAGACGGAAATGATCTGTGTTGACAAACAACATTCAGTCTCAACACTAAGGTCCATGTTCTTGACGAGAATAAGAAGCAGAGACACAAGTCATTCCAGCTATATACTTGGAAGTGTTGAAACAACCTATCTCCTATTGCCTATCGCCTTTTATGACAACGTTTTCTGAAATAGGTGTCGGCCCGTGTAGATATTCAAATACGACTCAGACCAGCTCCACATTTTGGGAGAAGGATGCTGTTTTCGGCTCGGTTATACTGGCTATAACTGTTACAGGCAAAAAAGAAGGACGCTTAGATTTTTGTCTCAATAGAATTTTTTTTATGCTGCTCGGAAAGATTCTAAGTTTAAATATATTTCTTCATGATTTTTCTTTTGCACCTGGAATTCTTGATATACGAAATTCTTCCGATAATTTTTTATAAGAAGCATAATTCAGAACTACTATTCTATATCCTCTTCTGGATGGAAACCGCCCTCGATTAAATCTTGATCTTCACACAAAATAAAATGTTCCTGCACCTGTAAATTTTCTTGAAGAAACGCTTAATTCGTATCTTTAACTATAAAATCTCTTCTCCTGGATGAAAACACCCTTCATTAAATGTTTCTACATAGATGCATGGTTTAACAACTGTCACGTCATGGTCATTTGTGGACTACCCATGAGCGACATTTTAGACTGAAAGTTTTTTATCAACACATGGGCATAACACATTGTAAGCATGTATGTAAGTAACCGGGGTGGGGGGGGGGGGGGGTACTCCGCTATATTCGCTATACGGGTACGTGCCGTCAAACAGGGTATGGTTTACAGCGATTCTACGTACTCTGGAACATAGTGTATAAAATCGGGGTCCCTCTGGAACAGGGTATATGAAATCACGCTCTCTCCTCTCTGGAACAGGGTTTTCAGCAATCTTGCTCTGTGTATGAATTCCAGCGATTTTTACTCTGGAACAGGGTCATGGTTTAGAGGGCTCAGCGGCACATCCTACCCTAAACGGGCAAGAGTAAACAAAGCATAGAGTGACGGAGTTATGTTCTCAAATAATTTGAAGTCTTGGTGTTTCGCATTTTGTTCCGATTACCAGTAAATTCAATAGTAAAAAGATATCCTGACAGCTGTGTAGTCTATACATTTTCCAATAGTACATGCCCCCTGGCCTCGGCTTCCCATAAGTCTTACTTAAACAATAGAATTCAAGATGGTCGCCATATCAGCAAAAAGATCTATTTTGCGGGCTTTTGATCCTTATAACAGATGTGGTGGGTGGGAAAAAGAAGTAGCTTCGCTTCTCGAGCGAATAACTAGCTTTTTTGGACCATTGTTCGCCCTCGGACGTTATCCGAACCAATATCCCAGTCCACGGATGGGGCGCCGGTTATTTCCTAAAGTTACCAAATATTATTCTGCTCAATCTTAATGCTGAATTGATCTCCTGATAATATCAACAGCTCATTATTACAGAGAAGTGAAAATTTAGGTATTCATGGCAATTTGGTTTTTATATGAAAGAATTTTGCGATTTTTGTGAATTTTGGCAAAAGCTAAGTTAGGATAAAAAGTCAGTGCGTAATAGTCAAATAAACACACAAGAAAACAATGGAATTAGGGTCTTCTAATGTGGATTAGGCCAAAATCTATTTCACGTCTTTAGACAGATGATATAGCCTGGCTTAAACAAAAAAAAACTGACATCTCATTGTGGATGCAGGAAAATATTTACCTATTGTGTGAAAAAGGTTAATATTGATAACCATATGTATTCGTGGTGTGCCAAAGATTCAAACCACCAACTAAAACTCTTTTATCCGCTTCATGTATTTTCATTTAATCCAATAATCAAGAAACAGCTTGTCCCAGCCGAAGTTCTTTCAAACCATAGTTAATGGAGTGGAATGGATGCCGCTCCATTGGCTATGTCCAAACGTACTCCAAGTAAAATAACTCGACCTTGGCAAATAGAATTGATAAACTGAACGTCGTCTTCGGTATTTTCTAAGGTGAATATTGTATACAAGTGTGAATATATAGAGAGAACACGAAAATATTTCTTGTTTAACCATGTTCAGCTCGGAGAGCTTTTTTTTTATTTTCGTTGTTATGCAGTTTCCCCAAGAGAATATGAACTATAATATATATGAATATGAATAGTTCATTTATCACATTTTTTCCGTTTTAGTTGCATGTGATACTCAAAACAGTCTTCGTCAAGTTCGTAGCAGTTTGTTTTGTAAGTATTTTTCCATCCTTTCACTTAGTTTTGTTCAATATATTTAACTGCTTAATAGTTACTTGATGTAGTAACCTCACTAGATCGTTTAACGGTATTTTAAACGATGTGCTAAAAAATCCAAATGTATTTTTTATGGTTGGCGATCACATTCTATTCAGTTCATACTGCAAACCTGTATTTTTGTTACCATGAATTCGGTAAGTCAAGGGAGTGACCTATTAGTTTCTTAGCGTGCTGTTGAGTTATTTTCCTTTAGCTTTAAAGCGAATAAGTTGAGATAACAAGACCTAGTTCCGTAATACATCAAGTTAAACAAAGAGAAGTGCTTATGTGATTCCAAATGCTAGGAAAATAACGTTCACTCCACGGTACGTAACAAAGAATGCTACTTTTATATTTGCTCGGCACAGCGTGTTGCACTGGTTTTATCAACAACAACAACAATTATATACAAGCGAAATATATATATGCGTGTTAAGTATATACATATTATTCATTTATTTGATTCTATACTCCAAGAGCATTGAGATAGATATTTATGTAATGCGTTAGAATTATCATTATTATTCAGTTTTTATTATTAGTATTAGCATCATTATTATTATTAATATTATTATTATTACTTGATATGACGTTTTGTATCACGGCTGTCTTACACTGTTATTACATAAATATGTATTTTGATTTTCCGATAGGATTCAACCATCTGTGAAATTAAGTTATCAAGCACTCAATTCCAAACCCCACAGAAATGAATTTTATAAAGTATACCACAATAAAACAGTAAATAGAAATTCGATTCCCATCTGTTACTGACCATGAATAAATTGTGCATCGACAGTGTATTCAAAGTACTGGTTTTGCTCTACATGACGCGCAACGTTCAATTTTTGAGCCACGTACAGTTCACTGAATTTGGAAGCATTTTATTAAGCTTTTGATACGTCATTGTCTTAAACAGCCTAGTATTGAAAGACCATTCTCAAATAAGAATAACTAATGTTAGAAAAGTCCCTGTATTCCCATATGTTTCGGGATAGTCGCTTTTATGTGCCCACTCTTTATGACTAAGGCACCGGCATTATAACGCAATGGATAGCCAAGGATGTCGCATATTTACAGTACTTTAGTTTTACTATAAACTACTCATAACATTGTTTTTGATTTTAAATGACTTTTTTCACCAAATAGTCACCGGACCATGCCAACCCGAACTTAATATCGGAACCGGAATTCGACGTAGGCCTAAGTGGATACGTAACCTCTTACGCCTACGTCGAAATCCGTTTCCGATATTCGGCCTTGTGATTTTTATCGGCAAAGAACGTCATTCAAAATCATGATATCAATTGTTATTTTACGGAAATTAAGGAAAACAAAGTAAGTTAAATCCAGCCAAAGAATCCGGCAATTAGTCCCCTTAGGCTAATCAGCATTTTTCTCTATAAGGAGCCGGCCTCTGGAATTGGCTTGGTTGGTTTGTTGGCTTGGCTGGTAAAATGGGATTTAATACGCTGGGAATGGGATCTAGACATTACAAATTACTAAAATCGTTAAAATGGGGATGACATTTAATTTGTCCACTAATTAAAGTCGTTAAAAACCAAACAAAATTAAGAAGGTTATGAATAATCAGTTTTGAGTAAGCAAATTATTGGCACAGTTATTTGAACCCAAACATGCGGAGTAGAGTCAGAAATTACATCTTCCGGTTGTCCAGTCCCCCTCTTTCTTAATTAACGGTGCCAGCGTGCTCACCAATGACAACATGGCGGGATGGCGGGGATTTTGCAAGATGGGCAGGACCTTCTTTATTGCCTGGGAAGTTGAGGAAGGAGCCCAGGGAGGAGGTCGTATGCGATAAAAATGACCGTTCTCGAGTAAACAGACAAACCTGTTTACCATTATAACGTTAAAAACCCTTATGCTACAGTAAAAAAATAAGATAAAAAACCACGGAAGTTGATTAAACTGAAGAGCCAGCATTGTGCGCATAACATGAGGCATTTTACTTATAGATATTATGAATACATCGTCTGGAAATTTAAAGTGCCGTGCGGGAGCTTTAGATGGGTTAAGTGCTGCTCGCACACCCAGCAAAACTATGTGTTTATTGCCCAAAACAGCCTAAAATCGTACTTCCGTAATAATGTTTAGGGTATCGAGTAGATGTTTCCTTGATTGATGCGTAATGTCACATTTATTCCACCATGTTGGACAACTGATCAAACATAGCATTCCTCATTTCTCTTGTTAGGTCAACCCAAATGGCGGCCGTTTCATTGTTATTTATATCTCGCTGGTTTCGTCAAGTCATGTAGTTTTGCACTCCAAAATATTCTTCGTGCTTAATAAATGAATATTTTAATGAATGATCCGCGACCAATTTCCGTGTCGGACGTTTTTAAAATATCCTGACATAACGTCACTCTCCGGAATGAAACTTAATCTCCTAGGTGGAGCTACTCTTCTAGAATGTTGGGGCTATCGGGTTGCACTTCTTAAACCAAAAATAAAAGCCTCGGGAGTGCAGTGAAAGCTATTGGTTTATAGGTATACATGTTAGCAGACAAATCGTGTCTTTTTAAGGACAGAGTTTTCATTTATTTGTGTATTGGTCTGGAGCTAGATTGGTCTAAGTTCTAGGTGCGGGTACGTAAGCACAATTGGTAGCCTAGATTCCAGAAAGGTCATGGGCTGTTCATGGGTTGTTTTTGTCGCTTACATGACAGCGTACGTCAAAGTAGTACTCATCCGGCGGCGGTTTGCGTATGATATTCCGTAACATATAAATTAAAACAGCGTTTGTGGTCGAACTAGAATCACAGCTACACAATTTGATCAGTGCTCGATTAATTAAAGTATATACAACTTGCTGTTTGCAGGCGTCAACATGGTGACGAGAAGCTTCGTACTAATACTAGGTATTGTGCTTCTGGTATCAACCAATGCTCGAAAATATCCTTGGGAAGATGGTAAAGTACAACTTTTTTATATTTAACAATTGAACACCTTTATCTATCTACAACATGATAATGATGATATTTTTTAATTCGTGGGGTTTTTTTCTTTGGGTTTTCCCGAGTTTCTCTCTCTTGAAAAAACCTAAACGCCAAATTCCAATGATATCTGACTCAGTAAAGAGGACGTAACGAACCACCCTCTATCCAGGGTGCCAACCATTCAGGGTCGGCCTGCGTGACGTGTAGTGCCAAACTTCTGGTGAATGAGATCTCTACACAATACATTTATTACAATTGCGGATACTGGAAAATGCATAAAGCTATTAATATATGTGTTAGCTATTAATATATGTGAGTTCTCATTGTCGTGGCGCATTGCCTCCTTGGGGCTGTGTCGGTATTACGTCAGTAGAGAAGGTGTCGTTGACAGCATTGGTTGTGCAGCCTAAATGCAGCTAAAGGTTATGACCAGGCGCGTGCTGCTCATTGTATCCTTTCACGTAACAGTTTTCTGGAACAGGTATGAATTTCGGCGATTTTACTCTGGAACGAAGTCACGGTTCATAGGGCTCAGCGGCACATACCTACCCTAAACGGGCAAGAGTACCCACCCCCCCACCCCCCCACCCCCCTCCCCCCAGGTGCAAAGACCAGTGTTGACAACATATTTCCTCCTGATCGATCTTAATTTTACAAAACTCAAATTTTTCGTGATCCATGCGAATTTGATCCAAAATCTCGTTGGGTAGTGCCCTTGTCTTGATATTTATTGGGAATCCTATGCTTGTGGGAGCCTTTTGGGTTGACTGCGCATGACAGTGACGAAACAATCTCGTACCCAGAGCCTGTGTTTCATTTGGCCTGCAACGAAGAACGTTCTTCGCCGCAGACCAGAAAGAACGCAGGCTCTGGGTACGAGATCGAGACATAACGTTTGTGGCGTGTATGCATTGCGTCACTCCAATTGGAGTGATTCCACTCTAGTTTCTCTAGCTATTAATGAGCCGGAGCCTGGGAACGAAGAAACAAAAAACCAGACGAAGGGGGGAGGGGAGCGCCCAGCACTCTCGGTTTTCGCAGGAAAAGGAAGCCCACTCGCTAGAGAGATATAGTATGTGAGAGTTTATAGAGTTGCCTGCGGAGGCTACTCTATCTATAAACTGACAAGAACTCTGACAAGATAAGACAAGATCTGTTATTTATTAGATTTTAATTCATTAGTCTGATAAATCATAGCTACTATGTAGAAAGGTGTCATCAATAATTCATTCTTCTTCTCTCTTCTTTTTTTCAATTATTTTTATTATTATTATTAGGCACTACATAAAGTATCATTACGATCGTTATGTCTTGACATTAAGTCGGATTCTTGAAGGCATCAAACGTTGCTTATCAGATTGACTATTGACTCCAGCCTTTATTATGTCAAAGTTTGAGTGTAAAAGTGACGTCTAGATTAATTACGAATGATTTTCTTCTTCATTTATGAAACACCTCCTAGGTCTAGACATCTTTTTTCTCTTTTTCTATTTCTTAGTCTGTAGTTTTACCTCTTGAATAAAAAACAGACAATAACGTGGAAATGCGAATAATAAAAAGGAAAGAAAAAGAAAGAAAGAAAGAAAACGATATTCAGTCCTTGTAAAAACAAAACAAACTAGTATGTGTTTCAATTGAAGGATGTGTATAAAGTTAAGTCAATATGCCAAATTTACCAGCGTTTGGTGGGAGATTTACTAGTTTTGACCCTTTCAGTACTAAAATGACAACAACGGGCCAATATTTATCGAAACTGCTACAGGCGGAAATTCATTTTTTGGAATTACTTTTGTTATCATATAGATTTTCCTAAAAATAGCACTGATCTAACTGAGACTAATTAAAAGGTATGACGGTATGATAATTACATATACTGAGATGGGGGAAAAGATACTCAAATAGCTTTATTTCTTTGCTATCAATCAAAGATTAAAGACATTTTTGCCAGTATATTATAAATAGAATGTGTGTGTATATACATTAATTGTTGAATTATTATTTAGGTGGAAATTTGCTTCAGTCAATAGAACTATCATCATGCGAAAAAATATGCTTTAAACAACAAACTAATAGCTGTATGTTAATCACTCCATAATTCAATCGTAATTAGTTCTCCAGGAGACTCGGAAGCTGTCATTGGCAACTATATACTTTTAAGATAATAAGCCTCACAATCGATTGCCATCTAACATTTGAGTATGAATTTGACTTTGAGAGGGTTATTGAAAATCAAGAATACAGCAAGTTGCTTGTGAACCGACCGACTACTAGTTAAATGCCCTGCCACATTGTATGTTTAGCAACATGTTTTCAATAATTTCCTTGTTATTTTTTGTCTTCTCGACGACTGTTTTCGGTTTTTCTCCGGAATCACAAACTCGACAATATTCGTCGGATCCCGGTAAGCGGCTATATAATAGCAAAGAATTCTGTTTTCTTAGCATAGATGTTTTTCCTTTTTTACCAGTTTACTGTCTTATCGAAAATAGTAATGGTTAATATTTAGCATATTTTCCTTTATATGTTCGAAATCTAAACCTCTATGAAATGCAGGAGAATATAATTATATGTTAGAAATTTTAAATAAATGTCTATTTAAGTGTCCGTATGTAACAAAAATTGGAGATCGAAAAGTGTAAAAACCGCTTAAAAATACTATTTAAGTGTTAAAGTGTTATGCTTATCAGAATATCAGTGTTGATCATAAAACTGATTATTTATGAAGCAATATCTATTGAAAATTTATTCTAAATACAGAAAAGTCATGAACACATTGATTCTAGAAGATTCGAGAAAAACGGCTTGATTTTAGAAAAGTCAAGAGTAAAAAAATTTTGATTCTCGGTCAGTGTAGAATTGGTAAATTGAAAACTCGTTGGTAATAAACGTTTGAACTCACAAATATCAAATAGAATAATATTAAACATTACGGAACAAGCACGGTTGGAACAAAAGCAAATGTATGGATAATATATTTGATGATCTATGATACACCAAGACAGTGTACTGTCGTTGAATTACCAGAAAAAGTGCATTGTATAAAATAATGTGAAAAAATAATATAATTTATGAATATGTGTAAGGAAATAAACCAGGTTCGTACTGAATAGGAAAGTGTCATGCTAGAGCAGGATTTCTAAAATTTTATCTGGAATACTAAAAACATCATGTTAGTTTATTTTAATTTCAGATCAAAATATGTCTTTCATAATGAACTATTATGATACAAATACAGCTATTTCAAAAAAAGAAAAGAAAAAAAAAAGGTCGAAGGGGAAAATGTTACGGCGATAGGTAATGCGATAGGCGATGAGTGAAAGTAGAATAGAGGTGATTCCAAGATGCAAGAGTAGCTGGAATGACTTGTGTATTTCTTGTTATTATTCTTGTCAAAACATAGATGTTGATGTTGAGATATTTAGTATATGTTTTTTAGTCGACCAAACCATTTAAAACACCTCGATTATTTGTGTTTGAATGTATTCCCGCTGAGTCCCTTTCGGTGGGGCAATCGCCAATCACCAATAGCCATTTTGCCGTTCTCCCCTTCGACGTGTTTTGAAATAGCTGTATAATTTCTAGTAGAACGTTAACGGCACTTAACTTTAATAATTTGGCATATATTTTAGCAAAAAAAACTCTTTCCTACTTCTCGTTTTTTTAAATAGTTAAAACAAAATGTTTTCAGTTGTTTGTTTTAAAAAATGATTAACGATGCGCTGTAGTCGTGACATTTAGGTCTGTTCAACCAACAATAGCCTAACAACCTTATCAAACGACAGTTTCTTCCTCGAATCTTCAAAAAATATTCAATAAATAGTATAATTGATAAATGTTACATAACATGATGACGGTTTATTTAACTTAATTATTTATTTTCTACAACGAACATGGCAACCACTTTATTAGTTGCATTCTTATTCTTCGTTTGCACGTTTCGTCATCGCGGCCATGTTGGTCCCATTTAACGAAAGATTTCTCATTAGCATCCATTAACGGTACCACAATGGCCGGCATGTTTTTGTCTTTTAACTCTCTTGGGAATGCTGGCAACCCATCAATTGTGAAATTACATCAATCAATATAAATGTTAGAAGAAAAAAGAAAGAATTTACATATTCTGTGCGCAAATGCACTTACATATTGTTTTCAATCTTGAATGTTAAATAATCTTTAAACACAGATTGAAGGTGAAAATTTGAAATGTCCAGAATAATTCTTAACATCCCCCTTAAAGTCATGCAAAACAATACGATCCCCCCTAAGCAAGGCTAGTAGCTTCTTCCAAAAAATGTGCATTCCCTCTTTTTCCTACCAATTTCAATTTCATCTGCCCCCCGCCCCCCCCCCCCCCCCCCCCCAGGATCTGCCTTACATTATGAATGCAGTCAAAGAAAATGCATTATGAATGCAGTCATGAAAAGGTCTTTTTCTTTGCAGACTGCAAAGACACCTCTCCCCATTGCCTATATTGGTTTCTGAATATTCCAGAATTTGACTGTGGTATTTATGGCCCAAGCATTTGCAAAAAGTTCTGTGGATACTGCAGTAGTATAGGTAAGTATTGACGAGTCATCCATCCATCCATCCATCCATCCGTCATGATCAAATGATTGTATTTTATATATTCGTTTCCTATTAACTATATTAATTATTTGCAACAGTGTGTCGGGACCGGCCTGGTAAGGAATACTATTGCAGAATATACAAGCGCAAAGGAAAATGCCGAACAGATTATGCCAATAGAAATTGCCGGAGGACTTGCAAAAAATGCTGACTTCAACATAACGGTACGTTTATATGGATACTGCTAACTATTTAAGGTTGACTGGGGGAAAGGGGATCAAAACATGTCAAAATAAGTCCTCAAAGTAATCTATCGACTGACTATTTCTACCGCTTGAAACCAGAAATCAAAATACACATACAACCTCCAATATCCTGCAAGCTTCCAAATATTAATTGCCACCCCCCCCCCCCCCCCCCCCGTGAAAATACATATATTACCGGAAAGGATATTGATAGTAAAGAATGATATACTTATAAATACATTAGGAATGTCGTGAGAAAAACGCTCATGATATGATTCTTAACTGTTTCTTTCAGAGTACTCGAGTGACGTCTAGGGAACAATCAAGCATAAGGGAAAATGCACTTCGAGAAACATCAAATCCTTCCCCAAGCGGACTCCCCTCCCCTTCCATCCCCTTCCAAATGATTTTATTTCATCATTGTGAATAGGACTTATCCATATCTCAGTATACTATCTACTTTGGGTAAAAACATCGTCTTCGACTTCTTCACTATAGGACTATAGGACCTGATGTATGATATTATTCAACATGTGAGTGCATATCGTATGTATATCAGCTAAATAAATATCAGCTAATTTAAAACAATATATTAGTGTTGAGTCTCATCACTGACATCAGTGGGGAGCTATAAGAATATTGCGCAGACCTCTTTACCCCCACCCCCACCCCCCAAGCTCCTCCTAGTAGGTTTGCTGTGAAGTGTGATCGTCCAGGTGAGTGTAGTATTGAGAAAGAGTTCAGAGTCCAGTGAGAAAATGAGAAACAGTAAATAAGTCTATCAGTCAGGTCTAATAATTTAGCATGGTTATCGTATATTTTGTACGTCACGGCGAAAACCAGACGACGTGTATATATATATATTTTATTCCCGTTCCTTGATCGCAAATGCCTTTCTTGAAATGCATTTCATTTTGAGTCCAAAATGATGGTTTATGAGCAAGAGCGATGTCCCCAGAACTGTGCTTCCTTGAGCTCGGGATGGTTGTTGTATCTATAGCAATTGCAGGTTGGACCACCAAAAAAGGTTTTGGTGATGTGCACATCAACCGCTTTGCAACCATCCTTCCTTTCACAGGTACTGGCGCATTTGCTTTCGCCATTACTTAACCAACTGGCAGAAGAACCTGTTAACAGCAACAAAGAATTAGGTTTTACTCCCTCTTTTAAACCTAATGAGATAAAGATTACAGTTCAATCTGTGAGTCAACCGTGCCTTGATTTTCATCGATCGATAGTGGTAGAAAAAGACCTCTTATGCTTGGGCATAATGCTTTCCCATTTCAGACCACATGTCATTCCCTAGAGTAATATTTCTTTGTTTAAAGGTTGCGCATATGAAGACACATGAATATGGATAAATTTCAAACAAAGAATTTAGTTCTATAGGGAATGACTGTGGTCTGAAATGGGAAAACATTACGTCCATACTAAAGAGGCCTTCCCTCTACTAAGTGGTTCAAAACGGAACCCTTACGGTCGGTACACAATCCGAATTTCCCGCCATGGTGAAGTTATAGCATCTTTCTCGCGCATTTATCTAAACTGCAGGGAAAGTACAAAACCATTAAAAAAAGAAAAACATCAACAAACAATAACCTAGAAAAATAGAGAATATTCTCAGTAAAGGTTGATAGCCTGGGCCAGATAACCGTAAGTCGTAAAATAAAAGCTGATCGAGAATAACTGACGCATGCTTGTACCTTTGAAACCTTGTTCCCAATCGGAAGACGTAGCACCTTTTTTGTTTGAACAGAAAAATAACACTCGACAGCTTGTGTTGGGAATTAAGCCGTGAGCAGCATCAACACCACAAGGGCGCAAGCTATTTTCAATTTCCTGATCAAGTCACGACACCGCTAACTCACAAATGAAATTGGAATTTAACGTGGTTTTGCGGAGGGAGGAAAAACGGAGAACAATAACAATGGGGGAGGGGGAGGGGATTAGTAATAATTGTGTTTTAGTAAATAAGTGGAGAGGATGCACGATGCAATTTGCACCAGCTCCACCCTTTCTACCAGTAAACTAAGTAATAATATGTGGCCGTGTAGCCTGTATTTCCTGGTACCGCAAGGGGACTGGGGCGGCCACGAGGGCTGTCTGGTGAGAGAGAGGTGTGAAGAGTCCCCATGTTGTAATATCGTTGATAAGTGTTTATGTAATAAAAGTACGTTTGTGGAAATACCTGGGCCACAAATGGTGCCATGACCAGGATCAAAACAAAGATGAGTTTCAAGGAGAACGATGGAGGCGAAACGCCGTTTCATTTCGATGGATTTTCTGGTTTAAGGTGGCTGGACCCCCTCAAGCTTGACCGCTACCTTCCACGTTTGTAACGTTGGTGCATAAACGTGTTTTATCTGATTGCAAATCGTTTTTTGTCACATAATGATTGAATTAAGGTTATATGCAATGTTTAGTGAGATTGGACATCATAACACGTGATTATGATGAAATATTTGTTTTCGTTTAGAGAGCAATTTTAGCCTTGCAGAGCGTTCAACACTAAAATGCTTCGTACCACATAATTATATACTAGATGCCTCCATTTGTAGGGATTTTTGAAAAGATCAATCAAGCTAATTATGAGATATTTGAGATTACTTAAATATAGTGCATAATCTACTTCAGAACCAATCAATGGATTTGATACGGCCGAGATTAATATTTCAGAGCTATATATTCACAAAAGTCATTGCTCATTTAGTTTTACTCTGTATCTAGTCTTAAATTGATCCAGACTTAAAAGTGAATCTCAAAATATAAAGCACAAGAATTGAACAACAAGATGCGGTTGTCATTATTCTTCGATTGCATGTTACGTCATCGCGGCCATGTTGGTGCCATTTAACAAAAGATTTCTCATTAGCACAATTGTTAGGGGCACCACAATCATGCCGCCATATTTTGCCTCTTGACTCTCTTGGGAATGCTTTTATCCACGAAAACATTAAAATACTTGACGGAATGTCGTTTATTCTTCATGCAGTGTTTATGATTTTGAACATGATTTGAATCATTTATTTCTTTGAGTATGAGTCAATACACGGAACTTGAGGAGCTCGACGCTGTTGTGGTAACTCAAGATTTACTGTCTTTTGAGTCCAGAATCCTTTCTGCTTACCTCAGCGATTTATGAAAAACAAGATGGCGAAAAAAATAAGTTCATTGAAAGCTACTAGAAATGAAGCTATCACGAAGAGTGAAAAGGAAAGGATTGTTTATGAAAGCACAGCATGATCTGTACCTCGCTGGTTGTGGAGCACGGTGAGACACGTTTGAAATTTAACTTCAATTCACACATGAAAAGTATAGACGTTAGATAATTCCCTGATTTGTTAGATTCATTTCGATTGAAAAATTAAGAAATTTAGTATGTGGTTGTCATATCTAAAATATCTATTTGATATTGAAACTGCATTTTTCCAGTATATTATTGAGTTTCTTGTTCACGCACACTTTTTCTGTCCAAATCGAATTACATTCACACTATTGAGGCATTTAGACAAAGACAAAAAGGCTTCATAAGCCTGCTTTATTGCCTATTACAAATCACGTGATTTTGGAGTTGACTGGCAGGCAAACTAGCGGATGCTAAGTCAAAACATATCAAAATAAGTCCTCAAACTATTGTATTTGACTATTTTCACGACATCAAACTAGAAAACAAGAGATCAAAACAACATTCCAGCATTCTGCAATCCATCAAAAAAGAGCTATGACCGGAAGTGACGTCTATTGAAAGCAAACTACATATAGGCACTCTGAATACTAATTTCTTTACCCCGCACTATTTCCATGGACTTGACACCTAAGTTTCTGTATGCATGGGATATACAGAGCACTAAATACTGGACGCTGATTGGCTGAGTGGGAGTGAGCATATTCTAAATACTATTTACTGAGTGCTTCTTTTCATAGATAATGTAATTGACTCTACAATGTATACAAATATATCCAGCAAGTGCTTTCTCCTCATGTAAATATTTTTGCTTGTAAATAATTTTTCCTCTTCCGTTCCCTTTTCTTTCGTTTCCTTCCTTTTTCCCCTATTTATTTTCATTTCTCTTATATATTTAATTTCTGTTCACCTTCTTCTCTGAAAGTGCTCTTTTGTTTATTTAGTGATGATTATATTCCCTTTCAGATGGTTTGCGTTCATTTACATCCATTCTTCCCTTTTCCTTGTCATTCTTTCTCAAATATTCAATTGGTAATTAGTTGTCTCTCTCTTCTAGACTTTTCGGTTGAGCATTCTTGCATTCTTTCTCTTTCTCTTTTATTACCGCCTTCGGTTTCTCTTCTTTCCGCCTTGTCTTGTTCCTGGACGTGAAAAAGTTCTCATCCGTAAATCATTTTTTTATCCCAAAATCAAGATTTTCATTACATTAATCAGTCCAACTTCTCAACATAGCGGAAACAACATGTTTACCAACTCTCCTCTAAATTGATTTGTGCTTCCCTTGTTTGTGTCTTGAATTAAAGCGACAAATGTTTGGTTCACTCTCGGCAAACATTCGAAAATAGTAAAGTCATCTGCACAATTAGAACTTGCTCAGTTCGCTTGAGATTTCAGCGAAGAAACGAGACGACTCCGGCATTCAGTTCTTTTAGCTTGGGGTATTCTTTGTGCTGCAACGTGCATATGGCTTCGTTTGAATGGTTTCTGGTCATCATTCTTGGTATTTTAGCCGTCGTTAATCAGTGTCGGGCGTCCACGAACCAATCTCTAATAACTGCTGCTCCTACTAACTTAACAAGTGGAAACACTGCTGGTTAGAATAATTTTCCTGGCAGTATTATTGTTTTATTTTTCATCTTTTTTCTAAATGTTGACAGTTCTCTTTATCAGTTTTCTTTGATTCGCTATTTTTTTAAATATTGAATGCTCATTGATCTTTTACTTTTTTGATTCAGTATGTTATTAATTAGCGGAAACGGGTTATCGAAATGCTAGATTTAATTTTAAGACAAAAACATATTTGTGCTTTGGGGAGGAGAGGGGAGGAGAGGGGAGGGGAGGGGAGGGAGGATGAAGCAACGCTAAATAATCAATAAGAATCAACTAAGTCAGATTTTTGAAGCAGATTGAAAAGGAGACGATTAAAAAGTTTTTTAAAAAAGAATATTATGGATAAGATAGGGGTCACATCTACTTTTACTATAGCAAAAGAAATCAATGACGAACTCTAGCTCTAGCTATAGTATTACACTACAAAAACGTCACTTGTTTACCTAGAGAAAATCCATACGAAAACTGAGGCGCCTTAAGGACTTCAAACGTCAGTTACATGGCTATTGAGCATGCGCATGCATTCCCCTTTTGTGACGACAGCGTTTCATTCGCAAATCTCTAATTTCGCCACCAAAGCATAAAAAAGAAGTCGTCGGTGTTGAACAGGTTTGTCTTGAAACAACACTGGAAGGGTGGAGGCCAAACTCAAGAGAGAAAAGGATGCTTTTTGAACAAGAAATTCCCACGTGGTAGGGTGTAGTTTTTGACTGGTGGCACTGAAAAACCGAAGAAAGATTGGTGCAATTTTTAATGATTGAACTAATATAATTTTACAAGTTATCGTAGATTTATAAGTTTTACACCGTAGTGAAAATAGAAAACTGACGTTTCGGACGTTAGTCCTTCGTCGGAGTCAAGGATTGATTGACTCCGACGAAGGACTAACGTCCGAAACGTCAGTTTTCTATTTTCACTACGGTGTAAAACTTATAAATCTACGATAACTTGTTTCATTAGAAACACCGACGCAGTCCACGCTAGTTTCACTAGCCATCATCTACATAATATAATTTTAAATTGTCTATGTAATCAACAGGTCCTTGTTCGTCCGTTACTTACGCATATACCTCAGAATGCCAAATCGATAGAGAAAATTACCTTCGACAATCCAGAACTACTTACCAGCTCTCCTCTTCCCCCCTTGGCCTATTCCCAGCTATTAGCCTTTCATCCAATGAGTTGACGGCTCTTCTAAGCAGTGACCCCCTGAATGCCCATTGGATGAAACTCTACAAGGAAACTATTTCCAGGAATCTCAAGCTTTCTTACGGTTTTATTATGGCGTATTACGACACCGAGTTCACAACTTTGGAACACTATAATGCTTTGTTTAACTTCTTTGTTGACTCTCAGCACATGAATGTGTTACCTGTAAGTGAGAGAAATTATACAGAAAAAATTATCATTTATGGAGTCTTTTGGATACCATGTTTCTGAATTTTCCTACTGTCGGGAAAATGACTCTTTTGCCTTGGATGCGATAGATTAACAGGAAGTACAAAACACATGTAAAGATACAGGCAACATAAGAAAAGGCTGTCCAATATAAATGTTAATAAGAACAATCTACCAAAGATTTCAGGAATATCACGAACCATCACAGATACTGAAAGAATGCTTTAGGTGCAACCATAATAGCTTGGCTTCAAAGTAGTTGAACTTTCTCGAGTAGAGTGAGTGCTGAATGTTTCTCTAAGAGAAATGAGCAATACATTGATTGATTGATTGAAATGTTGTCGAGAAGAAATTTGAACGTGATTACTTTTACATATACGCGTGATTAAACATGATTACGTATTTTCCTAGTAGCTTCGTTACTAAGGTCATTCTAAAGGGCTTATCTTCACATTATCTTCACATCAGACTCTATGTTTTTCTTTCGATACTTATAAAAAAATTTATATTTAATTTTGTAGGAAGACCAGAAATACTTCAAATTCCACTTCAAAGATCCCAGCATACCTTTCAAGAAGCTTTCAAGTCTGTGCAAATGGAAGGAAGACAAGTACTTTACAGAACAAAGACTTGCTGGAATCAATCCTATGTCAATACAAAGAGTTACATACAGTAAGTTCAGTATGTACACTACTATGTACATTATATTTTCTTTCTTGAGTATCCATAAAATCCATCCAATGGGGAAGATCATTTTTTTTGCAGAACAATGGTCCATCATACTATATTTTACGCTAAAAGAGAACGTAACTTTCACATAGCGAAATAAGAAGTTTAACCTCTGAATTAACCCGCCATGCCATTCCCATAACTCCATTGCTTACTAGAGGTGCTTGCTTTCTATGCAGACGCCTTTAGGCTAAGTCAAGCAACATTTCGTGGGGAGGGAAACGTTGTGTGACAGAGGCTACAGATTTGCTTTGCTTCCTTTGAATGCCTTTTTTTTTTATATAGATTCCATTGGTGTTCACGCTAACAATCTGATAACAAGACTCAACACTAAAACAGATTGGGATGCTTTGACATATGAAGTCATTGGATATAGTCGCTTCCAAGATGTGAGTATTTATAGTATTCGCATGCGTGTCGAGCTTGTTACGTATCCTTTACGTACCCTTGATTAGATAAGTTGAAGATATAAGAAGTAAGTTATAGTGCTTGGGAACGAGGTTATTCCGGGCGAAAGCCCTTGGAATTAAATTCGGAAAAATTAATTTCCGACTTCGCTGGGATTTGAACCCACGACCTTCGGAATTGTACTACCATATATACTCTCTTGATTAGATAAGGTTTCTATTATAGTATTCGCATGCGTGTCGAGCTTGTTACGTATCCTTTACGTACCCTTGATTAGATAAGGTTTCTATTATAATATTCGCATGCGTGTCGAGCTTGATACGTATCCTTTACGTACCCTTGATTAGATAAGGTTTCTATTATAGTATTCGCATGCGTTTCGAGCTTGTTACGTATCCTTTACGTACCCTTGATTAGATAAGGTTTCTATTATAGTATTTGCATGCGGGTCGAGCTTGTTACGTGTCCTTTACGTACCCTTGATTAGATAAGGTTTCTATTATATTATTTGCATGCGTGTCGAGCTTGTTACGTATCCTTTACGTACCCTTGATTAGATAAGGTTTCTATTATATCATTTGCATGCGTGTCGAGCTTGTTACGTATCCTTTACGTACCCTTGATTAGATAAGGTTTCTATTTTCTCTGGGTTCTCCGGTTTTCCACCCTCCGCAAAACTATCTATGCCCTGACTTTGATCAGGCCAGAAGTTGTGTCAGGGTATCGACAAGGAAACTGTGTAGATTTTTACCAATTTGACAATTAGTATTGCTCTATAAAAATTCTGTGGGAGGAGGCTACTAGCATTCGAAGGAGGTTGTGGCAAGTGGCTGTAATTACTTACACTGATGATGGCAGCAGGACTGCCGAAACCGTGTCTGTTAGATTAAAAACAATTGCAATTTGTCTCAAAGTTTTGTTAATCTTTCTGCTTCCTAAGACCATTTAATTTGTACGACTTAAATCATGCAGCAATCACCGATCATTGCTGTCTTACTATTTCCAGGCAATAACCAATGGATACGTCTACATCCTGCAATACCCAGACTACGATGGCTTGAAGACCAGACCAGAGCCTTCTTCTCCTACAAGACAAATCCTCAATGCAACCTCACCAATCACGATCTTCTTTTCCAGACGAAGCACGATCCAAGGAAAACCAAATAAACTAATCCCTGTTGCAATTCAGATGGGCCATACTGTAGGTAAAATTTAGTGCGCCTTTTCAGACCTTGTTCATGTTCAAACTAGTTGATCTTTCCGAAGACACATTGCGTGCACATAATGAGGTGCATATGAGTAAGAAAGATGGATCGAGCTGCAAGGACGGGACAAAAGGCGCAACTTTGCGCGCAATATTGCAGGCAATGTTGCTGAAGAATGATCGTTTTCTATTCAGCAAAATTAAATGCATGAATTGCGTCGTGTAACATTTACCCCTGCATAGAGTAATTTCCGTATATTTAAACATGTTGCTCCAGTAATAGAAAACTCAAGCTTTCGGACTAACCTTCCATCAGGATAACGTAGCATCACTATCTTATTGATATTGTATCAGTCCATAGTTTAGAAAATCACAAAATTTCTCTCTCTTTTTATTTTCAACTTTTGTTAATCGATGAACTAAAAAGATTCTCCTGTTGTGACACCCGACAACCCTGATGCCTGGCTAGCAGCTAAACTGACCGTCCAGTCAGTAGACTTTGCCTATGGACAAACAGTCGAACATCTATTGAAAACCCATTTGTTTATGGAGCCAATCTGCGTGTGCCTTCACCGTCAGCTTCACAAACTTCACCCTCTCCATCAAATCCTCAAATACCATTGCCGAGGTGTTTTGGGGACCAATAAGTTTGGTTTTCCATATCTTGTTCATCCAATGAATGGTAGTATGGAAAAGCTGTATACTGTTGGATATAATGGAGCGCAAGCCATGTTACTGAAGGCGATGAGTAAAGTTAAGTGGGAAATCACAGATTTCAAAAAGAACATCAAGGTAAAACAGTAAACTAAGCTGCTGATACACTATTTTATATGGCAATATTACCTTTGACAAAATATTTGAGTGCGCTGATTCGCCGACTATCGTGTTTTTATCAGAGGATATAGATTACACGCTCGCGCAAAATCGTTCAAAAATATTATGAAAAAGCAAAACAACGGTTACTTGTGTCTAGATCTCTATACTGTGATTTAAACACTCTTGAATCTGTAGAGCACTCGAGAAGCAAGAAAAACACTCGACATCCCAGTGTGCTAATTCATCGCCGCCATAATGGCGGCATTTTAGCAAAAACGTTCCTCATCAGGTTCGGATTCTTTGTTCACCACCAACATGGCGGGTATAACGTGAACAAAAAAGGACTTGTTTTCAAATCTTTCACTCTCTTGGGAATGGTTGCAATCAATCTATTGTTTTTTGATTTTCCTTTCATCCTTCATGCCTAGTTTACCACAGGTTTACCACAGGTTTCCCATAGATATCTTCTTGCAGTATAAAATGGGAGTGGTTTTTTAATCTGAAAATTAAGATATTTTTGCTTAGTTTACCACAGGTTTAGCATAGATATCTTCTTGCAGTAGACCATGGGAGTGGTTTTTTAATCTGAAAATTAAGATATTTTTGCTTAGTTTACCACAGGTTTCCCATAGATATCTTCTTGCAGTAGACCATGGGAGTGGTTTTTTTAATTTGAAAATTTAATTTTTTGTGTTTCAATGCGATGGGCCACTGAACAAAATTATAGACTTTTGTTTTTGTATGATCTATGACTTTCGGTGACCTCTTATTGTTGTAGCAATGCCCCTTTCGGTATCCTAGCGCCAATAGTTTATAAAAAGAGAATGAAACAAAGGGAAAAAAGAAAGAAAAAGAAAATAAGAGAGAAAAGGAAAAAGAAAGAAAGAAGTCAAAAAAAAAAAAAAAAAAAAAAAAAAGAAAAGAAAAGAAAAGAAAAGAAAACGTGAAAACTCTTTAAAAAAATTAGTACATCGAAATAACACACATTCATTATTGAATCCAAGTTCTCTACAGGCTGCAAGATATACTCTCTATTATAGAAACGAACCCCTGAAGATCATTGGCTATTAATGTTTGTTTCTATGGTAACTAAATCGACATTCTTTACACTAGGATCGAGGTATGGATGATATCAAAAAGATTCCTTATTACCCATACCGTGACGATGGTTATCTCATTTACGGCGCTATTGAAGCTTTAGCAAATGAATACATCGATCTGTAAGTACTATTTCAGGGCATCTTAAAGTTCAGGCTGTTGCATAGCAACGACACAAATGATGTGAATAATTCTAAGAGTTTTGATGGTCGACCATTTATTTTATTTTCGATTCTCTTTATGTACCCAAGACAGGTGTTTTAGGATCAAATTGAAAGACTGCAACAACAACTTTCACAACTTAACTCACACCACCATTTTGACAGTTTGCTCAGCAAATATCTCCAATCCATCAATTAGCGAGGAACAAATATTTGAGTATTGTAAAGTAAAACCAAATAAAATATCTTGCATCTGTCGCCATTTACATGGTAGAGGTAATGGTGTATTGACTTAAATATCAAGTTCTTTTTTTCGTTTGAATAACTAATTGAGAGAGACGTGATTAAAAACATATGTTCTTTTTTTCATTACTTGTGTCTTTTACACTCAGGTTAGGGATAAAAAAAGTAATTGCAATTGGAAGTAATACACCGTGCGCATCCATGAACGTAATTTCTTTCTATTTTTTCATCTTTTCTCTAATCATCAACGTCCAATCTGATCTGCTTTTCATAGTTTTTGTTTGTAGTTTGTAGGCAACAAAATATCAGATTTGTAAAATGGCAAGCATAACAATGGGTCCGGTCGGCTGAAAACCAGTTTTTATTTCAAAGACCAGTCTTATATGATCGGAAGATGTATAAAAATGGTTCAAACTTAGATGTCAAGGTATCATCCTCCTCCCCTCCCCACCTCCCTGGGGGTTTAGAGTCAATACAGTGCACTATGCACACATAATACTCTATAAACCAGCAGCTGATATATAAAGATGATATTCCGAGCGAGCATGCGCAATAATTCAATGTGCAGTATCCAGGAATGTACCACTGGAGAGAAGTCTGAGCATAGTGTATCACGTAGCAACCATAGTTATTCCCAAAAGAATTAAAACCTTTGTTTCTACCCGTTCAAAATCTTCCCGAGGAGCTTGAATGTCCAGTCTAGATGGGCAAGAATCTATTGTTCAAGCAAACATGGCTGCCGTGTGAACTTAACTGTCTGATTTCATTTCATTTCTTTCATTGTAACTGCAGATACTACAAGAATGATAACGATGTTTATCATGACAAAGAACTACAAGCCTTCGCAAACGAAGTTTCATCGAACGGTCAAGGAACAAACGGATTGAACGGGAAAGTAAGTCGTCCGAGGGCAACATGGTTCGGCTATTCACCACAGGGATCCCAATTGTAATAGCAACTTTAAAAACCAAATACCTCTTTTTCAGATTGTGGGTTTCCCATCCTATATACGTTACAAGTTTGAACTCAAAGACATCCTAACTCGCCTTATATGGATGACTAGTGCCCAGCACAGCGCGGTCAACTACCCTAGCAACTATTACGCAGCGTACACACCCAACATGCCAAGCAAGCTTTATTCTGATTCAAGAGTCATGCCTTGGGATTTTGATGTGGCGAATCTTCCCGGGATGTACTACGCAACAGTAAGCTTAACTATGCAACTCTATATGAATATGGAGTGGAGTGGAGTGGAGTGGAGTGGAGTGGAGTGGAGTGGAGTGGAGTGGAGTGGAGTGGAGTGGAGTGGAGTGGAGTGGAGTGGAGTGGAGTGGAGTGGAGTGGAGTGGAGTGGAGTGGAGTGGAGTGGAGTGGAGTGGAGTGGAGTGGAGTGGAGTGGAGTGGAGTGGAGTGGAGTGGAGTGGAGTGGAGTGGAGTGGAGTGGAGTGGAGTGGAGTGGAGTGGAGTGGAGTGGAGTGGAGTGGAGTGGAGTCTCCTATTAATAGCCTGTTAAAAATACTACTTGCAAATTTGTAGCTGTTGTTCTAATGAGTACTAGCCATAAGCTAGCCTTATTCTGGAGTTATCATTCCAGTATTAGTTGTCACCCATTTAGTATGGTTATTTTGCAACTTTATTTTCTTAGTATGGATATTTTGCAAACATTCCTAAAAGAAAGAAGGATCAGCAAACAAAAAATAAACATAAAATGATTTTTGCTTTAATTTAACTGAGAATGATCATGGCAAATGAAAAAAAATTTAAAACATTGCGAGTAGTAGATAAAAAAAATTAGATATTTCTCTTTGGTGAGAAGCTAAAGTGAAATTCAGAGTAACAATTTTCATGTCTGCTGTTTGAGGCAAGAGAAAAGGTGGTGCTTTTAATATATATGTCTATTGGCTTATTTCTTCCCACGCCATGAGTATTATTTACATGAGAAAATATGATTGTTGTTTCACATTAATTATGTTCTTTATTACTTTTATTTTACCAAACAGATCCAAACCACCATCACCATGACGCTAACTTCAATGCACTTTGATAGTCTCTTTGACTATGGCAACGACCTAATGGACCCCAGCGCACGTGACATCCTCTACAGACATTCAGGGAGCATCAATGGGAACATCAAATCGGTGATCGAATCTAGAAACTTGAATCGGCTGGACAATGGTCATCTACCATATCCCTACTTACTACCTGGTTGGATATCTAACAGTATACATACTTGAAGTATGGTACACTGCAATCATTCGATGGCTAGTACACTTGGCAAGATGCATGCTTACTAATAGTGTTTTCACTTTGAACGATAGTTATACTCTTTCCACTAATTCTTAATTTTTACGATCTCGTATTAATATATATATGATATATGAATATATTAACGTGTTCACTTACAAACGTATGGGAATAAAATATATATCAAAAAAACTTTGAGACGTATGCGCTTTCATTTTTCCCACATAGTTAGTATATTAAGTTAGTTAAGAATATGAAGATATAACTGGCTAAAAACTAGTGCGAGCTGCGTCGGTGTTTCTAATGAAACAGTAATGATGAAAAAGTAAATTATACACCGTGAAAAATATGAAAAAACTTACTGACGTTTCGGACGCTAGTCCTTCGTCGGAGCAATGTATAATAAGAGTATGAGGGGATCTGAAACCGTTTGTGAAAGAGGTAAAATATGACAAAAATAAGCAAGTGAAGTCAAAGGAATCGAAAGGAGAAAAAATAAGGAAAAGTATACAAGAGTATAATAAAAATTGAATAATATGAAACCAAAATAAAAAGGAATAGCCATCAATAACGCCTCCAGGTGAAAATAATATATAGAGTGCAATTATTAACTTGTTTAGTTAGCAGCTGGAAATCAAAAGTGCCATATTGAATTAAATGATATTTATCGGGCTTTCCGTAATATCATTCTCCCTATTTGCCCACATATTACACACAATCAACTGGTTTTAAAAGTTACTAGTACTTAATAAAAAACAACACATAGTGCAATGTTAAGCAAACAAATCCTTGATACTCGAACAGGTACTCCTATAAGATAAATCTTTAGTATTATGTCTTAAGTGGGGGGGAAAATTCATTGCCATTATCATAGGGAATAGAATAAAAGAACATTAATGTACATTTTATATAACCCGGCAGGTCTGCAAACAAACTGATATAGATTTCCTCTTGGATTTCAAAGTTAATATTGATAACTATGTTATTATCCTGCAGAGGAAATTGAATAAGGCAACTGTATTAATTGACTCTACAATCCAAGTTTGCCACGAATTAGTTTATTCCTGTAATAAATATGCTGCTATGCAAGCGTAGAAAAAAGATCTCTTGCTAGTACTGTCATAAGATGTATTCCGTTTCTTGCTCTTTAGTTTTTTGTTGGCTTTTACAAGGGATTTTTTCAGCTGAAGCTTTTATTCCAAGTTTGTTAAATTCTAAAGGCAAGTAGAGTATTGATCACTTAATGATCATTGATGTACTTTATACCTTAATCTAATCGAATCTATAATTGGTGTAGCAAATATATTTCGTCTGCTAACAGGCATGAAGTCCCTCACGGAGTGTGTATTGTCTCTTTCGTGCAAAAATTCTTTACAGGGTTTTTACTGGAAAGTCAGTTTAACTAAAAGGTCGGGTGTCTGGATGGGCAGTTTGGCTGAATGGATAGAAACGATTTTGTTGTGTGTGGATTAATTGTGTTGGGTTAAATGAATAAAGAATACATGAATAGTTCGTGGATGGATGAAGAGGTAGATATTTGGGATGGATAGAGGGATGGATTAATATATGAATCAGTGGATGGCAAGGAATGAATGAATCAGAAGAGGGATGCAGAGCAAACCGGTTATCAGTGATATTAAAAGAATTCCTTTAACAATAATCACTACTTCCCATCGCATGAACGTTGGAATGGATCAATGAAAGTTTACTTTCTTCGCAATTCTTCATTCTTAGAATCCTTGGTCAAAAAACAAAGCAGTAGCGAAGCCCAAAGCTACGAGCAATTTGGTTGTTACAATGACACTGCACATAGAATATTGAGGGTTTTTCTTGGAGAAGTTTCAACACCAGCAGATCCACTAAGAGCATGCGCTAGTATCGTAAAAGAAAGGCAATACAAAGTGTTTGGTGTTCAGAATGGAATAGGATGTTGGTCTGGTTCAGTGTCCCCCGAGGTTTTTTATGCGATAAACAGAGCTTCCCATTGTAATGTAACACACGGTGGATTGTTCTTCGTTGATGTCTATGTCTTCAGTGACGTTAACGGTAAGGAAATGGTTTAAAAGAAAATATTTTCAAATTACAGCTTCTTTTCTCAATAAAATTAATACATCATGCATGTATATATTATGATTATAGTTAAAGCATTGCTGCCGAAAAAATTGGGAAATACTATTCCTTTTTATTTCAGTGAAACCAAATATCATCGACTGTGGGTTTTTTTATACATATAAAGGCGGCTTGAAGATAACACCAAAGATGAGACTTTTGTTTCATCAAGGAATTTGTTTCTGAAAAATCTTTAATAACTTTCCAATCAACAAAGGCTTTAATAATTACGTGTCGCAAGATGTTTTTAATGAAACAGTGTCTGTTTTTAGTTCAGGTGTGTGATTCTATCAAATGCATAATTTTTTTATTTTACCCACTGAATATAAGTGATTTGCTTACTTAGCCTCATCGCCATCACCGTCATCATGCACCATTACCATCATCATCACTGTCCTCGTCATCTTCATCAGTCTATAATTATAGTCATTATGACTACTTTGTTTTACAGTGCCCTGTCCTATTGGTACAAGGCGAGATCTGAACCCATATTGTAAAACGAGACGAGACCAGGACCTCGAGAAGAACAAGCAAAACTACAAACTGGGTCCAACATTTCTCAACCTCTTCCCATCATTAAACGTGACGACACCACAGCTGAAAGACATCTACAAGAACGATCCAGTCAATGCTGAATGGTTGACCGTTTATGAACAGATTTCTCGACGAAATCTATTCCTTTTGTATGTTTTCTTGAATCAGACAAAGAACCAGCCCGAGTATGCAGCGATCGATGATTACAAGAATGTGTTGAAGTTCTTCATAGAATCTCAGTATTCGCCAAAAGTCATGCCCAAGGTTTCATTTGCTTGTCAATCATTTATTATCTTTAATTTATTCGCATATCATCATGATTTTATTTTCATCATTAGCAGAAGAAGGGCTAAATCAGTAGCATTCATTGTCACATCCATTGTCTCACCATCAAGATCAATGTCATGCAGCACCATCACAAGCATCATCAACATTTTCAATAGGATTATCAGCCATAAGGCATCCCTATTTTTCATCATCAACATATATCACCATATATCAATGTCATCATACTTTCACCTTCACGCAGCAGCAGCACGTTCTTCATTGTTACTTGCTTTGCCTTTAGATCATGATCAGTGTCAACACCATCAAAGGCATCATCAGCGTCTTCAATCCGATTTTTATCGACAATACTCTCACATACGTCATTAATGTCTTCATCTTTATCTTCATCAATACTAGGTTATACGTAGAGGGTGAAGCCCCAGCCTCCCCCATCTTCGCGTCTATCATCATCATTGTTTGTACTGACATCATCTGCACCCTCACCATGAATGATGATGACATCATATCATAATATAATAGTTGCATCCTGCAAGATCCTACCATTATGTATGTTTGAAATATCTTAGTGACATTTTATGTTTCTTCTCGACCAGGAACATCGAAAGTTCTTCAAGTTCTACTTTTTGGAGTCAGACGAACCGTTTGAAAGGTTAACGAGATTATGTAACTGGAGAGAAGACCGGATATTTACAGACCAACGGCTTGCTGGTAGTCACCCACCCAGTGTTCACAGCGTTTTTTCGCCAAGGGTTCACCTTATGGTGATGTCACCAGGACCCCTGGGTAAGGACTGGTTCCTATGACCACGTGCGATCTATCCATCTCGACAAAATGGTCGCAGAAATCGATATGACACAGACCACGGGCCGCTCGCCTAGTCCATGCCTTTTGGGCCCCAAAAAGACCCAATTTTTCACTTCTTCATACAAAATGGTAAAAGTTTTTTACAAAATTGTGAAATATGTTCACAACAGATCATGACTCATACAATAAACACGTGGTGACCCTTACATACCAGTCCCAGTGCGGCCTATAGGGCCCGTAAAAACTAGCCACAAGACTGACCCCAGATTTTTTCATTTCTCTGCGATGAATGTATAAGGGATATATTTCTAAAAATGATTCGGAAATGATCAAAAAATCGCATCAAACAAAAGTGCCCATGAAGGGTCAGATAGGTCCTCGCTTTGGACCCACAAAAATGACCCTTTTATATCCTTGACAATAATGGATGATTTTAAAAAAAGGTTTTCGTGAATAAGGGCGTCCAAAATCGTTTAAAAACCCATGGGCGATGGCCATGCTTTAGCCTAAAAATAGTCTAAAACCAAGAACCCATCTCACTATTAGATGACGGAAAATTGCTGAACTGCAAAAGTTTTAAAAAAAGAGGTACTTTGAAAAATATCCATTTAAACGCGAATCAAAAACAATGAGCCCTATCCGCCGACCATGCATTGGCTTGGGCTAAAAATGGGTGTTTTGTATAGTTAAAAAGTTCCAGTTTCATTTCTTCATACATAATGGCTTAATTTACCACAAAACAGTTTTCGTGAAAGGATGATCCAAACTCGATCCAAAAAACCACTGGGCTATAGTTCCATGATTTTGGCCTAAAAATGGCTAAAACAATGGCTCATTTTCATGTCGCCAACATAATGGATACTTTAAAAAAGTAGTGAAAATGGTCCAACAATCGATCAAAACCCTGGAGCATGTCCCATTGCCTTTGGGCCCAAACATGACACCATGTTTTCATGGTATTTCATAATAATGGATTAATTTTTTACAAAATTGTTAAATGGTCCAAAATCGATCAACTCCATGGCTATTATCCCATGACTTGGCCTAAAAATAGCCAACAACATGACCCTTTGTCACATTTCTTGATTGAATCATGCAGTAATTTAAAAAACGGTGTGAACATGGTCCAAAAACTCGATCCAAACAATGGGTCTATAAGCACCATGCTGTGTTTGGCACTAAAAATAGCAAAAATGACATGATTTTTCATATTTGTGATATAATGGATACTTTTAACAATACGAGGTGTGACGTCCAAAATACGATCAAAAACCATGGCGCTATAGTACCTGTTTTGGGTCTAAAAAATGGCTTAAAATGAATGTCCTAATTTGGGTTGTGGTTTTTTCCATTTCATAAATAATGGAGAAATGTAAAAAGGTGTAGAAGCAAAACGGTCACAATACGCATCAAACACCACTGGGCTAGTCCTGCTTTTGGACCCAAAACATACCCCAATTTTTATTATGACTTCTTTTCATGATGGAGGTTTTAAAAAACGGGTGTGACACCAACTGGCCAAAACGATGACAACCCATGCGGCTATATGTCCATTGCTCCCAGACCAGGCCATCGAAATGAGCTAAACAATGAACCATTGTCATTCTTCATACAACAATGGACTATTTTTTGATAAAAGGTCGTGTGAAAATGGTCCAAAATCGATGGAAAACCATGGGCTATAGTCCAGGTTTAGGGCAAAATGGGTAAAAATGTTTCATTTTTCATCTTCATACAAGGCGATAATTTTTAAAAAAAGGTTTGAAAACATGGTACAGAAATCGATCCAAAACCATGGGCTATAGTCACCATGATTTTTGGCCCTAAAAATGGCCCCTAAAAATGTCTCATTTTTCATTCTTAATGAAATAATGGATACTATTTAAAAAGGTTGTGGAAAATTGGTCCAAAATCGACTCAAAAACCAGGGGCTATAAGTCCATGCTTTTGGTCTAGATAATAGATTAAAAGATCCTTTTTCATTCTCATACATAATGGATTAACATTTTAAAAAAGGTGTGAAAATTGTCCAAAATCGTCAAAACCCATGGGCTATAGTCCAGGGTTTTGGCCTAATCAAATGGATGAAAAATGTCTCATGTTTAATTCTTCATACATAATGGAAATTAAAAAAGGTGTTGTGAAAAAAGGTTCCAAACCGAATCCACAAAACATCGGGCCTAGTAGTCCATGCTTTTGGGCTAAATAAGGCTAAAAAATGTCTCCATATTTAATTCTCATAAAAAATAGATACTTTAAAAGTTGTGAAAAGGGTCCAAAATCGATGAAAAACATGGGCTATAGTCAGCTTTTGCCTAAAATAGCTAAAAAGACCAATTTTTCATTCTTCATACATTGAATTTTTAAAGAAGGTGCGAAAATAGCCAAAATCGATGAAAACCATGGGCTATTAGTCCATGCTTTTGGCCTAGAAAGAGAAAATGACCCATTTTCAGTTCTCATACAAATGGATAATTTAAAAAAAGGGGTGAAAAATGGTTCCAAAATCGATGAAAACCAAGGGCTATAGGTCCATGCTTTGGGGCTAAAATGGCCTAAAAATGAACCCATGTTTCATTAATTCATAAAAATGGTACTTTGAAAAAGGTTTGAAAATTGGTCCAAAAAGCGATCAAAACCATGGGCTATAGTCCATGATTTTGGCCCAAAAAATAGCTAAAAATGTCTAACTTTGAATTCTTCATAAATATGGGATACTTAAAAAAGTTGGGAAAATAGTCCAATAAGCGAGCACAACCATGGGCTATAGTCTGGCGTTTTGGTCTAGAAATAGAAAAATGTCTCTTTAGTATCTTCATCAATAAGGATATTAAAAAAGGTGTGAAATAGCGTCCATTAATATACCGTGTACGATGAAAAACCAGGGCTACGCCCCATACTTTTGGGACTATTATAAAAATGGCTCTAAAAATGTTCTCCTCTTAATTCTTCCATAAAGAATAGAGATAAACTTTAAAAGTTGTGAAAATGGTTCCAACAGTCGATTCAAACCCATGGGCTATAGTCCTGCTTTGGCTAAAAATAGCAAAAATGACCTATTTTTTCATCCTTCATACATAAGGATAATTTTTAAAAATGTGTGGACAAATGGCAATACGACAAAACCAGGGCTTATAATCTGTCCATGCTTTTGGGCTAAAAATGGCCTAAAAATGTCTCATTTTTCATTCTCATCTAAAAAATGGATACTTTACAAAGGTGTTGAAATGGTTCCAAAATCGTATCAAAAACATGAGGCTATAAGCCAATGCTTTTGGGCCTTAAAAATGGATTAAACATAATGTTTACTCCCATTTATTCTGCATAAGAAACATTAAAAGAAAACTTTTAAAAGGTGTGGATAATGGTCCAACAATCGTTGAAAAACCATGGCATTAGTCCATGCTTTTTGGCCTAAAATGGTCAAAAATGACCTCTTTTCACATTTCTTTAATAATGGATAATTTAAAAAAGTTGTGAAAATGGTCCAAAATCGATCAAAACAATGGGCTATGTCCCATGCTTTGAAACATGTTTCATTCTTCATAACTATGCTAATTTGTATAAAGGTGGCCAAAATGGTCCAAAAATCGATCAAAACCATGGGCTATCGTCCATAGATGTTTGGCCCTAAAATAGCTCAAAATGACCGCTTTTCAATTTCTTTCCTATGGAAATTTGAAACAATGACCCTTTTCACTTTTTTTAAGTAATGATCGTTAAAAACATAGGTGTGAACATGGTCCCAAAATCCATCAAACCATAGGCTATAGTCCATGCTTTTGCCTAAAAAGGCCAAAAACTGACCTCTTTTCACTTTTCTTAAATAATGGAGAATTCTTAAAAAGGTGGAAAATGGTCCCAAATCGATCAAAACCAGGGGGCCCCCGGTATAGTCAAAGCTTTTGGGTTAAAAATGGCAAGTGACTCATCTTTCCATTCTTCATACATAATGGAATAATTTTAAAAAGGTGTGAAAATGTCCCAAATCGTCAATACCATGGGCTATGTCCCTGCTTTTGTCCTAAAAATTAGCCAAAATGGGGCCATTCTTTCATTTTTCTGAATAATGGATACTTTTTAAAAAGGTTGTGAAAATGGCTAAAATCGATCAAAAAACCATGGGCTAAGTCAGCTGAGTTGGCCTAAAAATCAGCCAAATTGGCCTCTTTCATTTTTTCTTAAATTGGATAAATTTAAAAAAGTTTGAAAATGTTCCAAAATCGACAAAACCATGTTCTATAGTCCATGCTTTGCCAAAAATGCACATTTTTCATTCTTCATTTTTTGCATAATATTTCTAACAGTGTGAAATGGTCCAAAATCGATCAAAACCATGGCTATAGTCCCATGCTTGGGTTGGCTAAACTGGCCAAAATGGCCTCTTTTCCACTTTTCTAAATTAATGAGAATTCTTAAAAAGGTATCAAATGATCCAAAATCGATCAAAACATAGGCTATAGTCCATGTTCTGGTTTGGGTGCCTCAAAATACCAAAATGGGCCATCTTTCATTTTCATAGCTAATTCATAATTTTAAAAAAAGGGTGTGAAAATGGTCCAAAATCTATCAAAACCATGGGCTATGTCCACGCTTTTTGCCTAAAAATGGCCAATGAGACTTCATCTTCTTCTTTCATACCTATTGGAGATTAAAAAAAAGGTGTGACAATGGTCCAAATGATCATACCATGGGCTATAGTCCATGCGTTTGGCCTAAAATGGCCAAAATGCCCATACTTTTCACTTTTTCTTCAATAATGTATACTTCTTAAAAAGGTTTCAAAATGATCCCAAATCGATCCCAACCATAGGCTATAGTCAATGTT